>JBCNYH010000013.1:23441922-23462530 GCA_039654325.1 Tandanus tandanus
TGTGTGTGTGTATGTGTATGTGTGTATATATATATATATATATATATATATATATATATATATATATATATATATATGAGAATGCATGCCAATAATTTGACCCTTCTGTAAAACAGCAAGTTCTTTGCTATGACCCCAGGATACATTTTTTATTTCAGAAATGAGAAGCTACTCACTGCATCAGATCGGGTTAAAAGATCTCAGCTGAACTATATTAATCACCACTGTAATTATCCACTCAAATAATCTGAAGAATTTGCTTATTTAAATTGAATTATTGGCTGCAAGTATACTAAACAAATTAGGTGTAGATAAGATTCATACCTGCAAACCTCATTATCAGAAACCAATAGAAGAGGAGAATGCTGGGGCTTCTGTTTTTGGCAACAACAAAAATGGAGGCTCTGTTTATGAAATGGTGATTTTTTTATTAGCTATACAAGTTGTTGTCTGAAGCACAATGTATCACACAAGGACTTCTGAATGACTAATTTCTGACAGTTGTGCTGGGTGAACTTAACAGAGTACTGTACCATGTGTGCACAATGCAGGACGCCATGCAGTATGCTTCAGAGTCGAAGGACACAGAGCTGGCTGAGGAACTTCTGCAGTGGTTCCTACAGGAGGGGAAGAAGGAGTGCTTTGCCGCCTGCCTCTTCACGTGCTATGACCTCCTGCGGCCTGACGTGGTGCTAGAGACGGCCTGGAGGCACAACATCATGGACTTCTCTATGCCATACTTCATCCAGGTCATGAGGGAGTACCTCAGCAAGGTGAGCCACCACCATTCAGTCTCACATAACCACAATGTAGTGTGGCAGCACACTGAACATGTGATCCAAAAGCACTCAAGCTGGGGGTCAAAGTAATGTAATGTGTTTTTAAAAAGCTGCATCATTATGGATTTCATTTGTTTCATTTACTAATTATATCATTACAATTACATCTCTCCGTCCATGAAAACCAAGGTTTGTTTCTTTGTGGCGTGTTAAAGGGTTTGCTTTGAGAGGACAGTGAGTCTTCAGAGCCGTATTACATCACCGCTGTTACACAGTTTTGTCACACTAGACACGACATAAAAAAATTGAATAAGTGCTAAAATTACATTTAGTCATATTTAAAAAAAAAAATTTGTACTTAGCAATCAGGAGTGCTAGTTTGTAACCTTGTGAAACTTGAGGAACTGTATGTAGTTATGCACTAAATGTAATTTGATTTCATTCTTCCTGTGATGTTTCTCCTGCTGTTTATTTCTGGTGACACTACTGCTGATTTCTGCAATTGTTCTCTTCTTGCATTTTCAATGCTGGTCTGTTGAATCTGCTTTATTTTCTTAAGCTGCTACTCTTAAATTCCCTTTCAGGTTGATGCAATTAAGGAAAAGGTGAAGGCTGCCTCTTATTCCCTTTTAACCTGTGTAGTTTTGGAGGACTGAAACTTCGGGAAACTGCATGAGTTTTCTTCCCCCGCCCCTTCCCATATCACTCTGCTGCTTTTTAAAACACACCTTGACTAGACTTTCCTCCAAGTTTCCTCTAGAGTACTGATCATGCGTCGAGCAGATGCTGCAGTAGTGAGAAACTTTTCTGACCTGTAGACGAAGAGCCATCATTAACCTCACTGAACTGCAGTCTATTATTGGCTCCTCATGCAGCCGCCATTTAGCCTGCTCAAACGAATATGCTCCGTGCCACTGGTGTATCGGCTTCCATACACCGAGGTAAAAGATTCCTCCTTAAATCGGCCGTACTTAAAATTCCTCCACTAATCCGGGTGTAGACTGCAATGTAGGTGATTTTAGGTGTGAGGAAACCCTGGATGAAGTGACCACATTTTCAGGATCCTTTTAGGTATTGCTATGTGACCTCTCTGAAATCTTAAATCTACACTAATGAGAAAGTGTGGTCCTTCACTAGCGTGTGCTGCAGAGATTTGACACGCATGCGTTTTACGTTGTCGATAGCACCCTTCGAGACGTGAGGGAACATGGCTGTTGGCTGTGCCTGCGTTTGGAAGCCTTGAATGGCTGTATGAATCCATCTCACCCCGTCACTCCTTCCTCACTCTTCTACTCTTGCCTCTTTTTCATGCACAACTTTGTAACTAAACAAATAACAGCTACTCCTCTGGCATGTTTTTCCCCCTCTTTTCTTCAGTGAAAGTTTCAATCTTTTTCAAGCCTGCTCAACAACATTCCCATCGAATGTAGTGTCAATACCAGTTGTATGTAGAGAACTGAACCCATCATGAAGCATGCGCTCATCCTAAGCAGCGGCAACCTTTGGTTATTGTGCTGTAGTTGAACTATCAAGAGTTTCCCATGTAACTAATTTTCTGTCGCAGGCAGTGAGATATGACATTTATTTATTTATTTAATAGCTGTAAGTTTCCTTTTTGGTGATAATTTCAGGTCTTTGGAGTCCCTGTTCTTATACACCAAATGTGTGTTAATAGCAGATTCACCTTATCGCACCTATCATCAGCCTTTTAAGCTCTGTTTAGGTGACAGGGTTCTGTTTTCTACATATGCCGTTTATTAAAAATGAATTGCTCAGTGGCTGACTGGGGGACCATCAAATTTTACCAAGCCAAAGTTTTGCACAAACTAAATCCCCTTTCATGTCGTGGTGTTTGCACAGAACACCACGAACTGACCTGGTTCTTCGGTACGATCCATGCTCACCCGCAGTTCTGGACTGTTGTGGAAGGAGCTTGGTTTGTGCCCTTGCAGTCTGCTTTTGCTTTTAAAAGCATTTGCACCTGAGTTTTCAAGCTTGGCTTTAAGCATCTGCCATGAATGGTCCCATCCATCAGTCATTTTCTTTGTTGACAAGGAAGGCCAAGACAGTTGTATTTCATGTTCTTGCCACTGGGTGGCAGCCTGTTTCTTAGTTATCTTCCTTCTGTCTCTGTCTCTTATTCAGGTCGATAAGCTGGATGCATCTGAGTCTTTGAGGAAAGAAGAGGAGCAGGCCACAGAGGCACAACCTATTGTTTATGGTATGAATTCTCTATTTTAAGTCATTAATGGTCACAGGGTAATTTTATCTCTCTTTTTTTTTTTTTTTTTTTTCTTTTTAAACAAAGGTTATTGAGAACAGTCTAGATTTTTATTCCTCTCATAACCATAAAAACTCTACTCCCTGTTTAACCCTTTCTACTGATGTATTTGATTAAACATGACAGACTAATTGCTTAACATTATGTTCATCCATGATGCAAAGTATTGATGGTAGCATTTATTTTTACCAGGCATAATAATTTGCTTTAGGCATATGTTACACAGTATAGAATACAAAATGTATACAGACATCTCAGTCACTACAACGCACAGTCACCTCACATATAAACATGGAGATGCTAGAATGATTTGAATAACAGTGTTTGTTACATCATACGTCATAGGCAAGATGTAGTTCACAAATACATTTTCTGCCCTGATGTTGGAGCTGCAGTTGTACTGATTCTTCATCAAAGAGCTTCAAGTGAAGATGAAACCCTACAGTAGTTGCGAACAGTTTTCAGTAATGCGCTCAATTTAGAAATTGCTTCAGGTGTAGGCACTCGTAAATCCATGCACTTGTACATTCACATTTTATGTGTGTTGTCATAGTTAATCTGTTACCACAGATTACCAGAACCCTTGTGTAGATGATTAATATGATCCTAATTTAATTAGAAATTTTATGACATTTCATATTGAAACAAAGGAAAATATGTATCCAATTTTAGCAAATGGGATCATTAATTTATACCGCTGTCTCGTTCTCTCTCACTCTCTCCACGTCCAATCTGGGGGTTTCAGCAGGATAACTTAAAACATGTCAGCACAAAACTTTCACAATGTCTCAATTTACTCAAAAGACAGATTGAATTTGATTGTTGGCTTTATCCAAAATACATAAAATGTTATTTGTGGTCATTGTGTCCAACTATGTATATGGATCATTCTCTAAAACCGATTTCATAAATTGTGTCAGTCACAATCCCCACATTTCAATGTAGTCCAGTTTATTTGCCTCTATATTTACCATAAATTCATGAACCATTGTTACAAAGACAGTGAGAGAACTAATTCATGCACATAACTGCTCTTTTATTAGTAACAAACAGAAATAAATCCGTATGGAACACCAAATTCATTCATGCATGGACACGAATTTCATACCATTTTGTGTTTGGGGAATTAATTAGCTCTTGACTACGTGTGAAATAAATACACTTCAGGAGGTCACTCAGTTGCACATGGAACCTCATCCCTCTCAGGAAAAATGGGTCAGTTCTGTATGTAACTCCATTGGTTACACATGGAACCATAAATTGATGTGCGATTCTCAGTCCACAAAGTAAGAAAAGCAGAGAAATTTCTACTTTTGATATAAATTTTAATGCAAGATCTTTATTGCAAGCCCTGCTATTTACACTTTGAGTGGATACTTCAGCGATTTGTCCATTTGAGTAGTGGCTCAGACCCAGCGCATGCGCGGTCGTGTTTGTATATTCATCCGTTTAGGTAAAGAAGCATATTTTCATTTGATTGGCAGTGGCAAGTTCGGCAAAATTATAAACACAACACTGTCCAAATTTTGTCGAAAAGACGCAAGTAAACTTCCAACACAATCACACTTTCAACAAATAGAATAAAGAATTCACTAGAAATCGGCGCTAGCTTTTAGACTCAGCTTGTTGCCTCTCAATAACACACACAAAATACCTGTCTCCCAAAGTGCCTACAACTCACTATATAGTGCACTATACACAGAGTGTGCAAATCTTGTAGTGGTTTCAGAATGTAGTGAGAACTGGATAGTGTGATTAATGTATCCCATAATGCATCGTGAAAAGTACTGTACAACATAGACCTGATATATTAGATACCGCATTGACTAACAGTGTCGTACGTAAAAGCCACCACTATATTGCTAGAGGCTTGTGCTAAGAACCGAGTCTGGGGCCTTATTAAAACGCCTCATTCGTGTTCTGCTTGGGGAACAGTTGTCTTTGGATGTTTATGGTCATCATCATAATTATGATATTTGCCTTTGGCCTTATTTTCTTTGGAATGAAATGGAGCACTTAATACTGGAATGTTGTGTTTTTATTTATTTTAATCCTTAATCCAGACAAGCATGGTCAAGGCCTTAATAAACACCCTAAAATTTTAATTAGGTAGTGTTTTAAAAAAAAATATATATATATATATTTACCCCTTAATCACAAAAAATAAAGAAAACCCCTTAATAACAAGAGTAAGAGGGTTCACCCCTTAAATAATATTCACCATGTGTTTCATAGTGGTTGCAGTGTCTTATTTGTGTTTGCCATTAGTAGTGCTAAAATGAGCATAAATTACTGAATATAAAAAGAAATTGATCCGAAGCCTCAAATCTAATTTAATAAAAGGCATCGGCAAACCACTCGCTCACAACGGCACTGAGGAGTAGGGTCTGGAAGTGTGTTACCATTGTTCAGCTTACTATATAATCCTCTGCATTTAATTCCCTATATAGTGATTAGGGGTGAGTGAATGAGTGAGTAATCTCAAACACAGGGAGTGCTTTTACATATCTGGGTGGACTTTGAATTGACTGAAGTCAATTTGGCTCTAGTTTTTCATAATTTTACAGACTCTTATGGAACCAATAAAATTTTGTGTACTTAAAATCTCCAAGTGCCTACTGGGTGGCACTTTTTTTTTACCCTAGTTAACTGGACATTCCGGTAAGGGTAGTGTGACAGCAGAACTTTAGTGAGCGTTTTCACTTGCTAAGTATCTTAAATTTGTTTTTATTTGTTTAATCCGTTAACCCAGATTTGTTGAATTTGAGTTTTTATTGCTATTTTTCCTGTTAAAATGCTGTGTAGTTAGTTATTTAAAAATTGTTAATCAGTCAAGTAAACTAGGATACAGGCATTTGCTCACGCAGTGAGGAAGAAGTGTTCCCCTTTTATTGAAAAATGCTATTTATTCGGTTTGCACGTTGCTCAAATTATTCTTTGTGTTGAACTTGTTTCCAGGCACACCCCAGCTGATGCTCACCGCAGGCCCAAGCGTCACCGTTCCTCCTCAGCAGCCTTACGGCTATGGCTACACCGCCCCTGCTGGCTACGGTCAACCAGCACAACCCGGCTTCGGCTACGGGATGTAAAGCCGTCCATCCCCCTCCTGCATTTCCTCATCGTCCGTCTCTCCTTCAGTTCCTCCTGCTCATTGTGCTTTATTCACAGAAGTGTTGCAAAATCAGACTTGTGCATTTTACAATGATTCTCTCTAAAATGCATTGAAGGACTTCCTTTTTATTTGAGTTATGAAAAAGTAATTCCTTTTTGTTACATTCCATATTCAAGCCTACTTATATAACAGATTTTGTGTCCTTTAATTAAAATATTTTTTTTTCTTTTTTTTTCTTCTTCAAGTGGGGGGAAATTGGTGATGTATGTATGTGAAATTCGGAGAAACAGCAATTAACCTTATTAACACATGTTGTGAAGCATCTGATTTGCACTCTATCATGAGAGGGGAAAAAAACTAATGTAGAATCTCCTAATTTTGATGTGCTGTATGTGAACGCTTACACTGTCTGTACAATGCACTTCATTATTGTATATTCTGGAAAAAAGTTAAAAAAAAAAAATATTTGAAGCATATGCATCCATTTAGCAACACTAAGTAATAATCAGATATTCTACACAGGTATGTAGCTGTATGGAATTTTATGTGCATACAGACATATGATTATAGAAAGCAATTTTAATCCCTTAATGAATCCGTACTCATCGAGTTTGTTAGCATTTGGCCTCCTTTTCATTCACTCCGTGTGTAACAGGCGAACTCCTGTTGTGTTCTATACAGTGCTCTTGTGTGATTTCCATAAAATGAGCAAGGGATACAAGATTCTTCTTCTGACCTCTGTGTGTGTTTACTCACCATGCATCTTCCCTGTATTTGAGGTTTGTGTATGCCTGGTGTTGTGATGTTCTAGCTTTGTTTGGAGTGTACAGAAGAATGGATGTATCGAGGTGGATTCCATGCTTGTCCTGTAAGTTCCCATCGTGTGCACTCGTCTGCACTCGGGAACAAGCAGCTAATTCATTTACAGGATTGTGAACGTTTCTGGTGGCTTTGATTGTAAACTTGCTCACATTAAAGTTGAAAAATCATCTACCCACTGAATCCTCCGGCTTGTTTTGTTGTCTTGGAAAGCATGTGAATCAGCACTGCACTAATGTAACACTCAAAAGGCCAATAAATAAATAAAATAAACATCTAGGACTCGTTATGATGAACAGAAACTTTCCTTGAGTTTATTTATTTATTTTGTATAATCAAGACAAAACTGGATATTAATATAAATAACTTGGATAGTTAGGAGAGTATTAAAAGAGAGACTTTAGCTTTGCTGACTTTTATTTTGTTTAAAAAAAAAAAAAAAAAACGTCCTTGGGTCATTTCCAGGAAGTGAGCTACCGGTGTTTGTGTGTCATCCACATTGGCAGGAGGACTCAGGAGCCTGGGCAAAGCTAGTGGAAGCTAAAGGTATGATTTTTTTTTTTTATACTCTGGTGGTAAATATAAAACCCATTTAACCTGTCAGACTCCGTCTGTGATGAGTTCTGACAAATCCGAGCAGATTTCTTTCTAGTCCTTAAAAAGAAATGCGCAGTAAATACCACAGAATGTGCTGGAGTGCTAGCATGCTAGCCTAGCTGTGTCGACCTGATGTGTCACATGACGATGGTTCTCTTTAACCGCGGCACGTGATGGTTGTGGGTTTGTAATATGTGTTTCTGTAGCTCATAAAACTGTAGTATTTAACTCATTGCTTTCTGATGTTTAGGTAGCCGGATGGCATAACACAGGAAGCCGGTTAGCTAGCATGCTAGTCAGAGCCTCTGTGAGGATCCCAGGGCGCATATTGCTGCTGTTGCTACTGTGGGGGATAGACACACACACACACACACACTCTGTAACACTCATGAGGAAGCCAGAACACAAACATCCCCCCGAGAAGGGAATGAAATGAAGGAGTGACGCCTTTACTGCAGTACAGGGCGTTTAAACACGGCTGTATGACACTAGCCGAGCTCTCAGTGCACTGCAGGCTCGAGGTGTAGTGCACACTTCACTGAGTGTCCCTGGTGCACTTTGCCCTTCTCACTGTGAGGTGGCGTGATACTTCTTGTGACACAAGATACACTGCTCGGTGACGTCACAAACCCCTGGTCCAGTGAGCCGGATTCTTCAGGATGACAGAATAAAGTCATGTTTAGCTTTAGAATGTTCAGCTAAAGATCCAGGGAGTAGAAAGCAAAGATTCTTAAAATGACCCCTAAAAGTTGTGGGGATCCTGTATGTACTGCCACTGAGGTAATGAACGTTTCCTCGCAGGTATGTCAGATAATTCTTATAGCCGTCAGCTGATTTATTTGACTGTTAATTTCACTTCAAAGTTCGGGGTTGTCATTAACTCACTCTCTCGTTTGCCGAACCGCTTAATCCTATTAGGGTCGCGGGGAGGCTGGTGCCTCTTTCACCCGACACCGGGCGAAGGCGAGGTAGACCCTGAACAGCTTGGCAGTCTATTTTCCAATTCTATATGTATCTGACTGACTATATCAGTTGAGACCAGAGACTTAATCAGGTCTAATCTTACCTGGTGGTCTGGCAAGCTGTTTGAATTTTGCTGAACTTTGTTTGGAAATGATTCTGCCCTAGCTCTTGATTTCAGCCCATTATGTTAAGAATAATAAGCAATAAAGATAATGCCCACCCCCTCCCAGAGAACAAATAATTAACATTAAAAAAATAAATAAATAAATAAAATAAAGAATGAATACTGTAAAAGTAGGCAGTGTGGGATATGTGATCATTAATTATCCTTGCCACTAGGTGGAGCTGACTACTTGGTAGAGGGAAGGCTGCCAGGATAGCTGTAGAGCAGAGAGGAAGAAGTGCTGATACAATAGTACGGTTAGCTGTATGCACTCACAGTTAGTGAATAATATGAATTATAGTATTTGAATGTGTCCTTTTCTTCACAATACAACAGTCATGTTACTGTGTTGTTTGCATCAGTGCGACCCTAGTAGGATTAAGCACTTCAGAAAATGAATGAATATTTATGCCGTGGTAAGCATGGAGATAGAGGCTTACAACAGCAGAAATATTGAGAAAATGGAATAAAATTTACAGCTCAAGGCCGCAGTGCTTCCGACATGGCTGAACGGCCTACCGCAGGGCATGGCCTGTATGTCTTATGATATCTATCCTTTCCCCCTCATCCCACAGCGACCTTTCGGTCCCAAAGCCGCTTCTATGTTTTTCTGACACAACCTTATCCAGTTTTGCAATTTGTTTTGCATTCATTGTAGATAGTTTGCTATTCTCCGTCATTGTGTTCCTCTACCTTCTCCTTTGTCTTTTGCCAACCAGCGACTGCTCTTGTGAGGAAAAACGCGAATCAAAACAAAAACATGCAATATGTCTATATCTCTGCCCGTCGTCTTCCCGGGACAGGTTTTAAATAGGGATTGTACAGGAGATCATGGTGTCAAAAAATAATCCACATCAAAATATATTTTACAAGAAAATGAAAATATTCTGCTTTTTCGTTTATAGCCTCCTCGGGTGTTTGAAGTCATGGATGAAAATGCAGCAGATTGTGAGTTTCCACAGAGGCGACTTGGAACCAAAGAGAGCCGCAATGGTAACTTTAAAGGTCAGTATATTGCCAAAGGACGATTCTCAAGCCTTTGTTCAACCCTGGTGTGCTGAAAATTTCAGCTTTACTGGTCAAGGGTCAACTGTAGACACCAGCAGTCTGAAGAGATAAACAGCCTTGGATGTGTATGTGTTAGTGTGTATGTGTTGTTCGTGTAAATACTGCTGCGCCATGTTGTCTGGTATTTTAAGCAGTTTACATGACATGATGTAGTTTCTAGATATTATCACAGTATCTACACTTTCTGTTTCCATTTTCATATGGCAAAGTTGTCAACCTTTTTTGGTCAGATGAGCGTCACTCAATTTTTTCCACCTAGAACCCTCAGAGATGTTAATCAGGCTAATATTAATGGGGGGTTTGGGGTTTTTTTTGCTTCTTGAAATAGTTTATTACACTCATTTGCAGCTTACCTTGTTTGGTTTTAGAGCCAACTTTCTGGCTATAAAACTTTTTTTAACTAAGGCGGGGTGGGAAGGAGTTGAGGTGGGGAAGTGGAGTTGGATGGGGAGGAACTACGGAAGGGGCAGGGTGGGGTGAGGAGGAGCTAAGAAGGGTCAGGGTTGGGTGAGGAGGTGCTGAGAAGAGGCGGGGTTAAATGGGGAGGAGCTGGGGGGGGGGGGGGCGTGTGAGTCAGAGGTTTTTTTTTTTTTTAAATAAGCATAGTTTATATATTTGAATATAATATAAATAAATCAGCATGGTTTCACAGACTCCCACTTAAGGTTAAAGACTGTTACCATTCCTCTTCTCAGGAGGCTTTGCGTGGTCTGAATAAAAGTTCTGGAACTAGAAATTTCTACGTATACCTTTACTTGTTTATAAATAAGTTTCCTTGTTACTAAAAAGTATAAAAAGCCCATTCATACATTGTGGTCCCACATCTGAGTCAGATGTTGGGGATCGTTTTCTCTGTTGGCTTGGAGTTTCATGATTTACAAGGGATGATACGTCAGCGGTTTCCAGTTGCCTTCTGATGGGAGTAGTGTTGGGTAAGGGGTCACTCCACTCTCCCCAACGCTGCTAGTCATGAAACTTTTAGCCCCCAACACCAGTTGCAGTTTAATGTTGTGCCCAAGACCAATAAAAGGGTTTAAAAAAGGTTTAAAAAAGGTTTAAAAAAAGAAGCAGCAGCCTGTGGCACTTATGTGAAAATTATGGAGAATATGCCAGGGGCCTAATGAAATGGCTGTTAAACCAGATTTAGTCTACATAAAAAAAAGAAGTAAATGTAAAATAAATAAATATATGTTTCCAGACTTTTTTTTTTAATTTTATGACTCATTTAATGCCTATTCATTTGTGCATACAAGCCTTCGAAAAGAAGAATTTATTAAAAAGCTTTAAACTTGCAATATAAAAACTGACTATCATTACATTTAAGCATTTCACAAGTAAGAATTTCTTTGTTTGTTTAATTCAATAAATAGGATTAAATGCTTGAATCGAAAATGCTGACTCGCAGTTCATCATGGTCACTTAGAGCAGGCAGTGTCATCACAGTCACACTTTTAAAACTGGAAATACGAACCATGAAAATCATGTTTTAATTTGCTTTTCTTGTGTTTCTGTGTAGTGTATATGAAAACTTTTAGTGTGAAAAGACTTTTTTACACAGTGCTTATGCACCACTCGTTGCTCATTGCGCGGAGCTCACCGGCATCCGTCATGATTAAAAAAAAAAAAAAAAAAAAAAGTTATCTAAATTGCCTAAGCACACCAAAATAATATTTTCACATGTTCCTATATAGTATTTCTCTCCTTCTTATGGTTGTTACCATGTGGTCTCAAGCTTATTTTTAAACCAAGGAGAGTCTCCTTATAAAAATTTGGTGATGTAAAGATGTAACGAAAGATCGATTTTATGTCAACTTGGGCCTTGCAAGGTTCAGGCTGATTTTAACCAGTAGATGGTGCCTTGATCCATTTTCAAATCCATAAAATGCCAATTTTTATAATAAAAGTTTTGCAAAAATTGCGTTGATGAATTGCGACATCAATTTGTTGATGTTCCCAGCAGTACTGATGTGTTTCATCACAATACAGTCCTGTCATATTTAGTCTGCAATGACTTGAATTCTGTGGCACCTCTGTAAATGGAAAACATAATGTACCACACAACTGAGGAGAGGTTTGCCCTTGTTACTGTTAGCGCATGGAAATCCAAATTTTAAATATTCCTCGCTGTATTTACTGAACCTTTCTCGTCTTACTTGTGCTTCTTTCGCTGACAAAGTGACTCTACCATTTGAGTTATTTTAAGAAGTCCTGGAAGATAAAAGCGTTTTATGCCATGAAGAAAGATTAGTCTGGCTGGTGCTGTAATTGAACTAATCCACTGTATGATGCACAAGTAATTATAATCCATTACAAAATCTAAAAGAACCAATCAAAATAGTATACTCCAGTATTAATTATAATTTATTATTTCATTCATTTCCTTACTGTAGTTTGTAGTAATATATGGTATATTAATAAAGTTTACCTTGAACATTTCCATTCTAGTCTCACACCCCCACCCCCACAACGCCACCACAAACCCTTGGTTGGGGAAACCCTGCTCTGTGTGGTTGCAGATTTCATCCTCGTTGTTGGTTGAAGTGTTCTGAATGGCATGCGATGTGTTGTGTTTAGATATGTCAGCCAGAGAAAGAAGGCAGCAAGAACGAGAAGAGCGTCTTTCTCTGGTGCTGTGGAGAAAGCCCCTACAGATGCTGCAGTATTCATTCCTAGAGACACTCATCACTTTGAACGAGTGGACATGGAAGTAAGCACCTTGCATTTTTCACCGTCTTTGTGGATTAAAGCAGAACATAATGTCGTAATTATCTTCGTGTCATCAATACGTAATGGTGGTTATACCAATCCTCGGGACCACTTCTTAACACAACATATTTCTTTAATTGGGTACTTTCATCATTGTCCCCGATAATTATTAATCTGCCTGCCTGTAGATCAGTCGTATTCACATACCAGAGACTTTCTTAAGTTGGTGAACTTTGATATGCCTCCCTGAAACCACGCCCCCACCAATACCATCCCCTTCCTTACAGGACTACAGCACAGAGAACACATTGCATATACAGATGTTGGCACAAATCCCACAAATTTTGTCTCTGCATTAATAACAACTGATATAAATCCATATTTAAGCAAATGTCATTTACTGCAGTTACCAGTTCAATCAGACTTAAACTTTCCAACGCTCAGTAGCAGTCATTTCTCTGTAATTACCTAAGCCTAATGTGTGCTCTATTAATAGTTCAGTAGCACAGGTATATGGTGTCTCTATATACAGTGCTGTACGAAAGTTTTTGTTTTATTATTTCTTCGTTATTGAGTCAGAATTTAAATATCTCAGATTTTCAAACCTTAGTTTTCCAGCATAAAATTAAATTTTACCCAAAAAATTGTGACCCAAACAGACTTGTTTTGAGTTATGCACATATATATATACAAAAGGCACTCTCAGCTTTAATATGACCCCCAAAATTTTATAATCAGACAAAATTTGAGAAGAAATGACAAACATGTATCACAAGTTTAACAAAAATATATTCATATGAATTTTCAGTGTACTGTCTGATAAAAGCAGCACATTAGAGTCACCATGATATCAATGTATAAATAAACATAAAACACTTGTATTTGCAAAGCATGTCCATTTTTGTTCAGCTGCAGTCAAGTATTAAAAATTCAAGTGGTCAAATGTTGATATCATAGTGCCTCAGATGTGATGTATTTGTTATGATAACTTGCTGGTTGCTGAGGACGTTTTGTGTCAAAAGTACATAAACTTGAAATTGAATTCTCTCGAAAAATCTTGTGAATAATTTCATTACATTTGAGATTTTATTACATTTTTTACATTTTATTACATTATATTTGTAAAATTTTGTCCAGTTAAAATTTTTTTGAAAATCTGAGATGTCTATTTATATATGTACAGAACTCAAAAAGTCAGTTCAGTGCACTAAAGGCCTTTTCACATACAACCTGATGCAAATAAAGAATGCGAAAAAGCCCGTGGAAAGTGTTGACGAATTTAATGCAACATTAATATTTACACTGAACCCAATGCGATCATGCGAGCATTCTGCTAAACTTATTGCCAATGAAGTCATTAAAGGAGGATAAGTTGGTGCTTGATCTTTTACATGATGAACAGAAAAAAAGAGAAAATCTTTGGTACATCCTGTTCTGAGAAGGAGACAAGAACACACGTCCAGGTTAGTTCAGGAGTTGATGGTCGCTTTCAGACTTATTTCAGGATGTTTATGGGTCATTTTTTAAAATTGTTGTCTTTGTATTATTTGTTGTCCTTGTCAAATAGTGAAATACTGAGATTCAAAATAATTCTTTATCAGAGTCTTTATCTCCTGTCAGGTTCAAATGTGATGTTTCAAGAAGCTGCACCCTGATTGGTTGAATGCTTTACTATGGTGAAAAATAAATGTCCTTTTTTTGCACACAAAATTTCATCTTTATGATTAAAAAATATAGTGTTAGGCAAATTAATCACACAAAAAAATGCCCTCAGTGTGAAACGGCTATAAAGTGGCCTATTGAAATACCAGACATATTAAATAAACATGAAACCAGTTATCACGTAAAAATAAAATTGAATTAGCCACAACATCTTTCTGAAACCATTTGCTTACTCCTATAGGCAAGTGCCTATGACCCCTGCACCAGACACAATGGTATTAGTAAACATCACCATCTGTTTTATTTATCTTAAAATCATATGCCGCCTTCTGTATCTTGACACTTTATCTTAGACTTTTCCACTTTCTATGAATTGGTGTTGCATCGCCAAATTATCTCACATGCAAAGATCAGTCCTCCAGTCAAGGTTATTGTTATTAATGTTGTTATAAATTATGTTGTCAATGTTATCATCAGACACAGAACCAAAACAGGTGAATAAGAAAGACTAAGCCTGTGAGCTGTGGTGGTTTCACCAGTAAACTTTTGTTTCTAGTGAATGGGCACCTTGAAGACGTTTTGTGATGATGGGTCACAAATGTTTGTATGCCAGCAAAGAAGCAGTACATTACATAAGAGACCACTTTTCAGACAACAGCAACATAATAATAATTAATAATAATAATTAATAATAATAATAATAATGGCCATTGCGCTTTCTTGCAAAATAGAAGCAATATTTATATTTTTCCAATGAAACACAATTGCAGATAGTCTCAGGTTCCATTGCATGATAATAATCCGTTAAAGTTGTTTTTTAATTTTCATGAAATTTAATGCAGAAAACTTTTTTTTTTTTTTCAGAAAGGTAGCATTCCTGCTACACAGTTCTAAAGGTCATGTGACTTAAATGCAAAAACTTTGTTCCATTTATTTCTTGAAATATTGCTTTATTTAATCATCTGAAATGTGTAAAAACTTTTGTGATATTTTAGAGTTTTTTTTTGTAAAATTATATTTCCATTACCTGTTTTCTAGTTTGCACTTTCAAAATGTAACATGATTAATGAAAGCTGGAGGATTTTGCTGCAAAAACAAGAAGTGCAGCAGCCAAAAAAGCAGTGTGGCTGGTTCTCTAAAATGTTGAGTGAAATGTACAGCTCATTTCCTTATAAATCTGCACACATTATACCTGAGACTACCTTTTTTTCTTTTCTCTTCATGGCAACAAAAAATGTACTTTATTTTATTTATTACTGTTTTCTGCTCTTTATAATATTTATAGTATTTTTATTAACATATGAACATTTACTTGCACGTAAATGTCAAATACTGTATAAAAAATAGGTACAAAAATCATTTTTAGGTAAAAAGATAAATAAATAATTCCAAACATAAAAATTCCAATAAAACAAAAACCCTCCATCGTCACAGAAATATATTTTAGTAAAGAAAGTTACATGTTATCGAACACTTTTCAGAGAAAAACATAATGAAGTGCGTCAGGAATTATCTGCATAAACAGACACAAGTGTGACAAATCCTCTAGATGAACTGTAGCAGATGCTCAGTGAAACCACCTGACAGTACTGATGTGTGTGTGTTTTTTTAAGAAATGAGTTGTCACATCAAATAATCACGTTGTTTAGTTATTACAGTTTACTTTTCTTCATACTCTTTCATGTAGAAATGCTTTCATGGATACATAGGCATATTTTAATAGGTTTAGACATGCCTGTGAGTAAGAATTCTCTGAATGTATTTATAATATATGTTGAAAGGTGTTATTGGAATTTTTTTTTTCTCATCGTATTCACCCCTACACTGTAAATAAATGAGTGTTACTAACACTTCGACAGCTTTGGTAGGATTTCTGATATACAGTGACGTGCAAACGTCTGAAAGCACCAGAGAAAGTACTTCTATATTCATTTTTTTTTTATTTTAATTTTTTCATGAATATTTTATTACAAATTATATTATTGGCAACAACCTGAATGAAACATCAATCTAAATCTAAATTATGTGCATGGATTTTAGCGTTTCCCATTTTTGCCTGTATGACAGCGTAGTCTCGCTCGAATGGACTGCAAAACTTTATGATCCATTAATGCCTGAGCACACACTTCAGTAGAAGAGATTAGACATGAGCAAAATCAGATTTTCTGTACAAAGAAGTGAACAGGGTCAATATCTCACATGGTTAGATTTAAATAGTGTACTGCAATATGTTCCCTCTGTTACACAAACTGCACATACAGCTACAGGTACAGATTTGTAGTAGGAAATGAAATCTTATTTCACCTTCCCACTGAAGACTGTTGGGGAAAATGCTTTGTTAAGATGCTAAATGTTAGCATCCTCCATCCTTTGACTTTCTCATGGAGGAGAAACTAAAAGACAGCTGTATCTTTCATTGATCCAACGCACAGCAGATGACATAAATGTGAAACGAATATATTCTCAGAGAAAACGTCATCATATTAACGATTATATATAGTTATACCTTCACCAGTAGGTAGTGGGTGCGTTATGTTCTCGTTCATCTGAGATTTTCAGTTGAGCAATATCTGAAGAACGGGCAGTTGGATATTTTTAGGATTTGTATGTCTCTATCATTGTAACCAACAGATGAGCTAAAAAAGATTTTTGAATGACTCCAAACTGTGTCAAACTCACAGCAAGGTCAAATATCAGGAATGGATTTAAGTAGCTTTCTTCTTGTTTGAAGTAAATTCTAAGGATATTTGAGACATATAAAAACTAATAATAACGACTAGCCTTGTTTACATTAGAAGTATCTAAGGTTTCTTCTTCTTCGTCTTCTTCCTCTTCTTCTTCAAATAAAGACCTTGAGTTTATGTTGTGCTTCAGCTGTAGAATTCATTGTGTAAGTTGTGATTATCAAAATATGTTGAAAATTTAAAAAATGGGACACAGGACTTAAAAATAAATCACACTGTTCCAATTTAGTAGTATTTCTATACAATTATGTAGAGAAGACATAGACATCACTCGGGAGATGAAAATGTAAATGGATGTTTTTCAAGTAGATTAAAAAAAAAAAAATTATTGTCTTTATAGACAGTTAATGGTGCTGAAAATGTGACTGTCCTGACATGAAAGCATATGGGGTGTGAAGAAGCAAGCAGCAGCACAAAGCTTGTTTCATGTTGACTGTATAAGAGCACACCTGAAAAACACAGAAAGATGGAAGATAAAGCATTACAACTGAAAGTAATGATGAAATTAATAAAGTGTGTTACTCTCCTGACACTTGATTGTGGTTGTGTTGGCACATTAAAATTACAGTGTGGCGCTGATACAAATACTAACATAAATTATGGCTCCCAAAACCATAACATATGCTTTAGTTCCATTCTTTGATCAGTAAAACTCATGCACTCAGTTGCTTTGTTACACAAAAGTGTTACCTTCATTGAATCATATCGTTACTTTCACCTTTTACCCCTTGATATTTAATACAATTTAGGAAAAAAAGACAGCAAAAAAATCCCCTCATTTTGTGTTTTTTGCCAGGAAAAAAAAAAAAAAAAAAGAATTTCCCCACCCAGTACAACATTAGACTGCGTGCATTACTCTGAAGCTGTGAATGGCCTTGCAGCTGGAACTACTGTCAGAATTTGTTTTATAGAAAATGAATCTATTCCTTCTATTCACAGATTGGAGAACATGACGGAAATGTGATGATAAATTTCCGTAGCTTTTATATAAACGGGTGCGCCAGACTGTGCAGGGGCCATTCAAACTGTGGGGTGTCGTTGAAATGGGAAATGCCACAAAAAAAAAAATCTTTAAATGACTGATTCACACCTGGCAACCTCTTCACTGTTTGAGCTTTGTGTTTTAACAAAGATACATCCAAAGAGCAGACTTTGTTTCTGCCTAATTAAAACGCCAGGTGAGCCAATCAATGTACAGATCTTGAATCTTTGGCAGTTGAGCAGGAGTTGGAAGCTCTGTGATTCTTTTAGAATCATAAGCAAATGATGAAACTAAATTTTGACCTTCCTGTAAGGTGTGGTAATGTGTTGTAGGCTGTGTCACAGTAAATAAAGATAAAGAAAAAACAACTATTACTACTAATGAGAAATAAAAGTCTTTTATTTAGTCTATGTATGTATGTATGACTTGTTACTTATTAATAGTTATAGCATCAGTTTAGTATATTTATAAGGCCTGTCATGGAATTAAAATAAATATTTCAGCCCTTTTTCTATTTCAGCGAAAAATATTTAGTAGTGCAATGCTCAGTGTCAGACATTTTTTATGCTGAAATATTTGACAAGGAAAAAACTTGCGAATATGACACTTTGCGAATCATTTTAATGGAAATTATAATTCAACTGGAAGTTATATTGGTGTGTGTGTGTGTGTGTGTGTGTGTGTGTGTGTGTGTGTGTGTGTGTGTGTGTGTGTGTAAAATATAAAATATATAAAAATATAAATTTTAGTAAATAAGGGTTTTTTTGTTTTTTTTTCAGGGGTAAATTTGGGGATTGGATTTGATGGGGAAATGCTTAAGTATGTCTGGTTTAATGTTACAGGAAATCAGAATGTATAGACTATGCTAACCATATAAACTTTATTTTCCTCTTCTCACTCCACAGGCTCTGGTACAGAAGATATTCCGTGTTTTTGGTCCTTGTGCTTTTTTCAGTCTTCACAATGGCCTACTCGATAGAAGGAGCACATCAGAAGGTAAGATATCCATGTCCTTATCAATCAGTGCATTATTTGACGTCTTTTGGGTTTCGGCGTTATGTTTAGGACCCAGGCTTGGCTTCTTCCTGAAACACATAACTGGATAAACAATATTTTGCACTGAATCTTTTCTTTTTACTCGTGTGCATGTTTAACATTTTCATAATTAAACTCACCTTGGTGATGTTGATCTGGATAATTCCGTATAATAGGGTATGATATCTGTCTCATGTACCACAGCTCTGGTACTAGGTACAGCATTAATTCTAATTCTAATTTAATATCAGTGTGCTCATTTTTATACATCATTATATCTATAGTAGCAACCAGCGGTGGACAAAGTAAAATAGTCTGTATTTGATGAAAATTAAAGCAAAATCAAAAGCAAAATACAGCGTGGGCCTGAACGAACCTGTCGATCATAATTTATTTGGAAGTCATGATTTTATCTTCTTATTCAAGTGAAGCTATTCTTGCAAACCTGGTTCTAAATTCTTTCTGAAGGAAGTATTTTTGTAAGGTGCAGGAAGTAAAAATATTCTTTTTATAGCAGCATCCAGTGACACACTTTCCCACTCAAGGGTGACATTAACATTAAGTATCCCTGCATAAATACCGAGATGCAACTCTCAAAATTGGCTGCAACATAGAATACAAAAAAGCAGCTTGTCGGATTTATATGTATTTCATTTGTGTATTTATAGAAGAGTACTGTTGTTTATTTATTTTTTATTTAAGCCCATTTGAGCAGGAATGGAAATGTTCTAAGGCACGATGATTGACTTTCTTCATTTAGAATGGTAATTTTAGCCAATCCACTTTTCTCTGATTTAAGTGTGTAATGCTCCCTGAACTATATACAGCTGCTGTTTCTACCTCCATTGTAATATAAATTCCAACTAACTCTGCTTCTATACGTATGGTGGACATTTCCTCAGAAACATATTCACCATACCTGCGTCAGTGATGGTATGGAAATGCTTTTGGTGAGGAGAGGGATTTTTTAATTTTATTTTTATTTTTTTTTGAAGGTTTTTGTAATTTCTCACTAATACCACAAGCTGTGTTTCATTATTAACTATAAAACAAAAGAAAATATTGAAGCCAATGAAGGAAAGACTGTGCATAGCTAATGAGAGGATTAAAAAAAAAAAATAAATAATACAATTATATATATAAAATGTGTGTGTTTATGTCCAGAATTTTGACTGGTACTGTATTTAATAGCAACAATTGTTCCCTCATCAGACTCAGTTTTTTTCTTCTTCTGAAGTTATGCTGCAGTCCCCTGTACCCCCAACTCTGAAAATCTTTCTGCATCAGAGTTGTGATGAAAGTACAATGGGATGGCCATTCAACTCGGAATTTGGGAAATCAGGAACTTATCTGATGTTATTCCACTGATTTAAACCCAGTTAATATAAATTAAATGCTACATGCATAGGTATAAAATAATACAACATTTATTAATAACACTGTTTAAGTTTATGTTTTCATAAAAAAAATAACTGAAATAATTTGGAATGTTTGGTATTCAGTGATTTCAGTGTGTGAGTTCTGGTACAGTGACGACCCTTTTTCTTATAAACATAAATACCAGTCAAAAGTTTGGACACACAAGTAATTGTGTCCAAACCTTTGACTGGTACTATACATACATAAATACACACACACACACACACACACACACACACACACACACACACACACACACACACACACACACACACACA
>JBCNYH010000013.1:23474325-23496502 GCA_039654325.1 Tandanus tandanus
ATATATAGTTAACTGTTTCATATTTTTTTGGAGTACTTTTTAAAGTCAATTTGTTTTTATTGCTGACATTAAATAAAAAAATACTTAAAGCTTACATGGAACTGATTTCTGGCCATTTCTTTGCCCACCTAAATATTGCTATACATATTCATAGATATGTATTGAAATATTGTGAATTAACATTTTTTGTCGTATTGCGCACCTCTATACATTACTAAATGGTTAACAATGAATGAAGGCATTCATGTCAGCACTCATTTGTGGGTATTTTATTTGTTAGTCATTTTAAAACTGGTTTTGAGTCCTTGTTTAGGGCATGGCACAAAAAAAGTATTTTTTTTTAATGTGCATTGCGCAGGGAGCTGGTACTGCTATTGGGGAACTTCCTCCATATTTCATGGCACGGGCAGCCCGACTTTCTGGAGCTGAACCAGATGATGAGGACTATGAGGAATTTGAAGAGATGCTGGAACAAGCAGAGAGTGCACAGGTGAGGAATGTGTTCAGTGTGGCACATACATATTGCACAGTAGCAAACACTACTTTTGGGTGATCACATTGTTGGTAATGACATTTTTGAATTTTCTAAAGCAGTTCAACTTTTATAGCTTTATAATAATCTTCTTTTTGCATCATCAAATAACTCGCTATATGAGTCATTGGATGTGTTTTGATTGGGGTGCAGTGCATTGAACATAATTCCAAGGTGCAAGGTGGGTAAGCTGTTACTAAGTCCTTTTTAGTGCATTCCACAACAGCGTTGTTTTTTTTTTTTTTTCTTACTCGGATATAAAGGTGCTAATCTCCCCCTCTAGACAGCAGGTTATTGGATCCTGTCAGCTTTCTGATAGATCTCTGTGACTACCTCAGTGTTGTGGTTTACTGTTCCTGGTCATGTGACTACTTCTTTGAAAACCCCTCCCTTGACTTCCAGTAAACCCTTTGAGCAGCGAGTGACTCATAATGAGAGCTTCCTTTTAATTATGTGCCGTTAGTGTCTGAGTGGACCTCACGTGGACTGTTCCTTTCACCGGCAGTATTTTAATTGGTTAAATGCCTAAAGCAGGATTCACTGTGGTACCTTTCAGCAGATGCCGCCTCAGCAAAGTTCTGCTCCCCAAAACCGGCCAGCTTGAGAGTCTAAAATAAACAGTTTCATTCAGTCATCTGTTTCAACACACTGTACTCTGAAAGCAGCTCTTTTTTTTTTGTCTTGCCTGAAGTGACTTCATTGCTCAACATTCAGGAAACATACTTTCTCTCAGAAATCTGTTTGTCCTTTTTACATTTCCAGAAAAATTGTATTAATGATAAATCACCTAATGATCTCAACCTAATGATAAAAGCCACATATATGCATTTCTTAGGCATCCATCAGAAAGGCTGTCAGTTCCAAATGACTAGTGATTGTATATTTCAGCAAGTATAACTGCATTCTTAGAATCCTAGAGGAAACTGGCTCTCTGTTATTTAAGACACTTTAACAGTAAACACTTTGTGATTTTATATCATATAAATGATTTTTTTGTTTTGTTTTGTTTTGCAGGACTTTGCAACAAGAGCAAAACTTGCTGTACAAAACATGGTTCAGAAAGTAGGATTCTTGGGAATCCTGGCCTGTGCCTCAGTAAGTGCTTTCTCTTATTATGAAGAGCTTTCCTCTTTTTAAGTGCTGTAAACTGTATGTACAGTATATATATATATATATATATATACAAAGTCCCCTCGGAAAGTATTTTGCCAGCAAGGCCAATTCTTTTGCCTTGTTATACACTGAAGACATTCAGTTTCACATGAAAGGATGAATGAGACGACAGTTTGGAATGTCCTGACCTAGGAAAAAAAACACTGGCGTGCTAACATCCAGACATCGAATAAGTCAGCCAAGGAAAACAATAGCAGTTAATGACCAAAACAAGCAAACAAAAAAACCTATGTGAAATCTGTGAAGAAACCCCCCTAAACAATAATCTGTGACATAACTAACAAACTTCCCAGGGCAGCAGTGAATGTGTCACAATTAGGGCTGAGTGATATGGGAAAAATCTGATCACGGTTAGTTTTTTCATATCAGTCAATCTAAACATGTATAAAAATCTAAATAGATGAAAGTCCATTGTAGTGCTAAGTGAAATGTGAGGATATTATACAGTTAATTTTGGTTTAAATTAGGGCTTATTGATATTGATTAACATTGATATCTATCACGGTATGTAGTGGATAATGCTGCCAGTTTTAGAAATATCATGGTATTGCCTGAAGCTAGGGCTGGGAGATATTTTTTTATTCATATCCCGAAACGTTTAAGTGCACTAGGGTCGCAGGAAGGCTGGAGTATAATCTCAGACTCTGGGCAAAGCCGAGGTACACCCTGAATAGCTTGCCAGTTCATCACAGGGCCTACACACACTCTCTCTCTCTCTCTCTCTCTCTCTCTCTCTCATTCACACTCTCACCTAGAGGCAATTTGGAAAAGCCAATTTGTCTAATGTGAATGTCTTTGGACTGTGGGAGAAAACCGAATCACCCAGAGGAAACCCACACAAGCACTGGTAGAACATGCAAACTCCACATAGAAACACCCTTGCTGAACCCAGAACTCGAACCCAGGACCTTCTTGCTGTGATGCAGAAGTTGTAACCGCTACGCCACCGTGCGACCCTAGGAAAGGTGATATTTCTGATAAATCACGATATTCCGATATCTGACTTTATGAATGATCATATCGTAATGTGATGATTTACTGATATATTGCCTAGTCCTAGCCATAATCCACTGTTCGAAAGAAGACTTGGAGAGCAGAAATATAGAGCCAGGAAAGCCTTATTGAAATTGGCGAAAAAATACAGAGATGACAGTGATTCATTTCCTGGCACTGAGACTAACCTCTACCAAAGTGACGGGAAGGCCAAAGTATGGAGAAATTATCTGCTCATGGTCTAAAACATACAACCTTCTCTCAATCAGTCAAGCATGATGGAGGCAGAGTCATGGCTTGGGCTTACATAGCTGCAGAGCAGGCTCACTAGTCTTCAGTGGTCGTGTAACTCATGGTAACTAGTATCAGCAGAATTCATTCAGAAATCATTAGAAACGCTGTGTCTGTTAATTTAGATACAACGGCCCAAAACGCACTGCAATCACAAGAAATGGAAGGTTTAACAGTGGCCAAATAATTCGCCACACCATAATACAATTTACAATGCATTTCACATCCTGAGGAGGAGAGGAGAGAGAAATCCCCTAAAACAAACAACTGAAAGAAGCTGTGGTACAAATTAGGAAAAAGCATCACAGTAAAGGAATGCAACAGTCTGGTGATGTCAGAGGGCTTGATGCAGTTATTGCAAGCAAGCAACCGAATATTAAGTGTTATTTACTTTCATTTATTTTAAGACTCTCTGTTCCTATACCTTTGCTCACCTAAAATTTGAGTGGCCCGTGCTCTTCATTGTTTATATATCTAGCAATAGAACAGAATGTTTTTTAATTCTTTTTGTTTTGTTTTTTATACTACTACTTATCTCGTAACCATCAAATGGGTTTGTTGGGGCATCACGTATGTGATGTGTCAAGGGCTGGGATGTCTGGTGGTGCCCATCCGTCTCCACACTCTTTTAATTATCTAGTGTCACCCAAAGGAGGATGGGTTTCCCTTTTGAATCTGATTCCTCTCAAGATTTCTTTCTCATGTCGTCTCAGGGAGGTTTTTCTTGCCATCATCCTCATAGCCTTACTCATTAGGTTCAAAGTTACAAATTACAGCACTTAACAAATGGATTTATTTTATATATGTTTATATATTTTTGGATTATAAATTAAAACTGCAATGGAATTTAATTGAAATAACAGGATTCTAAAGCTCATATATATATAAATTGAAATTTTCAGACACGACATTCACTGGACATTCAGATATTTTTATATCTATACATTGACTGACCACTTTAGGAGCGGCTGTACACCTGTTTATTCATGCAGCTATCTAATTAAGCAGTCAGCGCAATGTTTAAAATCATACACATGAAGTTCATTTCATGTTCACATCAGACAACAGAAGTAAGATCAGGGGTAAGATGTGATCTCGGTGTCCTTGATGGTGACATGGCTGCTGGTGCCAGATGGGCTGGTGTGAGGATTTTATTCAGACACTGTTGATCTCCTGGCATTTTTCCACACAACAGTCTCTAGAATTTCACAGATTAATGCAAAAAACAAAAAAAACATCCATTGAGCAGCAGTTATGCAGGCGGAAACGTCTAGTTGACTAGAGAGAGAGAGAGAGAGAGAGAGAGAGAGAGATCAGAGGAGAATGATAACACTGGTTTTGAGCTGACAGGAAATTTAAATAACCACTCTTTACAACCGTGGTGAGCTAAACAGCAGCTCAGATTGCACAGTATGTCAAACCTTAAAGCGGATGTGCTACAACAGCAGAAAACCACATCAGGTTTCGCTTCTGTCAACCAAGAACGGGGGGTTACAGTGGGTAAAGGCTCACCAAAGCAAGACAGTTTAAGAATGGAAAAACGCTCAAGCACACAACTTGACTTATTGTATGAATGAGTAGGGTTGTTCAGGTGTTCCTATTAAACTGACCAGTAAGTATGTACTGTGTAGGTACACATGGTTTCCAGAGAAATGTTCTGATAAATGTCCTATATCAGCTGTGCAAGCAAGTAGAGTACTTCCTTGCAGAGCAGATTTCTAAGAAGTCTTGTTTCACTGGAACATTGTGTACTACACTTAATTTTTGCAACATCCAATATATTGAATGTATTTAAGGGGTAATACAAATAATATATAAGGCACATATATTAAAAAAAAATTACAAACATTTGACCTCCTGCATCAGTGTAAAAAAAAAAAACAGTGTAAAAAAATTTTTTTAACAAACAAGCTGTCTGTAGTACAAAACTGCTAGAATAATGGGTATAGAAAAGAATCACCCCTTCAAAATATTCACATTTTTATGCTTTGCAAAAATATTCCTGCTGTATTTACTCAGTGTAACTTATAACAGCCAAGACAATGATATAATAGCAACAGTTCAGGAAAAAAAAAAACAATCACTGAGATGGTTGAAGGATTACCCCCTCCTAAAAAATGCAATCAATCAGGTGCAACTAATCACCTTCTCCACTGCACATCAAGCTAACTGGCTTCCATCTATGATCAACTGTAATCAATTTATTTAGTTCAGCATAAAAACAGCTATTCCAAACCTCCCAGTGCTTGGAGGTGTAACTGAAATCAAATAATCAGCTATGGGTGGCAAGGCACTGTCAAAAGATCTCGGGGATAATGTTGGACAGACACAAGTAAGGAGATGGACAGAATTTTTTTTTTTAAAGGCTTTATTAGTCCCTGGGAGCACAGTGAAGTCCATAATCAAAGTGGAGTTTGCTACTACTAGTACCTTCTGTAGATCGGGCTGGATGGAAGAGCGAGAAAGAACCTGGTCAGAGTGTCTACTAATAAGGCTATGTCAGTTTTAAAGCAGTTAAGTGAATAGGGCAAAATGCTATCAAATTCTTGTTGCCCTCTGCCAGAAAGTTGTCAATGGGAAGAGGGTTCGCCTTTCAACATCACAGTGACCCAAAGCACACAGCAAAGTTGACCCCACAGTGGCTGAAGAAGAAAACGGCGAATGGTCTTGTCAGAGTCCAGACTTAAACCCTAATGAAAGTCTGTGGGAGGACCTGAATATTGCAGTCCACCAATTGTCACCATCATCCAATATGACTGAGTTTAAACAGCTCTATAAAGAGGAGTGGGCAAATAATGTACAGTACAGATATGCAAAGTTGGTAGAGAAATATCATACAGACTCATGGCTGTAATCAAAGCAAAAGGTTTTCCCACAAAGTACTGACTTTTTTTTTTGAACTGAAAAACTGTATGAACTGTTGGTATTTATTCTTTCACATAGCTGTTATAATTTGCATTGAGCTAAATATGACTGAAAAAATGTGAATATTTTGAAGGGGGTGATTCTTTTCTATACCCACTGTATGTTCTTATTAGAGCAATAATATTAATGTAATACCGTGATTTACTCTAAATCCCACAAGTCATCATGTAGTTGTGCTAATTATGCTAAGCAGAAAATATAATGAGTAAGAAAGGAGATAACACAGTGTGGTTATTCTGTAAGGAGTATTTTTAAAAAATAAAATAAAATAAAAACTTATCACCACTATGACATAAAGCTGAATGTCCTAACGTGGGCCATAAAAAACTAGTATTTTCAGGAACAGCAACACAAAAAGATGCAGTGGCTTCCTAAAAAGCAGTATCTTTGTTAAAAATAGAAAAAATATATTTTATTTTAGCATATTTTCTGTTTAATACATTTATAAATTGTATCTCTTTAATAACATTATTATTATTATTATCATTATGTTATATATTATACTAATCTACACACTAACAGAAATCATGCAATTTTTTTTTGCAAACAATAAAAATTGAATGATTTCTGTTACTGTGTACATTAGATGCATAATATTATTATTATTATTATTATTATTATTAATAATAATAATATTAATGATAATAATAGCAGGAAATATATCATACACCAAGAATTAGCATTGAAACATTAACGAATAGGACTCTCACCCCATAATACAAATGCATACTCACTAAACACTGTACTGGACAATACAATAAGATGTATTATGACTGTGTGGGGACAGTGGTGTACTGGTTAGGGTGCTGGGGTCATGATCAAAAGGTTGTGGGTTCAAATCTCCGTTAGACCCCCCCACAGTGCTAAGGGTCTTAACCACAAGTGTGCCTTTGTCCAATGGGTACGAGTAAAAAATACTGAGAAGGTAACCTGCGATGGAGGTCCATCCAGGAGATGTTGAACTCCTAGGCGCTTCACGCTACGGAAAAGCTCTGGCAGGATGAGCCTGTTGGCTCGGGTGTAAAAAGCCCAAAAGACTTACCTTCCTATGACTGAACCATATTTACACACAGAAAACCACCATAACAGAGCTGATCAACACTGTCACACTGATCAACAAACAAAATCATACACATCTTATAGACATCACCAAACTAAATACATACAGCATCTGAAACACCTAAACACAAAATACCGATCTAACACATGAAATACACCACCTGAGGAGAATGGCTGAGGTGGCCATTGTCTCCATGGTTTTTTTTTTTTTCATCCCACAAAAATTACATTTTCCACCCAAACACATACAGGACAGAACAGTACAAAAAGCAAGAATAATAAATACATGCTACAAGCATGTGTCAAGAAATTTCTCAATACACATGTATATACCTGCCCTGATGTCTTGGGCTTCAGCTCTAATGTGGAAGAATTTTATTATTAATAATAATAATAATAATAACAACAACAATAATAATAATAATAATAATAATAATAATGATAATAATAAAGTTTGAACTTTTGTGAATTTTGAAGTTTAGAACGCTCCAGTATCTGTATTTGGTCATAACAATAAACTGAAGTGTGTAAATTTATGTTCATTTTAAGAAAAGCATTTCAGTTTGCAGAGCTCTCTGACTGTCTTCTTCTGCAAGCCTTCACTTTTTTGTCAATGTACAGAACTTCCTAATTAATTAATTCCTAATTAATTATTATTATTATTATTTTGTGTGGAAGGTCTGGTTAAAAAAAAAAAAAAAAAAAGGTTCAAACTGTGAAACATTCTGAGACTAGACTACACACAGTTTGCCCAAACATATATATATATGCTAAAAGGTTTTACTAAATGCCTGTACTGCTGTTTTTTTTTTAAATCAATAAAATGTTGATTAAAATAATAATTTTTAATAATTTTAATGCCTTTGACAATTAAACTTAGGGATTATATTATAGCTAAGCTAAATTTAGAACACTGGTTTTCCCCATTCATATGTTTTAACTGTCTGTTTTAACTAATGTAGTACTAACATTTATACACTCCACCAGCCTATTTTTTTTAAATATTATATATTTTTTTATTAAATACTCTAGAAATAAATATTCTAGCTAAAGAATAATTATAAGCAAATCGAAAAATGTTTATTTTTAATCATTTAATGAATTGTGAAATGTTAAAAATGATTTGATTTTATTGGAAAGTTCCAGATTGAATTTAATCAGAAAAGACAATTTCTCTAATTAAACAATTGTAACTTCCTATGGATTTATGTTTATTTTATATTAGCGATGTCTATTCGTTTATTATCTATAGTTTTAAGAGGTTTACACCCCATGAGTTACCATGTTTAATTCTGCTAAACCCAAAAAGCAGTTTCTTTATTAACTTTATTTTTTAGTATTTTGTTTAGTCTGTGCTGATAATAGTTACTAAACTAAAAAAACCTAGATACATATATGATACATAGTATGTATAAAATAAATCTGTATTAAAGTTTAGCATGCCTTGTGACTGTTCCTTCATCACTTTGATGTAGTAAAAGATTTTAAAACAGAAACAGCAGAATAATGAAATGTGGTGAAATTGTGGTGAAAGGTTTTTTTTGTATAGTGTCATTTATCAGATTGCTTTTCATTAAATTTTATATGAATGAAAAAATCAAATACACTGACCCTTCACTCGTAAAATGAATTTGTTGGAAATCAACACATTTTGTTTTACTTTGAGGATTTCAACAAATATCGTGTTAAATCTCAGCTTTTATCTGGCTATAGAATGACACAGAAATCACACCGACCTGATCTAAACATAGAGATCTGTTAGAACAACACAAAAATTCATGATTTTAACACCTTGGTTTTCAGAGGGTTTAGAGTTTAACAACAGACTCTGGAGTTTGTAAAAAAACACTGTGTACCATGTTTATGTACTTTTAGTTGATTATAAAATGATAATGAAAAGATTTTTAAAAATTTCCCCTTAAACATTTTTTCAAGAATTCATTCATTTATTATTTTAATAGAAATGCCACAATATCACTTTCTTATCCGATTCTGATACGAGATGCCTGAATACCAATACCCCTTTATA
Source organism: Tandanus tandanus (assembly GCA_039654325.1). NCBI lineage: Eukaryota > Metazoa > Chordata > Actinopteri > Siluriformes > Plotosidae > Tandanus > Tandanus tandanus. The sequence goes on from JBCNYH010000013.1 coordinate 23,483,328, forward strand.
TTTTTTCTAAATAGTTAAATTGTCTAATTTTTTGTTAGTAGTTAAAAACTGCTACGGTTTAAAATTGTGATTTAAAAAAATGAACCAATTACCAAAACAAATAAATAAATAAATAAATAATACAGGAAAGAATATATAGCTGAAAATATAACTAGCATCCATACAAAGATCACTTACATTGCAGATATAATTAAGTATAAATATAATAAAAATCAGTTTTAACGAAAAAAAACCCCAAAACAATCAAATCTGTTTATATGTAAACATTTAAATGTAAAAAATAAATACATATCTATATAGTTTTCAAGCCTGCTTAGAATTTTTTACATATATAAATATATTTCTTACAGGATCATTCTCTCTCTTTCTCTCTCTCTCGCTCTCTCTGTTGATTCTCCTTTTTGTTTGATTTGTCATCCACCATTTTTTCCTGATAAAGTCTCAAAACTGATCCTGGATTATGGATTGGTACCATCTATAAATGTTTTTTTCTCTCTTTTCCCTTCCTCAGATTCCAAATCCTCTGTTTGACCTGGCTGGTATTACATGCGGCCATTTTCTGATCCCGTTTTGGACCTTCTTTGGAGCGACACTAATCGGAAAAGCCGTTATCAAGATGCACATTCAGGTATTCTTCCTTTTTTTAATAAGAATTTGTGTTAGGTTACTAAACCCCGCATATGACTACATGTAGTTAGTGCATTGTTTAAAATCAACAGCATTCATTTAAACTTTAATACCCACAGTGGTCACAACTGACAATAAGGGTGGACTGACACATTTCTTAATTTCCATTTTCTGACTCAAATGTGTCTGTGGAAGTAGAATGGGCAGACTTGTGCTTAATCACTGAAAATCTCAAGTTATAAAGTCGAGTCTTGTGAAGGGGCGAGAAAATGGACACCCCTTGAGGTGCTTGAGGTGCGAGTCATCAAAGCAGCAATAAGCTTGTGTCAGGCGGTGATCTCATTTCTCCTTCGGGGAGCATGTTTCAGCATCTCCTAAAGACAAAGAGAGCTTGAAGCATTTCCTTTCCTCCTCATGTTAGTTTGACCCGAACTCTTATCACTCATGCTCTTGATTCACTGTCTGAAATGTTCTGTACATCTCATCTCTCCACAGAAACTCTTTGTAATCATAACGTTCAGCAAGCACATAGTGGAGCAGATGGTCTCCCTGATCGGGTGAGTAATAACGCATTCATGTTTCTCTTGGAAAAATGGTGAAATCATGGATACCCAAGAGTTTGAATCATGTAGAAGTACCCAGGATTAGGGCTGGGTTTTAAACATGTGATGATAAAAATAATGTCGTAAAAAGACTAAAATAGTTTCAGGATGATATTGTTCGGTAATTTAATGTAGATAAACAGTTTAAACATGTAGTTAAAATAGTGATGTATTACTTTTTGACACAATAAAATGACAACAATATTACATAAAAAATATATGAAAATAGTTAAATACAATAATTTGATTAGTGGGTAAATTGTTAGAATAAATATATAATAGAATCATAAAAAAAAAACCAACCCCTATTTAAATTATATGAATCTCTAGCTTTAAAATGAGCGATTACATGCCTTTGCTCATCTGGGAAAAGGACAACTATTACTGTATAAATGAATTGTTTAATAGAGTGTCCTCCACTATTATCATAGAAATTAGCCTCAAATTAATTTCATAGGAAGGAGAAACTTGGATGCATCTTGGCACACCCTCCTAGCAGTAAAAAATACAGTTATTTGTTTTTAAGCAAACACTCAACTTACACTGAGGTATAAAATGTACACAATTTCAGGATTAATCAAAGACATCAATTTAGAGGTTTGGACTCTTTGTTTAATATCAGCTGTGGTTACGAACACACAGACACGCACCAGGAAAAGTGAGCAGTACACACACACACACACACACACACACACATGACCCGGAGCAGTGGGCAGAAACACTGCTGTACCCAGGGAGCAGTTGGGGTTTAGGTGCTTTGCTCTTCAGCCATGATGTACAGGGAGGAGAAAGCGCTGTTCATTCTCCGGCCCCACCCCCCACCCCACCCTACTTTTTTCCCTGCTGCTCCACAGAAGACCTTTGTAACTTCAATATATTCCTGAATGAGTTTCCATATCTAATAATAAGTATTAATATGAATTATAGGAAAGGATAAAATTCCAGAGGGGCTATTTTTACACCATGCTAAAATAAAGGGACACTAATCTGAAATCTATCCAAGTGAATGTCTTTACTTGGACCAGAAAAAAAATGGATATGCTATATATTTTTCAATTCATACCAGATATTTCTCTCACCTGAAGCATGACAAAAAACAATGAGTCAGAAGACCGGTGTGTGTTTTATATGTAGGACACGTGGAGAAAACAGGGGATGTGTGTGAGTTGTATTGCTTCTGTTTGGTTACATGTTGTTTTCTATCAATTCTCTCAAAATGTACAGTCCGTATGTAATTTCTATAGCAAGATCTTCTCTTAGCTTAACTTCACTCTAGGAAGAAGTCATCAGGATATCATAAAGAACGCAAAATATAGTTTTTTAATAAGACAAAAATTTTAATTACCGAGTCTGTAAGATAGGGTTTTTTCCCCCCTCTGTCATTATATTATATAATTTATCTTATCTGGAAATTTAAAAATAGAATGCTGGCTGTATTATGTTTCTCAACACTTTACTAAAATCCATTAAAGAATACATTTAAAAAAGTGTCCCATAGAACCCCAATACAATTTAGAATTAACCCCCTTTCAATTTTTTAAGCGGTTTTCCCCTTATAGTTTGTGCATATGGTTTGAATTTAGTTCACATTTTCAGTAATATTCAAATCCAGAGACTGAAATGGGCAGTAAAAACTAATTTAAATTTTTATTTATTAATATATTCATCAGTGCAGTTCGGTTCTACCAATTGATCAGGGGAAAAAAGGAGGAGAGAAAAACATGAGGGACGGCACAAAAGCACCCTGTGACTCGTGTTCGTAGCATTCAAGTTAGTAGAAGTGAGACGAAGCATTAATGATACACTGTTGTACGCTTAAAGAACCAGACATGCAATACACCCACTCATTTCCAATACTACACACCTATTACAAAAACTCCAGGCAACCAAAATGCATGAGTGTGAAATAATTAGTTCCCCAAATCAGTAACTATCTTTCTATCTCACTATAACTTTCAATGAGCTTTCAGCTATCCATAATCTGTCAGATTGCTTTTTTTTTACCTGACGTCTGCATAGTGGAAATGGTTAGGGAAAGCACTGTTGGATCATTTGTTGATTAAACACAATTTATTTGAACCTCTACTCTACGGTGGGGCTGGTTCTCATGATGATTAAAGAGTAGCACATTTGTATGAGGTAGTCATACGTTCTGCTAATTGGGTCTACACTTTTTTTTCACAATTTATCAGGACAGCACGATGGGAACTTGGCAGAAGAGAGTTCACTGAACTTGAATGTTTCGTGGCTTTCTTCCGTTTCGAACACATTTTTGCATGCAGTACAATTCTCTCATGGTTTTGGTTACATTCTGAGCTGTACTCTGAATCATCACCTGCAGCGCACACCGAGTCCCTCTACAACAGTTACACTGATGAGTTAATGTGAAACAGTCTGATTCTGAGACTGAAGCGCAATTTATGGAGAAGAATAAGCAAGAAAGCAAGAAGTAGGTTGTAACATTAACCACAAAGAGTCAAAATTAGAGTGTCCGTTAGGTTCTTTGCACTTCCCGTGACTCAGAGACATCCTGTGTAATTCTGTCATTCACAATTGTGTGTCTTTCACTAAAGAGAAATCACAACCACTTAAGATTTCTTTTTAATACAAAATGTTTCATGATAGATAAGACTAACCCATATCAGATCCAGTGTGATATAGCCTAAAATCGAAACACTGACATTTAAGACGTTAATTCAGTTTAAGTCGTTATGATATTTTTTTCCCCTGAGTGTACAAGCTCTGTAGTGTATTAGATACGTGTCATTGACCGTCACTCCTTCAAACCTGGGCGGTTCTTCCTACATGTCACTGATGACACAATGTCGACTCACTTCCTGATTAATAGCTCCAGACCAGTTCTAACAGGAACCTCGGTAATATAAGCAAGTGTTGGAAGATCTCTCTGCTCAGTGTGCTGTGCCACCTCACCCAGAGTGCACAGTTACCATTTCAATGTTTCGTGGACTTTCTACAGCAGTCTAGTGGATCCTCAGGAGGATCCTGTTAACGGTAAGTGAGAATTGGCCTAATGTGTGTTTGGCCGTGTTCACAGGGCCATACCCGGGGTTGGTGTTTCCTTACAGAAGCCTTTCCGTGAATATCTGGAAGCACAACAAGCTAAGCTTCATCACCCAGCCGGCGATGGCACACCTGCGGTAAGAAGCACACGTGTTTTCTTTTGTTGGTTTTTTTTTTACTTCAGTGTATTTTGATTCTAGCTCATTCAGCACTGATCCAGCTTTGATATTTAAGCAGTGTTCAAATGGAAACCTACTTTCATGTTCAGTAGTCAGTTTTTGCTCTGATCTTTAATCATGGTCTTAAACAGACTCATAGAGCCTGTGATACAGGATTGAGAAATACAGCTGCAGGTTAAATCGAAAAGATTAGACTCTTATATTTGGGTATATAACCTGAGACCTTATAAAAGGAAGCTGAGCTTACTGGCTTGTAATGAGCGGCTTTAATGGATACAAGAGAACAGCAATCTCATTAGTAATGTGTGTGTTTTGCTTCTTGTGTACAGGGTGAGAGCTGGCTCTCCTGGGTCTTTGAGAAACTGGTGCTTGTCATGGTCTGCTATTTTATTTTGTCCATCATAAATTCCATGGCACAGAGCTATGCCAAACGGCAGCAGCAGAAGAAGCACTCTGACGAGAAAACCAAGTGATAGACTCCGAGTTAATCATCTCAGGCTCCCGTTGTGGAAACTAAGGAGTATTTAACCCCAGAAAAGACGGAATGGGCAGTAATTGAATTTGTGCATCTCTGTGTACTATTATGTTCTAACCCTCTCACCCACCCCGCCCTACTTGTCTGTAGCTTTTGACGATTAAAATCAGATGTTAGAACGATGTGGTTTTTACCTCTACAGAGAAACGGGAGATTAATCAAGGCAGTGAACGGTCATATTTGTTGCAAAGCCTTGTTGCAACATTGCAGGGTCATGCTTCCATTGAACTGAATGCAGTTCTGATCATCGAGACAAATTTATTAAATTTTTGGGTGATGAGTATGAATGGGCAGGGTGATGCAGTGAGTGTTTTTCAGGGTGTAGTTCTTTGGGTGTTTTTTTTCTTCTTCCTTTTTTCTTATACAGGGACAGCATAAATAAACTTCTGAATGGTTTCTTAATTGCCTGCACATGTTGTAAATATTTTTTTGGTTTGTTTTAACATACATTATGAAAGTCTGAACAGACTTTCTGCCATAATGTGATGCAACTGATGTTATTTAAATCTGATAAACTGAAGATCTGGCTTAGCCTCATGTGTTAGCATATAGGCATCTGACTCTATAAACTGCCTCAATTTTTTTTTTCTTTTTCTGTCTTAATCCATTTTATGTGAAGCTAAAACTTGTGGGTCTTTTTGTAGACCTTGGTTTAATTCTGTTGGACATTAAAATCAAATAATGCATCATTTGGGTTACACTTCTTCATGTTCTAACTGTTAATCGTGGATTATAAGTCCTTTATGCTGCCTGCAGTACAGAGAGAGTATTTGTTACCCCTGAAGATGTCCATCTCTAAAGGTAAGTGTAATAATTTAGTGTTGAACACTGATTTCTTTCTTTTTTGGGTACATGCTACAATGTAGTATCTGTATATTGTAATTTGCTGTATAGTCTTGTTTAAGTCATTACAGTGATAAGAATCTGCAGTAGAGGTGTTTTAGATGAATAATAGCACGGTTTAAAACAGGTTTGTATTTGCCAGCAGCGTTGTAGGGAAGTTAGATTGTTTTGCATAATTCACGATTGACGTTCCTTTTGTCAGAGGCACCGTGCTGTCCCTGTCCCATCATGTCAGCTAGCTTATCAGACTGGTGTTGGCTCTCAAGTCATAAGGCGACAACAGTCTGTAGGCTGACTGAAATTTTGGGTTTATCACCTCAGAGGAAATGAAAGAGCTCCAGTTTTGCAATACTCACTTCTGTTCAATAATTTTCTTTTTAAAAATAAAGCAGCGATTGTTGGACAGTATATGGATTTCCCCAGAAACAGTTACGAACATGACAGAAAATGCTCGAACAGGAAACTAAAATGATTCCACTGTAATATTCCTACTCTGAACAGATTCTGGAACGTGATAATTTTAGAGAACATTGTGTTTTAGATAAATATCAGATTCGACGTGTTTAGACTGACAGCCTTTCTAGATGTAGCTGCAGTGTGAGAGATACCTTTTTATGATCAGCATAGCATGAATCAGTGTTAATAAATAACTAATTACCTTTGCATATATAAGTGATTTGCATTTTTACTTGTCAGGGAAAAAAAGCTAATTGAGTCCTGAATCTTAGTGGGTGAAAAACCGCCGTCTGTAAGAGCTGAATTAACACATTGATGTTATATGTACTTCATTCCTGTTTTCTGACTTATTGCAACTATTACCTTCTTTTTTTTTTTTTTTAATTGAAATAAATTAATTTGAACTCAAAGCTGAAACTGTACATTCATTTAATATTATAATCAACTTGTAGAAAATACAGCGAGGACAAAACACGATCACAGACACGTTCACTGTAGATAGTCAGCAGGCCGTAATGTGTTACACTTTCATTTAAGTTCATGAGGTAGGTTCACAGGTGGGTGTAGCTGGAGATAATCTGCTCCAACATGGTAAAGCTTTCAAGAAAATCATCTTCTGAAATTCCAAATTTGGTATAGTGATGAACATAGGCCCTGTTAGGAACAAAAAGGGATTAAAAAACTGACTGTTGCCACAGGAAAGTAAAACGGCCAGCTGAACACTGTAGGTGCTGTTAGTGTGGATTCATGTACCTCGATGCAAACATGTTCCAGGCCTTCTTAACAATATTATCCAGAGGATTCAAAAGTGATTGGCTATTACTGATTAACGTGGCCAACTTCTCATAGCCACTGAACGGCACAGGGGAGTGCCATGTATGGAAAGTGCCACCTGCTGGAAGCCATGGTACATAGAGTCCAGGCTCCTTAAAAGCCCCTGAAGATTAAAACACATTTCTTAATGCCCAAAGCCAATTAATCCTATAATTAATGACAATAATAGTTCAGTTTACAAAAGAAGAAGAAAAAAAAAAAGTTAAAAAGGGAGTAACTGGTATACTTGCCTATATTGGCGGAGGAACCCTCTTTACCCCGCAGTATTAGCAGATTAGAGAGTGATCTATTAAAACCCATTTGTGTTTTTCTTAAGCTCTCTGCTCTCTTCGCAGGTACACACACTTTCCAATCGATACCTGAAAGAAACAACATAACGTTATCTATTAATAGTTACAAAACCATTTCCAGGTCACTGTGTGCACGTGTACACTAGGAATATTTCACCTTCCTCCATTTTGGCATTAGCAATAAGCATCTGTCTTAAATGCTTGAGAAGCCCAGGCCAGGTGTAGGTACTGTAAGCCAGAGATGTCTGAGACATGTGAGGAATGTTCAACACGTTGAGTAGTTTGTATTCAGGATGACACACCAGGGAGCTCAGGAGTTCCCCTGGTCCAAGCAGATGAACAACAGCAACAAATCACTTATGACACCATACATTTCTGTTCTAATTATTTACATTTCAATGCTTATTTCTTTTTGTTTCCCTTTGAGTATGTAACAAGGTCATTTTCAGTAAGTTATGACAGGACCAGGAAAATATATATATATATAGAGAGAGAGAGAGAGAGAGAGAGGATGTAAAAACCGTACATTTATAGAGTTCCTTGAGAAACAGGACATTCCATACCAAAGTCATTCGTTAGCCATGTAAAGGATTTAACAAAGCAGTCTGGACAACTCATCCAGGACTTCCGTACAAAATATCCTGTTTCTCAAGAAAATCTTTCAGCTGAAACTATGTGCATGACCATATTATCATTAAGCAAAGACACGGCTGTGATTTGCTGTTAGGTTTGTGTACGTTCCGTCGATTTGCTTTTATTTCTGAAAATAAAGGGGCCTAGTCATTTCTTGCCACATAAAAAAAATTATTTTTAAATTCTAATAATCACATTTATTAATCCAAACATTTTAAACAATTATTTAAACAACGGAAAAATGTATAAATAAATTTTTTTTTAAATGCTGCAAATGAAAGCAGCACTTTAGTAAATTAAGCCCAGAAGCAGCATGGCATATAATCTACAACTAATCCTGTGTACCAAAAGCAGCTCATTCTGAGATCCAGCACACTGAAATTAGCTTGTTTCAAAAAAGAAAAAAAAGATCCATGTACTCCCCCCACACACACAGTCACAGCAGGGGGGGGTATTTCAATAGTCTGAATGGTTGCATGTGTTTTGAATTGCGATGGACTGGTGAGCTGTTCAGGGTGTTCCCCGCTCCAGCTTCCCCGAGACACAAAAAGGATAAAACGGTTCGGCAAAAGAACGAAATAAAGACCCGTGGAATTGGTTCTTTGGTTAATTGGTTAATCTTAAATTAAACTGAAGATGATAATTACGTATCAGGAGAGAAGGTTTTCGTAAAAAAAAAAAAAAAAAAAAACAGATTTTTGTGACTAATTTAAGACCCGATTTCTATTGTTTTCATATGATTTAAGAGATGTTTGGTTTTTAAATCCTGTATTATAAAGCTAATAAAGAAATACATAATAAATATTCAACTTTTTTGTTTGGTCGTTTTTTTACTCCGGTTTTTAATAAATCTTTTCATAATTACTTATAGTCTAATTTATAATTATATAATTACTTATAGTCTTATTTATAATGTTACTCTGGCCGCCATCTTAAAGTTTAATTAAATCAACTCAGTCTACAGTACCTATAATAACAGAATGTACTTAAGAAGTTATTTGGGGAAACAGACCTCAAGTGACCTGTACAGAAACCGTGATCTAAACCTCACTGAACACATTTAAGATGAATTGGAAAACCGTCTGCACACCCCCTCCCCAGTATCTGACCTCACTGATGCTCTTGTGGCTGAATGAACACAGAACCATGCTGCAAACTCTAGTGGAAGCCTTCACAGAAGAGTCGAGATTATTATAACAGCAAAGGGGCGAGGAAATGTGGAATAACATGTTTAATACAAGTGTTATTACAGCCGCGATAGCGCACCTGCTGTTGTTTTATTCAAGTGGCCACAAATTTTTGCCAGTATAGTGCATCATGTGATCTATTTTATTTATGCCAAAAATGTTGAACATTTGTAATGTCCAAAGATATCTACATTCAACTTTATCAATCGATCATTACTTCTATCCACACACACACACAATTTAAGCTATACATTTAAAAACTACATAAAATTGATTAATATAACAATAAAAAATACATTTACACTTTAAAGTAATATATATATGTAAAATATTTTTTTTACATTTTAAATCATATAATACAGATAATACGTGTGTGTGTGTGCTCACTTTGGATGGGTTACATGCAGAAGCTAAATTTCCCTTACGGGATTGGTAGTATATCAAAATCCATACAAACAGGTCCAAAAGTCAGACAGCGCTACCGAAAATACTCCAGTTTTGCCTCCTTTTCTAATTTAATGCAACAAATTTCATTACGAATGATCTTGGCAACAAGAACTCGAATGAAAAGTAGAATTGTTGAAAGATGTAAATGATTTTCAGAGTTTGCACTCGAGCATAGACTCCGTACGCTTATGAAAAACTGAATGATCCGTTTAAGATCAAATCCATCAGAAAGTCGTCTCAACATGTAGTTCAGTACAGGAGATTACGAGAGAAACATCTGGCCTTTTGTATAAAGCAGTAACCATGATCAAATCCCACATTCGCTTACACTTCAATAGGAAACTACAAAACATTAGCTCCTGTTTCAATATTAAAGTTGTAAAACTAGGTTTGTATCCAATTTTAACTTTAAAAAAAAAAGAGGAAAAATTTCAGTGTATTTTTAAGACCTTTGAACCTGAATTGATGCATGTACATTTGTGTGTGTGTGTGTGTGTGTGTGTGTGTGTGTGTGTGCGCGCAAACAGCAATAAGAAATTCTGAATGCTGTTTGAACCTGGAGGTAGAGGTGCGCATCAGGACGAAGATCCCACAGGACGTTACAAAGAAAGGCCACGTTCATCACATTTACCAAGTTAATTATTCCCCTTTAATCAACTAAAGGCCTTAACCTGAGCACGATCACTTCTGATTTAATAATTGTTTTATATTTTGGGAAAGAGAACCAACTAAGCTTATTAAAAATATTCCAGGAAGGTTAAATAAATAAATCACTGTGGGTGAGATTGGTGGAACACTGTACTTTAAATAAAGTTTTGCACACACCCTCGACCTGGAGGTGTCGATCTTTAATGTATGCAGCTATGTGAAGATGATGCAAAAAACAAACAACCAGCATGCATCAGTAAAAGCGTAATACCTATGGGGTTTCTGCAGTAATGATCAGGCGAGTCCGTGGTGTATGCAGGCTGTAGGACGCTGCCCAGCTGATGAGCGATCACTTTGTTAAGATCAGAGATGGAGATGTGCTTGATGTTCATTAGCTGGCTGCAGATTTTGTGAACCGTGTCATTCTCGTGCACCACCAGTGCGTCAGACAGTGTGTAGAGATGAGACAGAGTGAGAACCGAATTGTAGTTTTGTACGATAACCTGCACAGAGATGATCAAACACATAATAGGGTATTATTCATCATTTAATCATAACACTTTTCTGAGGCCCATCATGCACGTCTTTCAAAGGTACACTACAGTACACATACTTTACCTCTCCTGTTCCATAAGGCCACGTCAGGTGATTAACAATAAATGAATGTGGATAAGTGTCTCTCATACACTGGGTGACATAGGTGCCCACTCCAGAACCTGTACCCCCCGCCACACTCATCATGGCAAGTATTCCTGCAAGTCGATCACAGCGTTCTACCTCCCGCCGCACCAGATCTGTCACTACATCTTTGTGCTGAGGGCCATGAACACAGTAACTACAAAAGAGTAATGGACAGACATCACAATTTTTCCTAGCTCAAACACTGCCCTGCCATGTATTCATGAAATAAAAAATAAATACATAAATAAACTAGAACTAGTGTGTAAAGCTCTGCAGGAGGGATGACCCAGGGTGGTAGTGCCCCTCTCTGTGACATCATCCCTGGGTGTGTAGGTCAGATAGGACGTGACACACTGTCAGGACAAGACAACGAGACAGAGGGACACAGAAGGTGCTTCTCAAAATCCTCACGCCTCCATCCTCACCTGAACCAGAAGTTCTTCCGGTCCACCATTTCTGCCGCCCGTCCCAATTCTCTTATTTGTGCTTCAAGGGACGAGGATTGAGGATACATGAGAGCAGCCTTCCTGGAAGAGCTGCGTGCCAGCATATAAACAAATAACCTGCACTTTATATGACGTCGGGCACTTTTACGCAGCAGGTCAGCAGTGCCGCCGTCTTCAGAAGTGGACGTCGCTAAGTGTGACGCATCAGAAGAAACAATGTCTCCTTTCACTTTGAACACAATTACACAATTCCACGCTCCTCACATCTCTCCATGTTTCCTCGTTGGGAAGTACTAAAGCGCAAGGATGAGCAAGTGAGAGCAACAAGGATGCAATTTAAGGGTTTTGAGACCCAGAATCCGGCTCCCAGTGAAGTGGCCCGCCCATTACAAAAGACATCCCACAACAACAACGCAAAATGCAGCAGTGTGCTATCTAACAGCTTACAATAGATCCCACTAATTAGAACTCACATCGAAAGCAAAATCAATGCATAAACAGAAAAATATACAATAAAAGCCTGAAAGTTCAGTGTTCTTACCCGTTCGCCCAGTTGTTTCCAGAGCCTTGTTTCTGGCAGAAGTAGGATTTTTCCCCATACCTCCATTTTCCTGAGCCTGATGCCTTTGCTATGGCTTGAGTAATTACTTTGGGCTCCATGTCAAAAAGAACTGCACGGGCCACCAACCCTACACAAGAAACACAATACGGAAGTAAGTACACATTCGCTATTAAGCAAACAATGTGTGGTGATCAGACTTGAGCATCCCATTCCAGATTTAATCCCTGTACTGTCATTAGAAGATCTACTCATCTGGAAGGCTTTCCACTGGATCTGAGGGACTACTGAGATCCAGCGTGATGTTTTGTGAGGAGATCTGGGGTTTTGTCCACAGGGACAGTGTCCTACTGAAACAGGTCTGGGTTTACATTTACCTTATCCATAGAGATTTACATTTCTCCTTTATACAACTGAGCAGATGAGATACAAGGGTCTTGATCGGGGGCCCAACAGTGGCAGCTTGGTGTTGGTGTTCTGATCAGTGACCCAGAACCTTGACCACTGAGCCACCTGCCCGCTGGGTTTAGATCCGGTGAAGGGAAAATGTCATGCTTATAGCATGTGATAGACTAGTGAGCTGTTCAGGGTGTACCCCGCCTTAGCCCAGAGTCGGCTGAGATAGGCTCCATCCTCCCCTGCGCCCCTAATAGGATTCAGCACATGAATGAAGTTTATGCGGAAAGTTTGGGAGGAAGCACACATGTGATGGTCAACTAACTACCCTCTCCTTTTGAAGTTTGGCACTACCAGGACTCACCTCCATCTGAACTCTCCTGGAAGAATCTCTCATGACTGCACTGGCTGTATGTTTTAGTGTTTGCTCTAGTGGAGTCTTCATACACACTAGTAAACACTTCCGGACCCACCTGGTTACCGCACTGACCCAACTGCACCGTCACAACCGACATGCTAACGGCTAAAGAGCAAACCAGCTACAACATACTATCCGGTATATCATTTTATCTTGACTAGCTATTACATCTTACTTATCTACAAACTACAACAGCTACCACATGTGCTCAGGTCCTGGCATTAAAAAAAGAGTCGACTCGCTGACTAGTAGCTTGTGTTGTGTCGAAGCAAACGATTCGGCTCCTCTTCTTCTTCTTCTTCTTCTTCTTGTGTTTAATGGCGGTTGGCAAACAACGTTCAGGTGCATTACCGCCACCTACTGAAACGGAGTG
>JBCNYH010000013.1:23502399-23526721 GCA_039654325.1 Tandanus tandanus
AGATAGATAGATAGATAGATAGATAGATAGATAGATAGATAGATAGATAGATAGATAGATAGATAGATAGATAGGGATGGACAGCTGGGCAGATAGATAGACATGGATGGATGGATGGATGGATAGGTAGATATAAGCTGCTTTAACACAGGCACTTATGCTCGAACAAGTTGCCCTGTTGCAACAGCCGATGTAAAAAACTATTTGTTGCGGAACAATTTGACACCAACTTGCTCTACACTTCGAGGTGGTGCGTGTCGTTCCAGAGCATCTTGTTCCAGGCACAACTTGCCGTCTAAATACATTCGGTGCCAAGTAGAAGGGTTCCCATGTGCACAGTGCTGTCCTTCTGGGTTATTCGGTCATTTTGCAGGCTTTCATGGTAAATGGGCAAAACTTCTCTGGTGGTTTGCTTGTGTGTTTTCCTTCTAGCGTCCAGCTTGCCACCGATTTGAGAGTGACTGCGTAAACATGTAAGAAAATGGGCACAACTTGGTCCAGACACAAGTTGTTCAAGGGACAATATGTTTCCGATGCCCCTGTAAAAGCAGCTATGAATAGATTCTGCAAATCCAGCATAACAGAGGTACAATAATGGTACCACATTTCTTCATGCCAAGTATAACTATTATATTCTAGACCTCAAGGTGAGCATTGGCATGTTGTCCTTTCTGAACTTCAAACTTTTGTTGTTTTGACTACTTAACTACTTCCAAAAAGGAAAGAGAAAGAAAAGGGAACTGCAGCTGGTGTAAGTTTCCAGCAATGGAGAAACTGGTGCATTATAGAAACACTGCAGGACACCTTGCATAGCATTGAGTTCTTGGCCAAGGTTTGACCTGCTGGTGTTGTTGGTAGTAGGGATGTGAGTTTGAGGAATACCGTGCATGACATTGCCAGAAAGTGGTACAGAGTGCTGCTGATTCCGTGCAGGCTTTCTGACAGCCGGTGTCCCCTGACTGGATGAGACATGAGATGAGATACAAATTTAACCCCTCTCAAGCAGCCATTGAACCTCACCCCCTTCACATTGATGATGGTTTCAAAAGTTTCAAAAACTATTTATGTAGTGAGTGAAAAGACCTAAACTGCTTAGTAGGTTTGCCCAGAACACAACTAGTAAGTTTTGAGTTATTACTTTGTAATAAAAATACTATGAAGAAAAAAATTATGGATGAAAGGATAAGAAAGTGGAATGACTGTGGGGTAATCAAAATAAAAAAATAAAAACACTTGTTCAGTGGGATAGTTATTTTAACAGATGGTTAGACGTTTCTAGCTGAAACTCTCTAGAAGCAAGAGAAACTCTCTAGGACTTGTTACTGAGTCACTGAGAAAAATAAAAAAGAAGCACAAATAGACATGCATAAAGAGGTGGCCTGCTTAAGTGTGTTACTCAGGACGTGTTTAGTAAGTTTAGAGACGTTATTTCAACAAGTGAGTGTATAGGAGCAGCTTTAAAAAATCCCATTCAAACTCTATAGGGAACAATGGGAGAATAGAGGAAATAAAAAAGAGGGATGCAGGTTAAGTATCAAAAAATAATGAAATAAATAAATGAATTAAAAAAAAACACAAGCACACTTCTCCTCTATAGGCCACCCATTGTAAAGTTGGATACAGTTTTCTAGTACAAAATTTCGGGAAGCAAAAATGAATTGAAGTGAATGTGAACAAAGCAAGGGATGAAAAGAGAAAGAAGGAGTGTGAGAGGTAGAAACAAAATGTAATGCTCATTGTAGTATTCCTCAGAATATGTCTAGTATGTTTCACAGAAATATTTCCAAAACTGACTATAATAGAAGTGGTTTGAATTTTTTCCTATTCAAATTCAATGGAAAAAATAGATTGATGGAGGGATAAAAAAGTGAGATGTAGGTGGAGCATCAAAAATACAACCACAAGCACACTTTTCCTCTATAGGCCACCCATTTTAAAGCTGGAAAGAAGTTTCTAGTACAAAATCTCTAGAAGAAAGTGAAGGTTAAAAAAAAAAAAGAAAGGATGAAAAGAAAAAGAAGGCGTGCCAGGGGTATAAAAAGATGTAAAGTGCTTTGTAGTATTCCCCAGAATATGTCAAGTACATTTCGCGGAATTATTTCGAAAATTGACCGCATGGGAGTGGTTTGAAATTTTACCTATTCAAAGTGTCTGGGAAAAAAAGATGGACAGAGGGATTAAAAAAAAAAAAAGCATGCAAGTGGAATATCAGAAACCAAAAGTCATAGCTCAAATGTCAGTAAGACTTACGAAAGAAAGCTGGAATGAAGTTTCAGCTGAATGACATAAACGAAAAGATGAAAAGATGAAAAGAAGAAGAAGCCTAGTTATAATGATGTATATCACTCTGCTTTGCCAGCACTATAATAAATAATAGTTATATAACCGTAGTGGTAAACAATAGATAAAAAGAATAAAATGTCCCTGACACTGGAGATATGGAGCCAACAATACCTTATACAGTGAAAATTATAACACACAGAGTGCGTTGCCTAATTAAAGTGTACCGTAGTAGTCATCCTTACAGCATAATTTGTGTGGATGGAATGCGTTTAAGAGATACAGACACTTATTGTAACATAAATGACCATAAAAAGCACAAAACTGGGTCATTTTTTCTAGGGGATAACTAGTGGAGGCTAAACCTATGGTTAGCCAGTGTTTTTCCCCGAAATGAACAACACGTTGGGCGGGGTTGTCCACCGCAAGTAAACAAGCAGATCTATTCGGCGAGCAAAATTTTAGGTGATTAAAAAACATGTTCAAGAAGCAACTATGGCTAACAATTTGGAGCAAATGGGTGTAAATGGTTACCTTTTTGAACCAGAGAGGGAGGAGTCTTGTGGAGACAGTGAGACGTTACATTCTAGTGACTCTGAGGATGAGAATGCTGCCAGAGATGAGCATGAAGGTAAATCAACAATGGCTTATGTAGCTAACGTTTTGCCAATCCGGCTTTCCTGTCATCAGTTGGTTTAGGAGCAAAACGAAATGTTTAATGTTAAGCAATTTCTGCGCTTGTTGCAGCACTGGCCGATGTGTTATGCTGCAAAGGTCAGTGATGTGGCCTAGCCAGTCTAATGAATTCGTGACACTACTAGGCTGGAACAGTCAATCAGAAAGAGAACATGTCTCTGAGCATGCCTAGAGTCGTAACACTCGCACTTTAAAATCGGGCATGGACTGATGTTGACAGAAGGAGCCAGATACACACAATAAAAACAAATTTTTGTTCCTGTACCTGGTTTAAGTAACCTTTATTTCACATTCTTACAGGCAGATATTGTAAAGATAGAGCATTAGGATTTAAGTGTTCATGGCCAGAACTGTCCAAAACTCCTTCAGACACGGTCACACACACACACAAAACTGGGCTAAGCTCAATTCAATCAGTGTCCATGCTTAGAGATACAACATGACCATAGTGACAGTAATGACGGATGCCGCTTTCCGTATGTTTATCATCATTTCAGCTCTCTTGGGGAGGACGCAAAGCCAAGGCCACAGAGCAAAGGCCTCCTGGGGCCATAGGAGTCCCCCCACCACACACACCCACACATGCACTGAAGAGAGACAGCACAGGCAGGGCAAACAAAATAGCCACAGGGAGGGGGAGAGAGAGAGAGAGAGAGAGAGAGGGAGAGAGAGAGAGAGGGAGAGAGAGAGAGAGAGAGAGAGAGGGAGAGAGAGAGAGAGAATGCCTGTAGTTACACTGCAGCTCAGAGATGATAGGGACTGACATGCTGCTGATTAGTCAACTCACAGCCACAGCAACCACTGCACATACGCACACAAACACACATATGTATTTAATTTATTATACTCTACATATTAGGGGCTTATATCACTCCATCTACACATTTTGACTCATAATAAACGAGTACACTCGCGAGATCCCTAAAAACATCTAACAGTAAAATACTAAAAAAAAAACCTTATCAGTGATATAAGAAAAGAAGCTACACCTCCCTGATGGGCATAGAGGCCATGTCTGTTCTACTGGGGTTAACATGACAAGAAGTCACATCTCCTTCTCTGGCACTATCAGGCCCCAAAGCCACATCACCTTCAATCTGAATGACAAACCCAGAGACCACACCTTGCCAGAGGCCACACTCCCTGCACAGTGATTGTGAGCCAGAAGCCACACCTTCTCTATTGTTATAGCCACACCACCTGTACTGTGGTTAGGAAAGTAAGAGACCACACCCCCTTTGATAGGTTGCCTGGTGTGGGACACACACAATTATCTTGCTGGGACAGACAGACAGGCAGTGATAGACATAGGTAGTAACTGGAACAGAAGCCACACCAACTTAGTGAACATGACAAATACAGTGGCCACACCTTCAATGCCACTGATAGGCACAAATCCACACATCTTTCACCGGAGTGACTGAGATGCACAATGACCACACCCCTTTTACTGGGACTGAGTGGTACAATGGCTACGCCTTCTTACTGATACTGACGAACACAGATGCCACACCTATACTGGAACTGACAGGCACAAAAGCCACACCTCTTTTATTGGAGGGACTAAAATACACAATGGCCACACCACCTTCCTTGGCACTGATGGCACCCTCTACATTCTGAATTCCCAACTCCAAAGCCACGCCTCCTGTATTGTGACTGTAAAAGTTAAAGCCAAAGGTCAAGAACAAACAAGCAAAAGACCAAAACTAAATAATAGCACACTAGTAATTCAAATAGAGGTATATGCACTCTTAAATTTCACAAATATGTAAATGGACCTTTTCCCACAGCACCCTCTTTGAAATGGTGCCGCTTTTCAAATCTGTGAAACTTTACACCCTTACTTGATATACCTTTATCTCTGTGTGTGTTTGCATGTTTGAGAACTCACACATATCTCTGGTTGCATGCCTTTATGCCTACCTTGAGGAGATAGATGGGTATGTTGCTGAAGTCCACTGGGAGTTTGAGCAGAAAGCGAGCTGAGAACTCGCCTGTCTGGAAAACACAGGAATAAAATCCATCAGCACACGCGTGAACATGCATACACAAACCTTATCAGTGAAACAGGCAAGAAAAACGTGCTGGAGGTCATAAGAGTGAAAGAAAGAACTAAAAGTGGATAGTCTGATTTGGGTAAACATATCAGTGTAGAGATGACGGCTTTCACCAGCCAGTGGAGCCTTGGAACCAATCATAGGAGAGGGCTGGGAGATATAAGGATATAATACTGATATTGTTATCTATTACGTACACACACCATCAGCCACCTTCATTTCTGCTGACTTTTCTTAACGAATAGAATTTTTCAAATCCTTTCTAAACACCTTTGCAGCTGCATTCTTTTGTCATTTTCTCAACTTAGGATCATCTGATCATGTTACATGTATTCTGAGTTGCATCATCATAATAAGCTCTTCTGCAATGTTTTGTAATAGTTGTCAGTTATCCCACAGACCACAGCGTTATTTGCCACATCCCTCTAAAGGCAATGAAGCAATGCATAAATACATACACATCCAAACAGTACCATTTCTATATCTTTGTGCTCCATTCACAATGAACAGAGTTCGAATTCTGCTGCATCACCCATCAATACACCCATCTACACCAATTCCAAGCTGATACACTCTTGAACAAGCCAATTGCTTTTTGTTTAAAGTGGCCCATTCACTTATCAGGCATGTTAAACAAACAGGAAATAGAGTGTTATCTCTTGGAAAGAAAATGGAAACGGCCACAATGTCTTTCTGAAACCATTTGGTTACTTCTATACACGAGTGTCATTGACCCCTGCAATGGGCATAATGGTATTACTAAACATTGCCCTATTTTTTTATTTCTCTTGAATTCGTATGCCCTCTTCTGTTTCATAACACTTGACACCAGACTTTTCCACTTTCTATGAATCAGTGTTGCACTGCTAAGTTATCGCACATGCGCAAGATCGTTCCTCTGGTCATGTGGTCTTGTTAGTATAAACAGACACAGAACAAAAACAAGATGTAAAAGGGGTGAATAAAAGATACTAACCCGTGCAATGTAGATTCAGCCAAAATGAACAGATAATGCAAGATAAAACACATGGGCTAGTGAATGGGCACCTTTAAACTCATTTCAACATACAGAGCAAAACACTAGGCCAATCTGCAATTACTGTACTTTTAGTAATAAGAAATTAAATTACTATGAGATATAGAAAGGGGGCAGGGCTTCCAGAGGTGTCAGTTATGTTGCACTTGACTATAGGTCAATAAAGTTCACACATCATTTTTGACCTCTGACAATGAAAAACAGACAAAGAAAGCACCCTCTTGACTCAGACCTACTCCCTACTACCTACTCACAAAGGTCTCCTTAAATCAACAGGTGTTCAGCAAGTGACACAAAATCAACATGGCTGCTCACAGCATCAGCAGTAAACAAATTATCCCCCCACACCACCCCCCAATAAAATGAGTTATTCTGTTTAATCAAAGATGTGCTTTAGATCAACCCACATTCAGCCATGTTCAAGCCGGTTAAATCTATTACACAGATTACACAGTGTACTCTTTTGATGAGTAGACTACACATCATTGTTAGCTAGCTAGCTTCCAGCTAACAAACACAAACATGTTTCTAGGCATCCAAGTTTTTTTCTCCCCATTGTTTTAGTTTAAATGCATAGAGGTTGGAAATAAATGACGCGATTCCAAGCTGGTTAAGGACTTGCTTAAGGGCCCTAAACCTAGAACCTTAACCACAGAGCCACCACGGAGCCACCACTGCCCTGTGACCCTCACCATTTTCTACTGTATAAACCCTTACCCAGCTGTTTTTGCGCCCGGCGTAGATCTCCATGCTGCGGCCGTAGTTGGGATCCTCGAGCAGGCTGTCGTACTCAAACAGCAGGCGTGAACTGTCTCTCAGCCTCTGACACTGGTACTGGTGGTACTGCTGCAGGAGCTCCTTCACCAGCTGCAGTAGGCATTCGGGGTTGCCAGTGTCCCAGGCCACCAGGTGCTAAACAGCAACACACCAAGTTAGCTTTCAGGGAACTTTAATGTACTCTCGGTATTAGCAAATCTTCTATCATCATCATTACAACTAAAAAAAAACACACACAAGAAAAGTTATGAGTGCAGCTGAATGTCAGAGCTGCATACAACTAAGTTTAGACTATACAATGGCATGTTGTACATACTCTTGTACATCCATTGTTCTCTTTCTCACATCACTTGAAAAGATTAACATGTTAATATTGTATTTAAAAGAAAAAGTTCACCAGAAACCAAAGAGACTGTTCACCACAAGGGATTCCAGACCATACATGACTAATTCAACAAATATGCGGTTGAAAATCTATGCTTTCTTTATTTCTTTTTTTTTTTCTTTTTTCAAGTTTTGCACCGTAGCATAATGGCTAATGTCATATGCGTACACCTTCCCAAAAACAGTTTACGGATACAAGGGAAATGATCCTATTGGGGAAAAAAGTGATTAGATTTGTTCATTTTTATAGATCCCAGTAAATCCTAGTATAATTTAAAAGCACATCAGCAAACGTGTGATGTTATGTGAAAAATGGCTATTGTCTGTAGTGGCTTGGGTGATGGAGTACAATTGGGGTACATTTTAAACAAGTCACATGAAGCTCACTTCCTGATCTAGTGACCCATAATTACAATCTCCCATCTCCTCCTTCAGGGAAAACGGCTGTCCTGCAGGATATCCTGACGTTTCTTTTATCCTCTGACCCTTCATATATTACTGTATTCACAACCACTGTGGAATTCAGCCATGCTTCTGCCAAAGCATTTTTACAATCTGGCTCAAAGGATAAGAAAAATGTGCTACTGAGATTACTGGCAAATGAGGAAGGGGAATATCTACTTATGGGGGAGATAAGCACAACCTTGTTTTCATGCCAATTTCTCCACAATGGTTTGGAATGCGATAGCACTCCATCAATTAAGAACAAGACATTTAAAAAAAAAAAAAAAAAAAAAAAAAAAAAAAAAAAAAAAAAAAAAACAGTTCAGGGGTGGCATAGTGGTTAGCACATCCACCTCACAGCAAGAAGGTCCTGGGTTCAAGTCCCGGACACGGCTCGGATGCTGTGTGGAGTTTACATGTTTTCCCTGTGCTTGCATGGGTTTTCTCCAGGTACTCTGGTTTCCTCCACAGTCCAAAGACATGCATGTTAGGCTAATTGGCTGTTCCAAATTGCCCCTAGGTATGAATGTGAGTGTGAATGGTTGTGTGTGTTGGCCCTGTGATGGTCTGGCGAGGCGTCCAGGGTGTAACCCCCTTTGCCTCAGCTGAGATAGACGTCAGCCTCCTGATGATCCTGATAGGATTAAGCTGTTTGGCAAATCAGTGAGTGAAAGTGAAAGAATTGTCATTATAATTGTATTAGTCTACAGAGTGTCATTTTGTTAGATTTCTGGTTTGGCGGTGTGCCGCAGGACTTTTTTGTGTGTGTGTGTGTGTGTGTGTGTGTGTGTGTGAAAATGTGAAAAACTTTGGACTATACGGTGGGCACCTCACAAAATGAAACATATCCACTATCCACATTCTCTAACTTACCCGTATAAGAGTGTAAAGGCAATAAAGTTAATCATTCAGCCTTGGTTTATCTCTACAGTGTGCTTGTAGCATTTAATGGTCATTATGGCATCAGTGAATTTCTGAAAAAAGTTTCTTTGGTGGGCATTTTCAACAATACCATTGCTCGGATTAAGGTTTTTTTTTTTTGTGGGATTTTTCTTACACCAGCACCTGCTCTTAAAAAAGGGAACGGCTCTAGGTTCCGACAGCCCTTCTCATAAGATGGGCACCTTGCTAAAGTCAGTTGAGCATCCTGTACAACTGTGAAGCGGATCATGCTGAACATGCCTCATCCAGGAATACAGTACAATATTATTAAGGATGAGAATCAACTGCAGTTCTTGACGCAAGTTGTACAAGAGCACCACAAGGCATTTCCATACAGCCAAAAGTCAACCTTTATTAGAAACCATTCATTCATTCATTCATTTTCTGAACCGCTTAATCCTAATTAGGATCACCGGGAGGCTGGCGCCCATCTCAGCCGACTCTGGGCGAGGGCAGGGTAAACTCTGGACAGCTCGCCAGGCCATCGCAGGGCAGAAACACGCAGACGGAAATCCAATGGCCTACTCTTTTCGGCAACAGCAATGGTTCTTTTACATGCCTTTCACCACAGACAGTGAGAGACATGGCTGGCCTTTGATACCCCAGTTAGCTGCACTGGGGGCATAAACATATATGTAAAAACTAAAATACATTGCGCTACCCTTAAATATTAAAATAAACAGATAGCACTTGTGGTGAAGGCTGTCTGCAGTAATATAAATGCAATGTCAAAGTTGTTCTGTAATTTGTTAATTTTTCAATTAATGGTTTGCCCAAAAAGTTATAGTACACCATGCTTCATGTTACCATGCAATGCTTGGTTTGAAATACACAACACAGGGAAAAAAAATGTTTTTTTGAATGCATCATTTTTTTAATTTATTTTTTTAGCTACATCCTTAAATCAGAAGCCCTAATGATATCCTGACTGTCTATCTGAGCCACACAGTATGCATGTGTGTCTATTTTTACAGAAGGTACAGTCAGTATACTGGCTCCTAAAAGGGCGCGTGCGTTTCCTACTCTGCCATGTGGAGGCGAGCTTTATGCGCCTTAGAGCCGCGTACTGCGCATGCGCACACCCTGGCTGGTCATGGCGTCGGTGCGTTCGCGTCCATGAGGCGGGAAGCACAACCTCTACTCTCACGCTGCGAGCGGAATAAACGCGCTGAAATAAAACCATGGCCGGTGTCTTCGATATCGATCTGGATCAACCGGAGGAAAATGTCTCCGACGACGAGCTCGAGGAGGTAACTGGCTCTCCACCTCCTTACTTTGCATGCTTGTTCCAGCCCTAGCAGCTAGGCGATTAGCCTGCTTGCTAAAGTAGGCCTGCTTTGCTTAAATGCCGAGAGCAAAGCAATGTTAGGCCTCAGCTGTGTTTGTCAGAGCAACTGAATACCCATTTTGCGTGAGGGAGCAAATCCCGCCCCCTGCTCTACGATTGGTCAGTAGATCAACGGCGTACCGAGGAAACGGTGAATTCTGTCAATTGTATCCAATCACAGCGCAGGAGGCGGGATTTTTTTTCTCGAATACAGGTGGGGAAAAAAAAAAGAAATACCGAACCGCAAAGGCTGGGAGAAAACAGCTGGGAAGCTAATGTGTTACACTCGAATGTGTAAAGTAAATTCTTAGCGGGTCATGTCTCGACTATGAGGAGGTGTGTTTTTAGGTTAAATATGCATCATTACTGAGGATGAAGTAGTTTGGAGTCCCTAGCGACTCTGAGACACATGTTCAGTGCATGCTAATTATAGGTGTGCCATGTAGATAACTGCTGCTAGCCACCAACAGCTACCTGTGAGCCCGCCCGTCTTACCATGGCTGAGTTCCCAGGTGTGAACATGTACACTACAAAGTGTGCAGAAGTGTTTGTTTCCTACTGTATACAGTGCACATACACAATATGACCTGATATATAAATATATCTGTGATAGCATTTTGCAGATAAAAGTGTAAATATATCACAAGTACCATCATGATGCAGTTAAATATTGGCTTTGTGTATTAATCTGAACTCTCATCACTCATTTGCTGACCCGCTTTACCCTGCTATGGACCCTACCTCAGCTGACACTAGGTGAAGGCGGGGTACACCCTGTACAGCTCACGACCGTTCATACTCACACCTAGGGTCGGTTTTGAACAGTCAGTTAGCCTAATGCGCATGGTTTTGGACTGTGGGAGGAAACCGGAGTACCTTGAGGAACCCCACACAAGCACAGGGAGAACATGGAAACTCCACACAGAAGCACCCGAGCCGTGGTCGGGACTCGAACCCGGGACCTTCTTGCTGTGAGGTGTATACGCTAACGACTATGCCACCGTGCCGCCCCGTGTTCTTTCATGTATAAATAATTTATACGTGTGCCCTGGTTCTTTAACTTTTTTATTTTTTATTTTTTACTTAATTTGAATGATATATTAATTTTGCCCGAAATACAAAATATTACCAAGGAATATTGTTTGTTTAAACAGTGTGCTTAAATTAGTAATAACAGCACATGGAGAGAGGAAATCTCTCCCAAGCTATGCAAGCCCCCATATAAACCAAAATGTCAAATATCAGCCTGTCTCACAATGTTAAAGAATCCTTAAAAATAAAAAAAATGGGGACTAATGGGGACTTCCTGGTCCAAAGCTGCACTGCTGGTAGAAATTTCATGAAAATCCACATATCACATTTTGTGTAATCCTGCTAATAAACACAAGCACACATACCAAGGGTTTAAACATAACCCTGATAAAGTAAAGCTTCCAGTGCCAGTAATTTTTTTTTTCTGCTTTAAAATGTGTGAAGTGCTGAAGACAAACATTGTTAGAAAAGAAAATTTCTGGGCAGACAAATTTACACAACTTGGGAATGTTACATGATGTGAAGAGGTAAAAAAAACAAAACCTGGCATTAAACAATTTTTGCTTTAAATGAAATAAGCAATTTTTGCTAAAAATGAATGTCTTGAGAATCACGGAATTTGCTTTAACGTGCAGGAATACTCACAAATTTAGAGATGGTTAAGATCGTGCATTTTACCGAAAAGAGAGTCTCAAAGTGACCTTGTTAGTGAAAACCCTGCAACTGTTTCCGTCTAAACACAGTGGAATGCATGTGCTATTTATAGTGTACTAATAAATTAAATTTGCTGTTCTTTCCTGAAGGCACAGATTAATGACATCATGGATCAGCGCAGTGGCTTTGAATTGTGAGTATTGTTTCTCTTCTTTTATTTAATTAACTAATTTATTTTTATAAAAAAAGTTGAAAGTAAGTAGTTTTGCTAAAGTTTCATTCGGTTTGCTCGGTCAGACGCTCCGATCTTTATAGGGGCACGTCATGACAAGATGCTCCAAACCCAATAGGTGCAGAATAAAATGGTTACATAGCTTGGGGATCATATATCGGTAGTTTCACACCGTTGAGAAATGACACCAAAACTAAAAACTTCTCGCCTCATATCGATTCATCTCATGGCAGTAACATGGACGACTGCGAGAAGATTGAGATCTCTGAGGACAGTGTGAATCAAGGCACTGAGAGTATACGTCCCGAATGCTTTGAGCTGCTGCGTGTTTTGGGGAAAGGCGGCTACGGAAAGGTACACATCAGTAAAATAAATAACAGTTGTTTATTTTTTAATCCTGGTGGTAGATTTGTCTTGGAATGAAATGTGCCTTAATTTTGTTCCAGGTATTCCAGGTTCGGAAGGTGACCGGTGCTGGGTCAGGAAAAATATTTGCTATGAAAGTCTTGAAAAAGGTTTGCCTTTAAATGCTTATTCAGGCTGCACTGCTACTCATTAATAATGTCTTTTATTTAAAAGGAAAAACCTCGTTTATATCCTAGATAATAGAATTTTATTATGCTGTCCTAGGCCATGATTGTCCGCAATGCCAAGGACACGGCCCACACCAAGGCTGAGCGCAACATCCTGGAGGAAGTGAAGCATCCTTTTATTGTTGACCTCATTTATGCCTTTCAGACTGGCGGCAAGCTTTATCTCATCCTCGAATACCTAAGTGGTCAGTGAACGCGAGCTCCATCTTTGTTTTTAGGAACAGTTTACTCCTTTGTGCTTTTGGCCTTTTCCCTCAGTATGTCAAAAATCTGTCTCGATATGCCCTAACTCATCCACCTGCACCAGGATTTCTTCTGCCTGCACTGAGCTGAGTGTGGGAGTGTTTACATCGCTTATGTTCGTGCAGTGTACTGAAGATCAGACCCCAGAGTCGAACTCATGGGCAGTTTTACAGATCATTTGGGTGCAGCAGGTGTTAAATTTCTGTGTTATGGCCTCAGTATCACATGTTTCTGTCTCTTCTGTCCGCCTGCCTCATTGATTCATTCCATGAAATGACAACACAACTGTCTAACATTCATTTATCAATCAAACATTTAGTAAAGTTTTCAGAGGCCACACCAAACAAAAGGTTCCTGACGGATGTGCAGAAGTTTCGGCACCTCTGATTTAGGTGAAAAAAAGGCTCTTAAATTTTCTGGTGATGTAAACAAAATCATGTGAAATTTCTGCTGCCTTTATGACTTAAAATTGTGCTAAACGTCAATGGGTGTAATGTAAGAGAGAATGGTATGTTTTTTTTGGGGGGGGGTTTTGAAGGTGTTGAGGAGTAAATCAGACGTGGTCACCTGAAACTGTCTGGAGTGTGACACTATTACTGATTACTGAATGGAACTTAGGCCTCGGTCTCACATAGCTGGAGTTGCGTCACAGGGGACGACAGTGTATATATATATATTTTTTTGCCTTCGACGGATCAATTCCTCAAATGTTCTAGGCACTTTAGTCAGGAGAGCCGGGGAGTTACTCTGCGAACCAGGGGGGCCTGCCTTCCATTCATGGAAAGTTTAGTCCTGTTGAAATTTGCTGTAGGTCAAGTGCTGGATCAATTCAATCTCGTGTGGTTTTTTTTTTTTTTTTTTTTTTTTAATCGGCTACCATGTATTCATTTGCAAATTTTCCCCAGCTGCTACAGACCATCTCCGAAATTCGCCAAAATGGCCGTGGTAGTACAGCCATGGTTTCAGGTTTCAGCTGTCTATGTGAGACCTTAATGTAGATTTACTTTATCTTTTTGGGGAAATTTTTTAAGTTATTAAAAAAGTATTTGTATTAGAGCCTTTTTGTAATTTTAATGTACCAGTATATCCAGCTTCTCTCTCATGTGTTAGGAGTGTAACACTTCATTTCTTTCTGTTGTAATGTTTTATCTTTCTGTGTTTTTCAGTAGTGCATGATAGCCTGTTATAGAGAGTCAACATGAAACAAGCTTTGTCCTGCTGCTTGCTTCTCCACACCCCATTTGCTTTCATGTCAGGACTGTAACATTTTCAGCTCCTTTAACAGTACAGAAATGTGACTGAAATTTTTGTAGCTGTCTGCAAAACATCCATTTGATTTTTTTTTTTTTTCTCCCCGATCCCTCAGAGCTTTCTCTGTGTAATCATACACAACTATTACTAACATGATTTGATTTATTTTTAAGCTCCGTCACATTATGGAGCCAATGTTTAAAGAAATATCATTCATTTACTAATATGCGTATGCTGATAAACCACCCATATATTACCAACACACACTGACAGCTCATGAAATTTCACTGCATTTAGTTAATCTGATGGCAAAATAACTAAACGGTGAAAACTGTGACCCGTCACCACAATATGAGTCTTAATCAACCAAACTGACTTTTTGAGTTATGTACATATCTGAATAGAGTGCACTCTGTGGTTTAAAATTACCCAAAGGTATTAAGATCAGTCAAATTTAGACAAAGATGTATCTCTCTCTCACTCCTTTGCCGAACCGCTTAATCCTACCAGTGTGGGGGAGGCTATTTCAGGCGGCAGTGGGGTTACACACTTAACATCTCGCCAGACCATCGCAGGGCCACCATACACATACGACCATTCACGCTCATGCATACGGTCAATTTGGAACAACCAGTTAACCTAATGTGCATGTCTTTGGACTGTGGGAGGAAACTGGATTACCCAGAGGAAACCCACTCAAGCACAGGGAGAACACCCAAACTCCACAACGAAGTGGCTCTGCTTGGGAATCAAACCCAGGACCTTCTTTCTCTAAGGGGATCGTGCTAACCACTACATCACCGTGCCACCCAAAAATGTATCTCAAATGTAACTAATTAAAAAAAAATTCAATTTGGTACGTTTAAGACTTGTTTGGCGAGGGGTCACAAATAAGCGTAACTGCATGCACGAAATTCCTAAAGAACAACAGCAAGCTGGATCAACGTTTATACTGGTCTCTACAACACTATAATTTAATTAATTCCTTTACTTTATAACATAAACACTTCTAAATGGCCTTAATTTTTTATTTTTTTGGGGTATGGATTTAATTCTTGTGTCCTTGTTTGACATGAATTTCTTAAAGATTTAATTTATTTATTCACAGGTGGGGAACTTTTCATGCAGCTAGAAAGGGAGGGAATTTTCATGGAAGATACTGCCTGGTAAGGATTAAGCTTTAGCTTGTTTTTGGTGCCTGATTATCGTCATGCCAACAGTGAAGATTTTAGGACTTTCCTCATTCTAGAGTAAATGGAAGTGCTGTAACGTTTAAAATAATTAGTATTTATGATATTTTATTATAGTGTTTATGATATACTGATATAATATTATATAAGATCTTCACTTTCAGACATAGAAAGATCAGATGAGCTCTCTTGATTGGCCAAAATGAAATAAAATCACCAGAATGATCCTGGAGGCTTTTTACTTGCAGCTTTTACTTGGCAGAAATTTCGATGGCCCTCGGCCACCTACATCAAAAGGGCATCATCTACAGAGACCTTAAACCTGAAAACATCATGCTCAATAGCCAAGGTAAAACTCCCACACGTCATAAAGTGGATTACTGCAGTTATCTTTCATGTGTAAGTTGTCAAGCTAAATTGTGAAATAGCGGCACGTAGGGTTGCAAAGGAGCCGAAAAATCCTGGAACATTCACAACTTAACAAATTCATTATAACATGTGGGAAGTCAAGTTGGGGAATGTTGGAAATGGGAATTTCCATGGGAATTAAGGGCAATTTACTAGAAATTTGAGGTAATTTATGCAGGCTGACTATCCTATAAAAACGTGAATGTTTTGTTTTGTCATAAGCAGACATGTATTCAAACACTTCCATTACCGTTAAAACGTTCTGATTTATTTTCATTAATATTTCCAAGTTAAACTTCACTGCTATACATCAAATATATTTAACCCAGTATTAGCATCAAAACTCACTTAGATGTCTTAGACTTGGATGTGTTCCTGTGGTTTAAACGTAGTGGTGCGGCTTCAGCTGTTCTTTTGTAGTGTGCAGTATATAGAAAAATATGATGGAGGAATGTGCAGTGCATGCAGGGGGTGTGGCCTCAGTAGCCCTGCAGTAAGTTGTGTGCATGTGAATGAGGTAGAAATTAAATCGGATTTGCATCTTAACTTTAAGGTAATGTTGAATTTAAGGGAATGTTTTTTCCAACTATATGTCTCCTGTTGTAGGCTTACTGCAATTTTAATAATTTCCAGTTCCCCATGGAAAGTTTCCAACTTTGAAAATTCCTTGAATTTTGCAACCCTAGTGCCATGGCAGAACCAGGATTGGCTCTAGTTTTAGCTCTGGCCACATAAAGTGATTGGAGCTTTGAAATACTATGTAAAGCTGCTTTGTGACAATGTCAATTGTAAAAAGCGCTATACAAATAAAATTGAATTGAATTGAAATATGTTTTAATGATATATTGGTGTTTTATTAAGTGTGTTTTTATTTTTGTCTTGGAAAGGCCATGTGAAATTGACTGACTTTGGACTGTGTAAGGAATCCATTCATGATGGGACAGTCACGCACACGTTCTGTGGCACTATTGAGTACATGTAAGTCATTCTGTCACAAGTACGAGCTTCACCGACAAAGATCGTTTATTTTTCCATTTTAAAGTGGGATGATAATGACACCACCAAGTGACCATGGCAAACTGCGAGTGTCCGTTGTTTTGATTCAAGCACTTGTCCACTTTTTAATGTTTTTTAATCCCCTGATCATGGACGAGTCAGATTGTGTCGTTCTTGTATAGTATGTACTAATGGAAAGTGTACTTGAATATTTTGTTCTTTTTTGTATTAGGGCTCCAGAGATCCTGACAAGAAATGGGCACAATCGCGCTGTCGACTGGTGGAGTCTTGGAGCCCTGATGTATGACATGTTAACTGGGGCGGTGAGTGCAATTTCTGCTTGTCTAGTGAAATAGGTGTCACTTTGACATGTACCATATGTCCAGCTATACTGTAAGAATGCTCCAAGTCAACTTTAGTTTAACCTGTTGATGCCCCTGCCAGAATGCACTATCACCGTGAATGTGCTCAAGAATAGAAGACATTTTGGCCAACACAAAATAATATTCACTGGGTTAAATTATTCATTATCATCAAATGTGTGAGAAGGAAGCACAGGCAGAATACCATAAACACAAGGAAACAATACATAATATGAGAATGATACCTTAAAGCATTTAAATTAGTTAATAATCAACCTAACATTTATATTATGTGCATCAGTTTCCACATTTTGCCTTTAGTTGTATCCAGCTGTGCCAAAGCCTCTTAAAACTTACCCAAATAAATGCTCACATCACTCCACATCATATACATTTTGGTTGTGGGTGATTAAATTTGGGAGGGATAGCAAGGTGCAGTGGGTGTGTAGGGTGTCTGTTTCTCTCCAGAGAGGTCGTAGCAAGAAGCATTTCTTATTTCTATTGTAGTAATTGATCAGATACACAGATAACATGATAATCTGACTTCTGTTTCAATGAGCGAAAAAGATGTAAGGTTGCATCTTCTTGCTCAAACAATTACACTATGCATTTTACATGAAACTGTGGTACAGAAACCACCCGTTGCGTAAACACCACTGGCCAAATGTGAACAATGTGCGGTTATGTTTAGTCAGATATAGTGAGATATACAGTAGGTTGCTCGAGAGTTTATCATATAATGTGTAAGTTTGTTGAATCTTTGTGTGTGGAGGCTGATACTGTTTTGCCTTTCTAGCCTCCATTTACTGGGGAAAACCGGAAGAAAACCATCGACAAAATTCTTAAATGCAAACTGAATCTCCCACCCTACCTCACACAAGAAGCCAGGGATCTGCTTAAAAAGGTAGGACAGCACCCATTATGACAGTATTTTTAATATAATTGTTTTCTTTAAGTCCTGTCCTGTTAGAAAGTCTTATTAAATTATAAATACTATAGATTTATATATATTTATATAGAGTGTACGTAGTATACATTACACACGAATGATGAGGTCTGATTGGTTCACTATATTCAGATAATGGCCATTTATTATTTATTCAAAATATTTTCTTGTTTCTGATTGGCATACTTCTACTTGGTATTCTTCTATAGGCCGACGTATTCAATTAGTGAGTTTGGATACTTTGAACAATTTATTGTGCATGACCATTAGTTGTGCAAATATTTCCCCCTGTGCAGTAGATGAGTATGATATTATTCCCTCTCAGAGATGGCATACAATGTAGAATTGTTCAGATTGAGGGGGTGCCAAAACCAAGGGCTTCGCTTCATAGAGTAATGATAATAAGCAATTACTGAATAAAGCAAAGTATTGTTCCTTCAATACATTTTCTTATTTCTGACTGGTTGAAAGCCACCTGCGAATTCTTGGTATTCTTCTATGAGCCGATTTATCCATCATTGGCATTGGATAAGTTGAATGATTATTGCATGATTGGCACTCGCCAACTTTCCTCCACGTAGATGTTATGAGATAGATAGGCTACGTCCTATAGAAGAGACTCTGTCTGTCTGCTATGGTGGATAGTTAGTGCAATTTGCAACGAGGCACTGCGGCCCTGAGCTGTTAAAAAAATAAAAAGCCCTTCCCATTAAATATTCCAGTTCCATATTTTCGTGGAATTTGTCTTGAATTAATTGGAATAGCATGTTCTAGGTAGCGGCACTCCCCATGTTCATCAGTGAGCCTTAGCCCTTAAGGCTCTTGCAGAGCTAAACACTCTTTTGACAGAGTCCTTCTGTCAGTAGGATAGAGTATTTTTGACAAACAAGGAGTTTTCCAGTGTCCTAAACAAAAAAAAAAAAAAAGAGGAAACTCTCTGGGTCATCACGGGTCATCTCTGGGTCTAGGCACCACGGATTGGATTAAGCTCTTAATGAGTTAATTTCTTACTTCTTTTTTTTTCCATGGATAATTAATCTAAATTAGCACATTGACACACAGTATATTATTGGTACTTTAAGCATGTGAAAAGTAAACAAGTGCTCAGGTGTAAACCGTGTGTTGTAAAGAAATACCAACTTTTTTTTTTCTTTTTTCCCCCTATTGTTGATAGTTAGTGTGACTGCAGTGCCTTGCACTCCTGAAATACAATTGTTTAGGAGAATATGAACCTAGATTTAACCAAAAAACTGTAGGTTGATGGGCTTGAATGTCTTCACTTCCATACAATTATAAAAACTTTACCTGATTAAAAGTTTTCTGATAGCAAGCTCCCAGTTAGTAAGTAGCTGGTGTTTACTATACAGCCTCCATGTTGATTAAACAAGGCAACCATTTTGAACAGAGACGGTTGAAATAACAGTGCGGAACGTGTTTTAATGCGTGTGCACATGTGACATCATCGGTCAGGTGGGCCTGACTGGGGTTGTAGCTAAAGTCTTGAGGGAAGGTAGATCTTCAGGAACAGGTTTTGGCACCCCTGGGTAATATGTATAACATTTGATTAAGTTGTTACAGTTGCACCTGCTATAGACTGTGATTTATTAGACAGAAAGCGAACAGTCAGTTCTTGAAGTTGACATATTGGAAGCAAGAAAAATGAGCAAGTGTAAGGATCTGAGTGACTCTGCCAAGAGCCACATTGATGGTCAATCCCCTGGGAATATTAATCTCCCAAACTACAGGTTTTGTGGGATGTTCCTGGTATACAGTGGTAAGTACCTCCCAAAGGTGATCCAAGGAAATGCAACCATTGACCTCACAAGAGTGTCATGGGTTCCAAAGGAGGACTGAGGAGTGCGGGAACTGAAGGCTAGTACATCTGGTCTTATCCTGCAGAAGAGCTAATGTGGTACAAACTTCTTAAAACTGGATATGATAGAAAGCAGTCAGAACGCCACTCAGGTGCTGTGTGTTTGTGCGCGTGCGCATACACTAATAATAAAAATAATATAAAACCTAAACATGTGTCCAGCTGCTGAAAAGAACTGCCTCATCTCGTCTTGGAGCTGGACCCGGAGATGCAACAGAGGTGCAGGTTGGTACACATGTCTATCATGCTATTAAAGGTTGTTCTGTTATTCTCGCCTATTCAAAGAAATTTTGTTAAGTTGCAGACAGTGAAATAAATCCCCTCCACATTTCATGGCTTCTTGATTTCCTTAGACACATCCGTTCTTCCGGCACATTAACTGGGAAGACCTTCTTGCACGGAAAGTAGAGCCACCTTTCAAGCCTTTCCTGGTGAGTTCTTGCATCCACTGTCTTCACTCCTTACTTTGCTAGCAGGCACAGCTAGGGGGTGGGTATGTCTAAATGATCTTTGCTTTTGCTTTCATAGCAATCCGCTGAGGACGTGAGCCAATTTGATTCAAAGTTCACCAGCCAGACTCCTGTAGACAGTCCTGATGACTCCACACTCAGCGAAAGTGCAAATCAGGTCTTCCTGGTAAGGCTGCATTCTATTTTTAGGTAAATGTAATAAGAAACTTCCTCCTTTAATCTTTCAGCTGTGTTTGTATTTTAAACTCTTTAGGGCTTTACATATGTAGCTCCATCCGTGTTGGAAAACGTGAAGGAGAAATTCTCGTTTGAGCCAAAAATTCGATCACCTCGCCGCTTTTTAGGGAGCCCAAGAACGCCAGTGAGGTAACGAGTTTCAATGTCTGGATGTTGATTTGGATTGTTGGTGGGGGTCTTGTATTATTTGTTGCATTATCAGTGAAAAAAAAAAATCTCTGTTAGCTCATTAAACACAAAAATTGTAGTTGTAATATTCGGGTTCTTTCTAAGGATCCTGTTTTGCAAGGCAGATTTATGCACATGAGGTTTGCTGGCAGAATACGAGCAGCATTTGAGAAAGTGCTGTTCATATTTGACTGCACAAGTGCCTGCACATGAAACATGTAAGGAATGAAGCACGACTGGACATGCTGTTAAAGGAAGACTGCTGGGATACTGGCCTCTGTGAATTTACTGTTACCAGCCCAAAGTTGAGTGTTTTCCAATAACGGGACATCCTGAAGTCTTAGCATGTGCTCATTAACGTATAAGCCTTCGATCTGCCCTGCAACCAGCACTTCTGTCACAGTTGCTGTTACTCAGCACCTTCTGACCAATCACACTCGAGAATTCAACAGTGCACCGCACCTGATTGCTCCTTACACAGCAAGCTGCAATGAATTCTGTGTTCTGACACCTTTCTATCAAAGCCAGCATTAAAGGTTTCTGCAGTTTGTGCTACAGTAGCTCCTCTGTGGGATTAGACCAGTCATACTAGATTTCATTCCACACTCATATCAGTGAGTCTTGGGAACCCATAACACTCTTGCCAGTTCACTGGTTGTATTTCCTCAGACTAGTACTTGGCAGGTACATCAGAGGAACATTTCAAAAGATCTGCTGATTTAGAGATCAAGAGTCCCTGACGTTTAGCTGTCACAATGTGGCCCTTGTGTAAATCACTTACGCCTGCTCATCCTTCCTGCTTCCGCACATCATCCTCAAGAACTGTCTGTTCACTTTCTGCCTAATACATCCATGAGAGGTGCTACTCTAACATAATCAGTGTTAGGACTACTAAAGGGTGACGGGAATAACGTTTTCAGTGTTATGGCTGATCTGTGTATGGTTTATAATCTCATTGTTTTTCCTGTCCTCCAGTCCAGTGAAGTTTCCTGGTGACTGCTGGCCTCGATGTCCCAGCATGCCCGGCTCTTCCACTCTTCAGTCCCCTTCTGAGCATGCTATGGACGTGTCTACGGCGGATCAAATGGAGATTTCGGCCATCACGGAAGTCACCGCTCCTCTACCCATCAGACAACCCACCGGCTCGGCCATGGGCGCATTTAAACAGCAGGCATACCCTGTTGTGGCGAAACGGCCAGAACATCTACGCATGAACCTATGACCTGTAACCTTTGACTTAGCGATTTACTACAATTTGCTCTGTCAGTTTCTTTTATATGAATACTAGGCGGATAAAAACAAATTTCCCACCATCACAGAACCTAGTCTCTCGTTCACTGATCTGATGAGCATGTGCACTTCACTGAGCTCGAGAAACTGCTACAGTTCCTCACGTCCTTAAAACCTCAGCCCACGTTGTTCTCAGATGCTTCATGTCACATCAGATGGATTGTGAGTCTTGGGCCTTCCTTGGGATGAATTTTTTTTTTTTCTCACATGATTGTACCATCAAAGGAATATGAAACTCATGAACAATAATCAAATGTCTGGCACAGTTTGCTCAGTGTGCAGACGAGGTGACATGGTGCTCTGTGCAGGATGATCAAGTGCTGTTGAAGAATTGCTTCCATGTGGAATTCTTTGTGTTTTTACAGTATTGCTTGGGAAGCCAGAATGACTTTCTAAATGAAACCATTGTTTCTTGAGGAGAAATGAATTTGTAGGGTTTCCATCAAGCAGAGGATGATAAGCTGGCATAAAGTCTTATTCTCTTTAAACTGTGTGTACGTCCCACGATGATATTTAGATGATGGGTCATTACACAAAAGCCTCAATAAAAAACAAAGACATTTGACTTTTAAATCTTTTTTTTTTTTGTGTGTTACATGTGGCCAAAAAAAACCCCAACAACCCCATAATGATAATCATACTCAATGTTCCAGATTATTCGTCTTGTGTGAACATTAAGTATATACAGGAGTTGAGTATTTGCATATTTTGTTCTTTCCTCAGTTGTTTCAAGGTCGACTAACATCTAATACCTCCCTTAAAACACAAAGTATTCTTAATAGTACCTAATAATAATAATAATATTCTTAATAATTGTCCCAAAAATGTCTGACCATTTAAATGTTATTTTAAGTTGTTTTTTCCTTCCACAGTTTTTGCTTCTGCCTCCAATCTCTTGTGTTGGGTTTAAGAAGTAACTGAAGAAGGATAGTAACAGTGATACGGATATTGTAATTTTTCTGTGGTTTACGTATATTTTGTAGCTGGGAAGATGAATTCAACATTGTACATGCAAGCACAAAGATGGTATGTGGTGTCAACGTACCCATGCGCTCAGAATCTTTACATTCATGCAGATAACTCAGCAGACAGTCATCACATAGCTGTACAGTCCATATAATCAAGCAGGTCCTATAGCTCAGGAGTGTCTGTTTTTGTTCATATCAACGTCAGGAACATCGGGTACTCATTGACTGACTGTGCTGTGTTGTTGGTATCATATATGTGCGCATTCTCTACAGTTTTGCCGCAGAGGGGCAAAAACAAACTTATAGTGAGACAGTTTTGTGGGTGGAGAAGTCAGATGAGAATGTCCAGAATCATTCGAGTGGACAGGAAGTCTAGAATAACTCAAATGTCTACTCTATACAGCTGTGATAAGCAAAAAAGCACCTAAGAATCTAATATACACACACACTATGTTGGAACGCTTTTAGCCTTGATTACAGCATGTAATTGCTATGGCGTTTTAGCTTAAGTTGGTCAGGTCAAGGCTCAGCA
The DNA here is from genome assembly GCA_039654325.1 of Tandanus tandanus. NCBI lineage: Eukaryota > Metazoa > Chordata > Actinopteri > Siluriformes > Plotosidae > Tandanus > Tandanus tandanus. The sequence continues at coordinate 23,525,791 of JBCNYH010000013.1, forward strand.
ACATTATGTGGCAATAAAATAAAGTCTGCTGATGACATGAATGACCAGGTTATCACATCAATAGAATTTTTCCATCCCTAATGGCACAGATATGAATAGTGAAAGAGTGCTTCAGGGAATCATTTCCACACATGAGCTGGCACCAGAGTGTCCTGATCTTTACCTTATTGAAGGTGTTTAGGATGTGCTGGAGAAGGCTTTACGGAGTGGTTCGATTTTCCCATCATTAAAATGAACCCAACTTGGTCAAAGTACGTGTGGTGATGTTGCTTAAGTTTGTTGAAACAATGCCGTGACAATTCTGTGCTGTAGTCCAGGCTAAAGGCAGCCCAAAAAAGTGCAAGTTTTTTTTTTTTTTTGGCCCGGCAGTGTATGTTGTAGGACTGCACTGAAGGAATTTGACGGTATGATGAGAACACAAAAACAAACAAGTGATGTTTCTCTTGCAGATTCCTGTTCACGGAACTCCAAGTGGTCGTCTGTGTTCTAGCTGATCCAGTTCATGGTTCAAAATGATGTGTGTTCTTATTTTTTATTTATTTTTTCCTCACCATGACTGTAAAGAGAAACTACCTGAATGAGTTAATGCATTGCACTTGTGGTGTGAGGTCACTGGCAGATTGGGTAATTGCATGAATGAACATGTGTACAGGTATTTCCTATATAATGGAGGATGAGTGTTATACCCTTTAATCAGATGACCCCATTTGTAACACAAGTGACCTAATGAGGACCGTGACCCCTAGTTTAGGAACCACTATATCAGGGGTCTCAAACTCACGGCCCGCAGGACGATAGTTTGTGGCCCCCGCCTTAATATGAAAGTTTAATGTTATTGCGGCCCGCGAGTTTGGTATGTTTGGCACTTTACAGTGTTGTGTGCGGAGCTGAACGAACCTACCAATCACGGTGGGGTATATGACTCTCGGGG
>JBCNYH010000013.1:23538055-23554057 GCA_039654325.1 Tandanus tandanus
TGTGTGTGTGTGTGTGTGTGTGTGTGTGTGTGTGTGTGTGTGTACATATATTTATATTTATTTATTTATGTATAATTGTATAATATTATATAATTGTTATAAGATATAATTATATCTTGCATTAGCACCTCTTGTAAACTTAAATGGATATTTTTGGCAATGCTAATTCTTTGCAGTACGAAACAGCTGTGGACTCAGAGAATCCAGGCATGTTACAACCTGTGGCTTATCATATGGTCAATCGTCGCTACAGTGAATTCCTCAACCTGCAGACCCGGTTAGAGGAAAAACCTGAATTACGCAAAATTCTCAAACGTAAGTTCTGATACATGGCAATACAGTTTGAACGGTGGCTAATCACAAGGGAAATTATTGCCTCTGCATTTAACCCATCCAAAGTGAGCACACACGCGCTCAGAGCACACACACAGTGCTGCCACACACGTTGGGGCGCCCGAAGAGCAGTTGGGGGTTAGATGCCTTGCTCAAGGGCACTTCAGCCGTGAAGGTGGAGGAAGGCAAGGTGCAGCTCACTCCCCCAACACCACACTTTTCTCCAGCTGGTTCGGGAATCGAACCAGCGACCTTTCCATCTCAAAGCTGATTCTCTAACCATTAGGCTACAGCTGCCCCAATTTCATGTCTAGACTATTAATTTTTTTAATTTGTAGTTGCTCACAGGACAAGTACGGAACAATTTGGGGAAAAATTTTCCATAGATCATTTCGGAATCAGTAACGCACAAGGGTGTGGAAACCAATGATGTAAAGAAACCAAGACCATCACATTAGCCCTGGACACCACGGCAAATCGCCGCTGACTTCCAGTTAGTGCAGAAAGTGCTGCTCGCAAATATAAACAACTGGTATCCATGAAAGATACGTGTGTGTATAAGATATATTTATCTACAGGCAAATACTATTTTTCATTTGTATTTCAACATCTTTTTTGCTTTGACACTTTAACAACCAATCCAGTTTTCTTCATAGAATATTTATTACACTGTAACCCCCCCAAAAAACCCCAAGATTTTTTCTTTTGAATGCTGCTTTAAAAACTGGACCTTGAACCTGTTTTTCAAGAAACTGTGCCTGTCGGAAAAAGTTTTCTGTATTTTACATGTGGAAAAAACATTGCTACTGTTCCGTCATTGGTTGTTTGCACAACCGATCACGCAGAGGGAGCTGACCATGTTCTGACTGAGGCCAGTGTGGGGTCTAGGTTTCTTTACATCATTGGTGGAAACACTGTGCAGCAAAAAGGTCATCTGGGATCTCTGTACACAAAACATTATGTCAAGGTTTAAGTTATAAGGAAAAAAATAAAGATGCGAGCCAGCCACAAACCATAATTTATATGTGAGGGGAGAAAACAGTAGTTCACTGCTGAAATGTTTGCCAATGAATTGCAGGGGTCTCAGACACAATATACTATTTAAAAACTTTTATAAGGTGGGCGTAACGAGTTTTTCCACTCTTTAGGAATTTATGTATTTGTCTATATAAATGTGCTTAGTAACTGATAGTGAGCTCGTTATTTATTAAGTCATCTATCACTTTTTATAGTCATCAGTATGTCCGACTCTCCGTTTGTAACCATTTAAATTCTGGGTCAGAACTTAGTAACTGTTTGAGATTTCTTCATCAGACTTGGCAGTTACTTCTACAAGGTGGTGAAGTTGTGAATTTTAATATTTTAGATTTTCTGACATGTGGAGGACTCTTGTTATCGTAGTCACTTATATTTCCAGGCAAGCTAAACCCAGAACTGGGCAGCACATTGGAGCTTCCACTTGTCTTGTGGGCTTGTTAACATGTTTATCATTGTCTGTTCCTTGTTTTAAAGTTTCCTTTAATTAAAACTACAGTTGAGAACTACAGTTATTTTTTAATTGTAGATGTTAAAGGACCTAAAAAAATCTTTCCTGACCTCCCTTTTGGAAATATGGACAGTGACAGAGTTGAAGCCAGAAAAACTTTATTGGAAACGTTCCTTAAGGTGAGAGGTTGCTGATTACATTGTGCATTAAAACATAGAGAAAATATAGAATGTCAAAGTACTAATTGCAAACTAATATTTATAAATGTCATCATTAGTTATTATATACATCAGTATAATAATGTTATTAGTAAATCATTCTGTGTGATACTGAAATCAAAATGACACTCAGCTTGTCACTGTCACTTGGAGCAGGTGTTGTCATTATCATGCTTCAGAATAGAAAAATAAACTATAAAAGTCTAGTTTTAGTTGGTTTTTTTCCTTGTGTGTTTCTGCACAGATGGGTAGAATAAACAAACACAGTTATCTACACAGGACTTAGCTCGGTTTCAAGTTCAGAATTCACCTGTCCTTTCTCTGTGATGGTTAAAATATGTAAATATAGTTTTGCTTTAGTTTGCTCGAACCAATAAAGAGTTAAAGAGATGCAGGTACACAGCTCTGCACTCGGAGCTCGCATGCATCCGTCATGATTTAACAAATATAAGAAATTAACCATAAAATTCTTGTTTAAGTGTGATTTATTTATTTATTATGTTTTGCGTAATTTGCTTCACATAATTGTTAATTACAGTGTGTATAGGCAACTACTCAAACAGAATTTCAAGTTCAACTATCATTTTGTACTTGTGCATCTCAGTACAGTACAGTGTGTTAAATCCTCCATGTTCCAGCATTAGGGAATGTGAATCTCCAGGTGTGATACGATATCTTGATACATAGGTGCTTATTTGATTTGTATTACAATTCTGTAAGTATTGTAATTCTATAAATATCATAAATATCTATAAAGATATATTTTTTAAATGTTTCATTTCAGTTTTAAAAGCTTGAACCATGTAAAACAAAGTTTGATCATTTCCATTTTTACACAAATTTAGCAAATAATTTGCTCCTACCACATGGTGATGCTGTGTAGTCTGCAAATGTGTGAATAGTTTAGAGAGCGCCACCTGTAGGACTACAGAGGAACGGCAATGTTTAACTACCATGAATTCAAACATATGAATTAAAAATGTAAGAAAAAATTGATTTTGGAGCCAGTGTGGTGATACCTAAATTGCTATACAAAAGAATCATGATACATAACTGACTCAAACCCCCCCATATTACCCCCACCCCGCCCATCTCTATCCAACATATAACTTTGAAATCTTCCTATTGATCATGTGTCTTTACACACGGAAAACCACTGAGCTATCTTAGAATTGAAAAATATCTAATTGAAAAATATTTAAATCTTATTTTAGAGCAAAAAATTTTTCTTTAACAATTATGTGCTTGATAGACCTGACTCTGTGTTTGTTTAATGAATCTTTTTGATTTTAGCAACTTTGTGCAATACCTGAAACTGCAAACTGTGAAGAAATGCAAGAATTTCTTGCCCTCAACACTGATGCGAGGATTGCTTTTGTAAAGAAGCCATTCATTGTCTCACGAATAGACAAGGTATAGTTTAAGAATGTTTATTTACTATTCTGACCACTTTACAAAAATTCTAATTGTAATTTAAGCTGTATTGTATGAGCAAGAGGGCAGTTATACTCAATATCGGAAAGACTGGGATTCACAGGTAATCACCAGTTTGCTGATATTCAGTTTAACTGCACAGTTAAAGCAATCCTGCTTTTATACAGCAGTTTTATAAATAAAAATAACTGATATTTCAGACACAGTATCGCTTAATAACTCGTTTATTTTTGCACCCAAATTGATATAAATCCTGAAAAAGCCACACTCACTGATTTATGCATTATGATTTATGAAGGTCACAGTGATTTATCTATTCTGTTAAAGGTGTGTCTGGGGAAATTACCTTCCCTTCTTTCTTATCATTGTATATATTATATATTCTCATTATATACAGTAGTGTGCAGTGAAGATTATACACCACCACTTTTGTCTAAATGGGCTCACAATAAAAAGAAGTAAACAATTACTTCTCTATAATTTTTTGGTGAAAATGTATTGAAGTATATTGAGGTAAAAGTATGGCTAATAAAAAAAACCCACTGAAAATACTAATTTTTCAGAAAAATTGAAAGGTGTCCCAAATGTAATTTTTTTTTACTTTTGCATAGCATGAATGAACTACAAACCACATGGGATGGTTTAGTGAGTGAATAATTAAACAATACAGTGCTGCAGTGATGATTATACACTTAACAAAATGAAGATAAATCAGAAACCAAGTTCTATTCAAGTATTTATTTCATGTAATATTGGGTCATATTGATGAGAATAAGTAAACAAACAACAATATATAGTAATAACAAAAATAGCATGAAGGCATGAACAAAAATAACAAAAATTTTTTGAGAAAAAAAGGTAAATATTTAGTGTGGCCACCCTTTATTTTGATTACAGTATTTAACTATTCAGGCATAGTGTTTTTTATTTCTTCACTCGCTAAACCATTCCATATGGTTTGAAGTTCATTCATGCTATGCAAAAGTTAAAAAAATACATTTGGGACACCTTAAAATTTTTCTGAAAAATTATTTTCAGTGTTGTAGTTTATTAGCCATACTTTTACCTCAATATACTTGTCGAAATTATTTTTTTGGTTCTCGTTGCCTACAATAGCATTGTTCAATACATTTTCAGCAAAAAAATTGTAGAGAAGTAATTTTTTTACTTCTTTTTATTAGGAGCCCTTTTAGACAAAAGTGGTGTATAATCTTCACTGCACACTACTGTATATATGTTACATAACTTATATCTATGAAAAATAGATTGCTTGCTATGATTGATGTTGCTATACATGGAATTTTACATGGCAGACACAGACAAGCAGAGTGATACAAAGAAATGTCCTAGTGCAGTTGATTAATACATTTATATGTATTATGTGAATTTGATGACTGTCTTATCAATGGGTATCTATTGTTACAAACACCATCGTATTTTATAAATGGGTATCCGTTGCTACAAACACTGTCCTATATAAAAAGTTGGTATCCAATGTTAATAATACTATTTAAATTGAATTGAATTAAATAACCGTGTTCTGTTTAAATTGGCAGATTGTAGTGAATGCTATAGTTGATACACTCAAGACAGCCTTCCCTCGCTCAGAACCACAAAGCCCTACAGATGAAGTGGACGCTGAAACTGATGGGAAATTACCCACGGACAAAAAGAGCAAGTATGTGGATTCATTTCGGCAAGCAATATGATAGATGTAAACAATGTAGCTTTCAGTCATATCTTAATGTTCATGGCTCTTCAGTCATATCTTAATGTTCATGGCTCTCGTTCTTGAAGTTTCTGTTTGTTTTTGTATCCAGGTCCAGGATGCGATTCTCCAGTAAAATTGCTCCTGCTCTTAATGTGTCTGACATGAAACCCAAAGTGCTTTACTGCTTTGATGAGGGAAGCACTGTAAGTGAAACAGACTTGATTGCCATTTGTTTCTTTATCTCACTCAACATCTGATTAGTCTTGCAAAGTCGCACCACTGAGCGGTGATTCTTTAATGGAAACAGGAGGTAGACCATTAACAAAAGTGGCTCTTAGGACCAATAGCTCTTGTTGTGTTCGTTCAAGTGAACCTGTTTAGCACTGTTTTCTTTATCAGGTTTTCAATGGCCTCACCATGAATAGTCTTGAGAGCTTCATCTTCGAACGCGAGCGTCTTGTGAGTAAAGAACCTCTCCGAGATGCAGAAGGGGAGCGGGTTCTCAACCTTGGTGCCAAGTGGGATACGGAGCCCTGCTCATGTTCAAAAAGAAAGTTACAAAATGTCATTGAAAATCAGGGTAAGAACCACTTCACCACCACATGATAACTCTGCTACTAAAGAAATAATAAAACAGATACAAATGGGATCACCAAAATACTGCAGGATACAAAATATTTTTAGATACCAGTATTTCTTTGTAGTATATTCTTTGTGGGCAGTGGTGACTCAGTGGTTAAGGCTCTGCATTACTGATCCGAAGGTTGGGGTTCAAGCACCAGGACCAACAAGCTGCCACTGTTGGGTCCTTGAGCAAGGCCCTTAACCCTCAATCGCTCAGTTGTATAAAAATTATGAATGTAAGTCACTCTGGATAAGGGTGCCAAATGCCGTAAATGACTAGAAAGAGTAATGTCTGAAATCCTTATGCTTTCATGCACAAAGCCCTTCACCTGTATCAGCTCCGCACCACAGTACTGCTAAAAGTGGGTATTTTTAGCTTTGGATACATTTACACCCAGTGTAGTGTACAGATTGGTGTTGAACCTGTGGAGCTTCTCTCATTAGGCTGAGTGTCTCGTTCATCTCTATCAGGACCGATTTGGCTGTGATCACACTGGTATACAAATTTTACAAAGTCATATGCTTCAGAAATAAAATATGCCTTTCATTCTGAATTTTTGAATGTTCCACTCAAATATAACAACAAAAATATAACAGACTAAGAGAACTAATCTGTACAAAACTCTCTGTCTCTCTCACACATGCGCGCGCACAAACACTCTCTCTCTCTCTTTCGCCTGTGTGGACACACACACACACACACACAAAACTTACATTGTTCACTATTTATTGCACTACCTCAACCCTGTTATTATTTCATTATGCTGCTATGTTTATATTTATGTCTATGCCTATATTCACTATATATGTGCACTACCTCAACCGCTTCTACTCTGTACATCATTTCATTTTTTACTGCATCTCATCTTTTTCTTTCTTTCGGCGCTGTGTCTTATTCTTGTGTTGTCTTTTTCTTTTTGTACTGTTTTTGCACTGTATTGTCTTTGCACTGTTTGCACCTCGTCGCACACGTTGCACTTTATGTGGCTAGGACAAAATCCTTGGTCCTACCCCCATCCCCCCCGGATTTGATCTTTATCTTGTATGTTTATGTAGCACCTGGTCCTGGAGAAACGTTGTTTCATTTCACTATGTACTGCGTCAGCTATATGTGGTTGAAATGACAATAAAACTTCTTGAACTTCAACTTGAAAATGGCTGATTGGCTACTGATTCTAGGATATTTAAGTTTTCTACATTTTACTTCTTCATAATCATATTGAGCATAAAACAACATTTTTCTAGAGTTGATGAAAAACAATCTGTTCAGCAAAGTGCTGGAAGCTGAGTTAGCATTGCATCATGCATGATTTGCAGGGACAGTATGATGCAATCCATATAATTTATGAAGTACCAGCTTCAGATTTCATCATTTATTGTTTTGCCTAAAAAGAAAGTACTTTTAAACCTAGTCACTGATGATGATGATGATTATATTTATGTAATATGTGGACAAATAGTTGAGGCCAAAAGTTTACATACACTTTAAAAGAACATGGATGTCATGTCAGTTTTGTTATACCAGTCATTTCCACAGCTCTTATTTTTCTGTGATAGAGTGATTGAAGCACATACCGTGACACACACATTGTCACAAAAAAGATTCATGAAGTTTGATTCTTTTATGAATTTATTATGGCTCTTATGAAAATGTGACCAAAATCTGCTTGGTCAAAAATATACATACAGCAATGCTTATATTTGGTTAGATGTCCCTTGGCCATTTTCACTGCAATTAGACGCATTTGATAGCCATCTACAAGCTTCTGACAAGCCTCCGGTTGAATCTTTGAATGCTCCTCTTGACAGAATTAGTGTAAACTAAATTTGTTGGCTTTCTGGCATGGACTTGTTTCTTCAGCAATGGCCAAAGCCCTTTGCAACTCACCCCTTCATGATTCCTAAGTCAGGGTCGTAGATGCTGACTCATTGCCATATCTTACAAACTAGAACCAATCAACAAATTTAAACATCATTTTGATTCCCAGCGGCCCAAGATTAGTAAAGTTTTTACTGTATTTATATTGGAAGCATTCTGGTTATAAACCAGTGTCGTCAGCTGTGGGCCGCTCATCTTTGAAAGCCTTTTAAAGCCATGTGTGAAACTTGTGTGTATGATATCAGGCCAAAACCTCCAGGGTATATAAACTTTTGATCAGGGTGATTTGATTAGTTCCTGTTGTCATTATGGTTTAAAAAGAGCAGACACGATTGTTTGATAATAAATGGCTCCACGCAATCATTAAATATAAGTGACGGAAAGGTTTTTGTATTATCATTCTTATTCTCTGAAAAATCACAAATTCTGCCAGGTTATGTAAACCTTTGAGTACAACTGTATGTGTGTATGTATATATATATTGTTATGGCTGATGGGTGTATATTGTGTACAAGATTGCCATTTATGCATTTAAATCAAGGTCAACATTAACTTGGAAATTTGGCACATTTCCTGATAGTAGTCATGCTAACACTGTTGCATGATTCAATCTTTCAGTGCAGGCACCATTTGTGATTGTAAATTTTTGGACACAGATGTTTGTTGAATTTAGATTTGCTGAAAAAGGTGTTATATGTGCAACTATTCGGTTAGTAAAGTACTAGTTGTGTAGTAACTTTGAAGAGAAGTTACAACGCTTTGTCTTGCCTCTAGAGGACAGCACATCCACATGTGGAGTGGTTTTCAAAATGTGGAGATGGTTTTCCTCATTTTATTTGGCTTATTTATTTAAAAATCAAATTGTAAATATATGTTTGAAATGAAACTTTTCTTCCAGTCTGCTAGGAATGCCCCAGTCCAAGAATTAATTACAGATGTTTGCATGAAACACTGGATGAATATCAGACTGGATTTTATACATTTTATGCAGTTGCAGTGATTTTCTGAAGAATTTTAATGCAGTTCTTTTGCTTTTGTCTGTATGTATTTCTATCCCATTATGTAAATGTTTGTGATGTTGACTGATTTATAGCTCAGTGCATGTATTAAAGGCATGAAGCATCCTTTCAGCACTTTTGCATTTAGTCTAATGAAAAGTCACAGTAGGATTAGAACAGCAATAATTAGATTGGCCAATAAACTTAAAGTAATGAAACTCTATTGAAAACAAGAAGTAGATATAATAAGTATTCATGGTGATTATTAGTAGCACATTTCCAGTAGTAATGTGCATCTTACACATCTAATAAACATGATTTGTTCAACAGGGGAGACTGTGCTAGCTGACATGGCCCTGAATGTTCTGTGTCTGCTGATAAAGGAGCAGTGGAGTTGGCTGTGCACTGAAAATATCCAAAAGAGCATTAGACTGCTTTTTGGGACCCTCATTGAAAGGTATGCAAATAACTCGAACACTGTTAGTAATATACTCCTTATTTTGTCATTGGTGAGTTATGCTTATATGAAGAAACTCAAACTGGAACTGGTTGTGCTAATTTGCTGGTAAACAATATGCTTATACTCACTTGAGTAACATAAAAGTGCAAGTTGTTGATGCTTTGTTTCATAAATTATAAACTGCTGTTATAGTATTATGTACCTAAAACTGACTAGCTGAAACATTGCAATCAATAATTACCTTTGTTGATAGTGAAAGTGTTTATTTTACTTCTAAAATTCACAAATTTCTTTACCCTGGTTATGATTTGGGCTATGCTAATAAATCATTACAATTTAAAATTTATTTCATGTAAAAATCATATTTAATGTATTCATATAATTAATATTTTTAACACAATTTTATTTAAATATTGGGATCTTTGTTATTTTAGTTGAAATCAAAAATCTTTCCACGTCTCCTGATAGCCTTTGCAACTTCTGTGTATGTGTGTGAAATTTCCCATAGCCTGGTGCCTGCCAGCTACTTTTTGTATACTGGATCTTTGTTATAAATTTGGAGCCCGTATGGCTCCGGAGTTATCATACACTCAGGAAGGGTGTATTCACTTATCTCATGAATTCATTCATGTAATTCACTGATTGATCAAAGCTGTACCTTTTTATGGTTCTGTAGCACTTTGTTAAAGCACAACCACTGCATAGATCACTAATTCTTCCCATCTAATATCAGGTAAATCTTTGTAAATTACATGCTGTAACATAAACTGCAGTAGAGTTGCATTCAGATCATTCTTAGCAGATGCAGGATCAAAACAAAGCAATCAGTCATGCTGGTTTTTTGTCGTTTGTTCGAACATAATGAAAAATATAGTCATAAATACATTTTGTTTTGTCCGTTTAGTTCAACAATTCAATTGTTTTATTTATTATTTATCAGAGCTCATGAGTGAACAGTAGCATTTGACTGAAAAAAAATAAAAATAAAACAAATAATAAATTCAACAGCTTTTTGACTGTAGGATCTACACATGCACTCGGGAGGATATCTGGGGATATCTTACAGCACTATAACCCTTACACAATATTAAGGGCTCCTAAACTTTGCTGAGGGCTCTCTTAATATTTCGAGCTTGTTGGATTCTTTCATTTTCAGACAGATTTCATTCCCTGAAAAAGCTACACACACCTGTTGTTGAAATTGTAGGTTTTTGTGATGAATGAAAAGATAATTCATGTCAGATATTGTTCCACCTTTCTGTGTGATATAGAAACCAAAAAAAAAACACCCCATAAACTGATACATTCTTAAAGTACCTTGAACACATCCTGATGGACGTCCTCACCAGTTTTTTGACATAGTTGTTTGGTCCATAGAGTAACAGTGTTTAACTGTCTTGTAGTTGCCTAAAAGAGCACTATAAGTAGTACAGGAGAGATTTCAATCTTTTTTTCCTAGTACAAAAATTCAAACAGAACAGATGGGACTAGAGAAGTACTCGCAGTGTACAAGGAACCTCTGCTATGCAACATGCATAATGTACCAAATAGGCCCTATATGGGTACTGGTTTTAATTATCCAAGCACTCGTCTTATTATATGTAAGACCTTATATGATTTCCTGTTTGTGTTCCATAATAACAGTATGGCTATCAGCACTTATTTTTAAGTTATTCATGCTCAAATCCCTGTGACCTTGATTTTGACCTTTCAGGGTCACTCAAGGCCCTGATTGTGGATTATGCTGTTTGAAAGCATGTATAGGGTTTGGGTATAGGATATAGGGTTCCTTTACAAATTGTTCAGTATTTGAATGTGTTAAAATATAAGCTTTCCATCCACTGAAATGAGTAGCTCACCTTTTAATAATCCACTATGTATTACATTACTTATATAATTTATCTTTAAATAGGCTTCTCCACTTTTGTATCAGAAAATAATTTTATCCAGTAAAATTTTATACTCTCTTAGGTAAGCTGCAGTGTAATAATCACGATAATTTTGTTTGCGCTATCAACTTAGACCTCGTCAATATGCAAACAGTTATATTTTTTAATTAACTAAGGAACAGCACATTATACTGTAGTTGTTAAATCTATATGGTTACAGGTGTTGGAATACAAATGAGTTTCTGGTTACTGGTGTAATTTGTTTTCCAACCCGGTTTCCTCTTTCTTTAATTTAATAATACCGACTTGTCATGTTACTAAGAAACCAGTCCTCTGTTCTCAAGATTTGCTCATGATCATGATAATATTTGCTTAATAATTATTGGAATAAGCCTACTTTGAGAGATACTTTAACCACCTACATAATATAATACCCCCTGATGATAGAATCCCATTCTCCTCCTCTCAGTAAAGCAAAGCAAATACCCCTTTTTACTAATAACACTTACCTGATACTCCCTAACACCGTAGTTTATTGTCCCTTTGTTTGCAGGGGTGGAATTTAGCAAAACTAAGCTACTGGCCAACAGGACTAGTGAAGTTATGAAACTACTAGTTCCCCTTCATATTTATTGGTCAGAAACAGTATCTTCTTTGCCTCTTGGATTTGTCGGGTCGCCAGCAGGATGACTTGCTAGTTAATTTCACTCGCCCTACAGATTCTTGACTTGCCACAGGCCTACAGACTGGTGTTAATTTCCTGGTTTGTAACTTGTACTTTACACAATTATATAAAACAATTTAAGATCAAGATGACCTGTACTCTGTACTATGCCGAAATAGGTACAGAAATACTTGAACATTACCAAACTGTCATAAAGAACTGATGATATACATGCATACACAAGTGAAAAAATAAATATTCGGAAAGCTTTAAACGGAAACAGCACTGCTTGTAGGCATTAATTAATCCAACTGAGGTGACTTGTGATGTGTTGCTTCACACAAATGTGTTCAGTGTGAATGAGCTTTTAAGTTATGTAGAGCCATTGTATAAGTACAGATAATAAGAATTATCTGTTACTATGAAATGCTAGCTGGCAAAAGAGCTATAGCGCTGTTATAGAAAATTAATCAGCAACAGATCTGTGCTACAAGATGTAAAATTTTTTGTTAAAAAATTTTAACTAGCACCAGACTTCATATGTTCAGTTTCATTTATAAGATCCATGATAGACAAGAGCTTTGATAACCTTTTCCTCGTTATGTTCTGCTGTTTAACCGTAATGCATGTGATTTTACTGATGAATGTTGCATTGTCGTCGCTCTTGATGGAGTGTCCCTTTCCAGACAGAGCGTGTATTAGTCTCTCAAGTAAAGTAATTTGGCATGTTTGAATTGAGGTGATATCAGAAATAGTGCTGTTCTAAATCTTATGGAGAGCTGCCTTGACAATGCCAGAGTCACATATTTTTTCTGTGATTTTTTTCAGACAGGAGATTAATTAGATGAAAACTGTCCATTAGAGCGCCAGCAACGTGACAAACTGGAAACGTCTGTGTTTAAAATTTGTTCGTAATTGATCTTTCGCTTGGCTTCTACATCCACTACTCCATTCTTGCCAGAAGCTATTACATTTATCACACAGGGCGTATGGACAATATGGTCACCTCCTAGGGGCCCTGGAGGATAACTGGAAATCACTAGGCTAATGACTTTTGCTCTGGCAAGAAGCAACATCAGATCACAAATCCAAACACTTGTAATATTGCCAAGACTTTTTTCATTTACATAAGTACAACAGCTTAGGAGGGATTTTTTTTGTCAGAAATGTTTGAGCTTGTTTTAATTAGAGACATACTGTTATCTTGGCATTGGGTTTTCAGAGAAACACTGGATAATATTAAGGAGGCATATAAACTGTTGTAACAGTTTCAGCAGAGGAAATGATTTTTCAAGGTGGTGTCCTGTAGGCAAACCAAGGCATCTTTCAGTCTTTTGGGTGAATGGCTTTCCTGCCCAGTGCTTTTCATTGAGGCCTTTAGCTGGAATAGGTAGAATCTAGTAAAGAAAACCTGATTGATTGTGTGTGCGGTATTATGAAGCACAGAAAAAGACACCTTTCCTTCAAGCAGTCCTATGCAGTACTTCGAGTTTAACTACTTGTATCTATGATCTGTGTCCCTGTAATTAATATTTTATGACTCCTGGCCTGGTGAGAATAACAGCACACTTACTATAATCTCTAAACAACTTTTGAGATGCTTGTAGTGGCCTCGGCCTGGGCCACCACGTAGAACATTCCACGCTCCTTTAGGGTTATGCATGGAGATCCTCTTCAGTTCAGACCACATGTTTCAGCAGGGTTTAAATCTGGAGAGTGAAAATATCACTGAAAAACATTGATTTTCGGCCCTAATTGTATTTACATTCAAGGTCTTCTAGATGTCATTTGTTACTTCTAATTCTCTATCATTTTAACTACTTTATAATGAGAATGGAGATTTCCACTAGACTAAATACTGGCAGGCTCAGAACTTCAGCACTGTTTGCTATTGAATAGATCATGTAACTGTTGAGATATATTGTAGTTTTCCAGTACATGGAAATTTTTTTATTAATTATATGTTAATGGGCTTGACTATAATCACAGAATTTTTTTAATACTAACTTTCCATTGAGGTTTCACAATTATAAGCAGCTGTTGTTATACCTGGTCCAAACTATCTTGGCAAGGACAATTACACTGATTTCAGCAATCTGCCAAAGTGGAATCTTGAGCATTTTCAGATCCTTAGGTTTGTACTGAAGTATAGCCATTAATTTGAATAATACATTTTAATTTGGAATAAGTGGTTTATTGCTTGAAAATTTCCTGAGGCATTTTGTCTTGTAGGCATGTATAGCTGCTGATCAAATGTTACAACCTGTACATTGTGGCTCATTGGAAGACTTTCTATATCTAACAAATGTAATATCTATAATTTAATATCCGGCAGTTTATAATAATGTAATATAATGCAGATATACAAAAATCAAGCACACGTTTGAAGGTCATTGGCAAATATCCAAGTAAGATCGCAGTTTTCTTCCATTGTGGCTTTTCTTTTTTTGCTCTTTCACAACTAAAGTATTGAATTGGATCAAGTCAGAACACGGCGGCTCATGATCTGTTGTTTATTCATGAAATTTCCTCGAGCATTTCACCAGGAGGTGCCACGTGTGATGTCATTTTGGCCAAACAGCGGCTTCAGAACTTCTTACTATGTCAAGTGAGAGTGAGTGTGAAGGGACTACAAATGTTGATTTATCTATTAAGGTAACACCACAGGGTCCGAAATGTTCATAATATTTTAAAGAGCATTGGCTGAGGTTTGCAATTTTCTAATAACTTACTTTCAGGGTTTTCAGAATAAAGAGCACATAAACTCCCTCTTTAGATTCTGTTATACTTAAAATGATTCTAACAGGTTTAACATATTCTAACATATTTTCTCTCCCAGTTAGTTTGTGATGTAAATGTACAATAAGTTAAAGGAAAGTTAAGTACATGGACAGGTTATAACCTCCACTGCGAAAAAGAAAAATAAAAAATCCAGTTTGTACTCACCAGCTACCATCTGCTCAGAACAAGCAGGATTTTTCAGTTGGGTAAATTCATCCTGCTTTTTTACCTAAACTGAGAATAATATAAATATTTAGGCACTGACTAAAATCAGAGCTCCGAAAATGTTTACATTTATTTCTGTTAAAGAAAGAGCCCTAAAATTACTTATTGTCTTTTAAATGGAATTTGAAAATTTATTTCTCTTCAAGAAGAAAAACAACGGATTAAACAAGAATATTTCCACAAAGTGCAAGTGCACGACGACGCGCGTCTGTTGGGTTGCCTGTGAGCACAGACACGACAACAAAATCGAGCTCATGCCTTTGGAGCTCTGGGGCTCTGCTATGAAATGTGAAATAATGCATATTATTATCTACCTTATTGAGATCCACACTCCAAACCAAACTAGCTTGAGAGATTCCATATCAGCACATTAGCACAAATGGCTATCATGTAAACACTGCGTTGAATGTTACAATCAAACACAGCACAGACATACACAGAGCAGAGTGTAAAATAAATAATGTGAAAACCCAGGCATTGATAGTCTGTTATTGTATCAAAAACTAGAGACTGTTACCTCCATTAAGCCCTAATATAACTTGCAAATAACAACCAACCGTGAAACATGTACATTGCTTCAGTAATCCATACAAGTATTATTGTCTGTTGAGTACTGCATCTAGCTCTGTTGCTATGCTGTAGATCTAGATTATAGGTGATATCTATTTATAAGATTAGAGCCAACTTACCTCCAGCCTTCTCATTTTCTCTAAAGCTCCACTGCTGTGATGTTTTTGTGGGTTATGTTTGAATACCGTTGGTTCAGCATCCTTCCTCAGTCTGTTCTGCTCCAAGACATTCTGCTCCCAAACTTTTCACAATGCTGGGCTTGTGGACAAAGGGTTCCTCCATGACACGATCAGAACAAAGGTAGGAATATTTGTCCTGCTTCCAGCCTCCTACAGCCCGCTTTACCTGAATGGCCCATTCTTTTCTTCTGTTCCTGTCACTTGGAAACAGATGAAAACTTTTACCTGATCCAGTCCCATTAATGCAGCCCACAGCACTACAGTAAGACATGATTATAATAATGATAACGCAAACACAAACCCGCACAAACCCGCTCAAGCATGTAAACAAAGCTAATTGTTGGCTGTACCGGAGTTTGGCCAAAATGATATCACGCACAGATTGGTCACATAAATTGTGGAAGAGAAATTCACATTCATGAGGTGATAAATTGATTTTCTAAGAAATACCAGCGAATGATATTCAATTTGTTTTGTTCACGTATTTTCTATATACGTATGTATGTATGTATGTATGTATATATATATATATATATATATATATATATATA
>JBCNYH010000013.1:23554931-23575988 GCA_039654325.1 Tandanus tandanus
CCAGCGAATGATATTCAATTTGTTTTGTTCACGTATTTTCTATATGCGTATGTATGTATGTATGTATGTATATATATATATATATATATATATATATATATATATGTATATAGTAACCATCTTGCTGTGAGGCGGATGTGTTAACCACCATGCCACCCTGGTATATATTAGCTTATTAAAGCTGTTTAAATGTTCTCTTATTAAAATGTTATCTTATCTTGTTGTGAAGCAGACAGGTTGGGTAATTCTGTTTAGATGCTGATTTGTCTCAGACAGTCGGGGAATACCTCTTGCAAAATTTGTAGTAATCAGCAGCTGTGAGATTACACTACTCAGATAGTATCCTGGATATTGTACATCCTGCTTCAGGTCCCTAATGAGTAAGTTAGGTGATGTGGCAAAGAAAAACCTCCTCACACAACATGAGGAAGAAACCTTGAAAGGAACCAGATGCATCCTCTTCTGGGAGTGTTGTGGCAGTTTTAACGGTTCCCATAAAAGGTTTTTTTTCTTTGAGGGAACTGTAAAAATTTAGGGTATCCATATGAAACTATCCACATATAAAACATAAACAATATATTTTGAATAAAGCAGATGCTCAAGTAATGTGGACTAAAACAATTCAGTGCTTTCTAGGTCATTAGTGGGATTTCTTTATTGTGACCTGTGGTATCATAGATCAGTATCTTTTGATTGCGTTGCTTGATCTTGGTGCAGTTTCCCCATTCATGATATAGTACTATTTTTGATACCATTCAGTGCTTTATAGGCCATCCATAGTTTTTTTTTATTTTTATTTTATTGTAATCTATGATATAATAAATGTTCTCTGTCATATCATCAACCCTGATCAGAGGCCAGTAGTAGCACATTTAATTCTTAACAGTGCTGCCTCAGTAGTGAGATGAGCCCTAAACTTTCATGTATGTCATTCATATGCAATTCTTAGCTGTCTGATGGTGGTCTGCAGTCTGCCAGCTAAAAGGGTCAAAGGTACAAAGTCAGTTCTGATAGTATTCATTTAAAGAAATAAATGTATAGGTAAGGTATCTAGTACCCAAGGTGGTCATTCTGATGATGAAATCAGTGAAAGTCTGTTGGCTTCTAATAATTCTACTGGTTACTATTGTTCTCTACCAAACTAGTGATACTAGTGCTGGCTTATTAAGTTATAATTTTTAATGCACAGTAGCTGATCCCAACGAGGAACATGGAGTAGAGTATGTGCGACCCTAATTAATAGACAAACTATTAATCCTAACTAATAAATGAACAGGGATTTACACCACAGAATAGAGTGAAATTTGGTGCAGCACATGCAGGCGATTTAGCAAAATTTTCAAAGTAAAATAATCTTAACAGAAAATCATGTTTAGAGAAAATCAGCTGTAAATTTTGATGTGTACAGTAACTTGATATTAATGCATAGCACACATTTATTTACAATATATATACAACATCATATTCAAAGGTTATTTATGTATATTATGTATATATTTGTGTATAATAATATATTGGTAACACATACATTAGATTAATGAATGTATTACTAGCATAAAAAAGATATGAGAAATTTATTTAGACAGTTTACTTCGTTATGTCTCTAATCAACTTTTGCTTTACTGAACTCATTTGGTTATTGCATGCCCCAAAATGTGTTACATGTACAGTGCTATGCACAAGTCATAGGCACCCTTTTTTAGTACAAATTTCATGGCTTCTACTATACAGACGTGATCCTGCACAAGGTTAAATGATAAAGGAAAATATTAAATTATTCAAAGGATTTTCTTGTTTCTGACTGGTGGAAAATAATTCTTGGTATTGCATCACTTCCAAGGGATAACCGAATGATTGCATCGCTGCCATCTGATAAGTTGAATGATTATTGCATGATTGACACAGTATGTGTCACTGGTCTGTTTAAAGCAGTAGTTTCAGTATGCCATCTATTTTGGACTGAATACTGTATTGAAATTGTTAAATGTTTAAATCAATACAATAGTTCAGGCTTCTTTAAGAATACAAGAAAATGCAAAATAAAATATTTTTATTTTACTTTTTCTTGTGTTCTTGTTCTGTTGTTTTAAAAGAAAAAAAATAAAACACCTGTTCTTAAAATGAAATTTCATTATTATTGTTTTTTATTTTCCTGTCTTGGGTTTACATATTAGGAATCCACCAAACAAGGAATAAAAAAAGAATGGCTTAATGTTTGCTTCTCTTTGTTTACTTTAAATGTAGAAACATTTAATTTTAATATATTTTTAAGGCATTTGTTTGCATGTGCGTTTTGCACAGAATGGTACTACATATTAAATGCCATATGCTGTGATTGAATTTATGCATGTTGTGAATCCACTGGCTACAGTAATTGTCTATTTCACGTTTTGAGACTGAATAGTTAAACACTTTTGTGGTTCTGAATGTAGCATGTCTCAGTACTGCCTGTTGGTGGCTATATTTGTCATTACTTCCAAGACGGTAAATTCTTAGCGGCTATAACCTAATGACTATTGCAGGATGACGTAGCATTAGGGTTATCATATTTAGTTTGTTGTAATGAATGACACACATACTAGATGAATGATTGTCTACTTATAAGGAACGATTTTCTATTAGTTTTGCCACGTCTCCATTTTGTACTGTAGTTTTTTATAACAGTACAGCTAGAGTTCAGAATATATGAACGCTTCATATAGATGTTTAATTTGCTCTTTTAATTGGATAATAGGTCAGTTTGCCATGGAGTCTCCAGGGGTCTAGTTGTTGGAAAGCTATAGCAATATTCTCTTTTAAAATGGAGCTCATAATACTTCTGCTCTGTCTTATATTAACATATTAAAGTCTTAACCCCATACTGAGGCAGCTTTACCACCCACAGTGGAAATGGACCTAGTTCAACTCTCTCATGTCTTTTCTCCCCACCGAGGTATTAGCCACTACTGAGTCTTTAATTAGCACAGACCCAGGCAAGGGCTTGGGAAAAGCCTGCTGACTGAAAGCCTCCTTCGGCCTGGTCAGGAACCAAAAGGATCTGAGCGATTGTGCTCAGATTCCTGCTGTCTCTTTCCCATTTTTTGCCACCCTGGGTTTTGGCTTGGTTAGAATTTCATTGTCCATTGTCAGCACTGACCTGAAAGGCACTTTCATGAAAAAACATGCAGTTAATTAGTTGCATCGGTCAAATAGACGCCATCCAGTGATAATAATGGTGGAGGACTGGAGGCTGTCTTATGCTTTACAGAACTCCAGCAAGACATTCAGATATTTGGGAATGTTACTGATAATATTTTGGTTATGACAGTAGGGTGTTTCAGAACACGGTGGGTGTTAGACAAACCAAAGAATAGAGTAAGCCATTCATAGGTGGATATATATCAAATGTAAATAGACACCCCTCATTACAGAGTTTTATTTATGAAACTCATTTCATACTTGTTAATTAATATATATTTTATTTTAGATTACAGTATGTACTTTTTATAGCAACTATCAATGCAGCGTAAAACCCCAGAAACAAAAAAGGTTAATAAAATATAAATTTTATTTATATTTTATCTTATTTTCAAAGAGGGTGTATTGTTGGTCAATCGGAGGGTGGACTTAATCAGATTGTACAAAACCATGGGATTCCTCTTGTCACAGTCAACAGAGAGTGATTGTGCAATTGTGAAATTTTTGATTTATGTCATAGAACAGCATTGGTAAAAGTAGAGACCCACACTGTCATGCCAGTCATTTTAATAATACAATGCTTGGCTGCAGCCTAAATACGTTTTCCTGAAGCTAAGCATCTTTTACAGGGATGCTTGGAGGTTTGTTAGTTGAAACTTTTGCATTTTCCATACTGCTGCATAAATATTAGTTAAATATCATCCGATTTAGTCATAAGTCATAATGATTGCAAGGAAAAAGCCATTACTCTCCAAAATGAACATTACTGCCTGTTATTCTACTAAAGCTGGCTATCTGCTATTCTTGATAAAGATCACGTGCACAAGGCAGAAGGTTATTGCGGGAAGATATTTGTGCATTTTGGTTTGAATGAGAAGGATTGTATTTGGAGAAAGTGAAACACCGTATTCCATCATAAGAATCGTATCCCATCTGCTCGTTTCATGGTTTAGGCCTGTTTTACTGCATCAGAACCAGGATGACTTGCCATCATAAATGAGTTCTGAATTATACTAGCGGATTCTAAAGGAAAATATCAAGATATCTGTCTGTGAACCGAATCTGAAGAGGATGAGGGGGTCATGTACCAAGTAAGGAGCCCGCACAAAATCTAACTGATCCAGTAGAAATTTTGTGTGAGCAGTTCATGTAAAAAACCCCCAACAACCCAGAGTTAATGGTGTTTTTATGGAGGAATGGGCTAAAACTCCTCCAATAGGATATTCAGGACTGATCAACAGTTGCCAGAAACATTTAGTCACTGCACAAGGGAATCTGGAAGTAAAGGTTCATATTTTTGTTACTCATCGGCATGCAGTATTAGAGCATTTTCCTAAATAAATAAATAAATTACCAAGTATAATATTTTCCCCAGTTTTGTAATTATATTATTTTTAGTTCCTTCAAAAGAAATGTAATGATTTTTAGGTCATACTACATAGCTGCGAAAAAAAAGTTCTAAAGGTTTAAAGTACCACTGTATGTGAAGTAAACTGATAAACTGTTTTGCCTGTTGCTTAAAGGAATACATAAAAAATGTAAAGCAGTGTGCTAAGCATAGATGCCACGAATTCTCTCATGAACTGAATCCTGATCTACTTCAAATTCTTTTAGATCTTTACTTATGACTACTAATAGTTTCATCTAGAGGTACAGATGTAGCTGTACGTGCTAGTGCTTGTCTATATTTTATGTCAGTAAGAATTTGTTACAAATAAGATGCACCACAAGTCTGTACCAAAGGTCTCCTTGACTAATCCTTGCCCTTAACCTTGAAAATGGAAGATTTATGTAAATTCTCTGGCGATGGAAATGAATGAGTTTGAGATAAACCAGAAGTTGGGAAAGATGCTTTGTTTATTTCAGCATTACCTTGGGTATTACAACAGTCTCTAGTATGTAATAGTTTATTTAAAGGCTCATTCATGACCCAGACTCTTTTCAGAGGTTGATTATTCCATAAGATGAATTAGGACTTGGCTACGCAGTCAGATCTCCATGTTCCATTTGGTAAGAACATTGAGACTGAATCAGTCACTTTATTCCATGTATTTGGACGAGGAGTAATTAGTTTGAGGAGACACCTGCAGGAGACACCTCCAGAGAGCCAGAGTAGCAAATTAATCATTCTCCTCTTGTAAATATATCAAGATTAAATCTGCTGAGTAAAGTTGAGTTGTGTTGCATAGCTTAATTTAGAAAATGGTAAGCCTTTGTATATGAATAGAAAATGCTGACATAAAACTATAGCAAATTTGCTGCATGAGCCTTGCCAACATTTTTATGATGAATGAATGTTTTCACTATGGTTTTTAAAGTGTTTTTTACCCTCCTTTTTTTTCTTCCCCTAATTTTTTAGTCATATCCAATTTCCACCCGCCAAGTGTTACCTCCTTATCACATACGACCATCACCAATTAGAAAGGAGCGTAATCATGCACATGCCCCCTCTGTGACATACAATGCTGCCACCTGCCGCTTTACGAACTGCCCATGGTTTGGCTGGTGATGGCTGTGAATGACAGTGTATGCCATCCCTCCCGTGAGAGCTCGGCCAATTAGCTCCCATGGACTCCTGATGTCTAAATGTGTTAAATAAATGCAACCTACCTTGTCGCTCCCATTCTCAAGTGTTAATAGACAGGTGACCTTAAATGACATAACAACTCTTAATCACATCAGCCATTATTATATTTGCATATTTTTAACCAGGACATTGAGGCAGGTCAGGTGAGCTCTGCACTTTGAGCCAGCTAAAAGCTCTGTTCCCTTCCGTTCCATGGTCAGTTCCACTTTATCCTGTTTTGCTTCGCTGTGAAGCTGGAGCCAATCCCGGCTGACTCTGGGCGAAAGCAGGGAACATCCTAACAGCTAATAGCTCTGTGTTGCTAAATGCGCCTTTTCGAATTGAAAATAAAGTAACAAAATTAAAATAAACTGCACTCCCGAATGGTGTTTTAGTATATACTACAGGAAACACAATAAAAACAAACAAAAATGAGATTCTATTAGTTTATATTTACAAATTATAACCATGACACCGAGGCAGGTCAAGTGAGCTCTTCTGCTTTGATCGAACAGCTATGTGTAGCTAATGGCGTCTGTTCTGTTCACCCTACTCATTCACAAACAGAAGAAAACAGTGCTCCCTACACGTATTTTAGTATATACTGCAGGGAAAAAATTTTTTTAATGAGATTTTCATGGTTTATTTTTCCACTTTAAAGCATAAAGTGATTACAACGCTTGCAATGGCGCACTCCCTCATGACTTGTGTCATCTGTGGCATTGTGACTAGTGACAAAAGTGCTCATTTCGGGGTGGCCTTTTATTGGCCCTGGTGCAAGGATTGCCTGTGTATTGCTCACGCTGACTGACCAACTCAATGTTATGCATTATGCCACTCATGGGTGGAATAACTGTGATTGCATAATCTCACATGCATGTGGTATGAGAAGTGGGTAACCAGAATTCAGCAATTCAGTACACCAAAAAAACACTATTTATGAGCATATTTCATTATAGATCAATATAACTTAGCATTTTTGGTTTGTGCGTTTATATTTTGGTTCAGTGTACTTTAATTCCAATATTTGTTCCATATTTTTGTATTAGCTTTGTCTAGAATGCATCTTTTCTTTTCTCCTGACTTGACAATATTTTGAATGAATAATAATACTTTAGTATGATCTTGAGAATTATTAATCTCAGAGGGTGTTAACCGCCAAGGCCGATAAAACTCTATGAAGCGTAATATTTTGACTGTATTTGCACTATATTTTAAGCAAGAACAACAGAAATGTTTAATCGTATTTAAAATAATGCAGCATACTGAGTCTAAGAGAATTTAAGAGGGAAAAAATAAGCAGGCTTTTTGCTGTGCATCGCTATACAAACCACTGCCTCTTTTTGTTAGGGGTATCATGGTGTACAGTAACATAAATATGATAATTAATTAATGAGCAGTGATTTGAAGATGTGTGGGCTCTACTGTTGACTCTTAGCATTTGTTTTTGTCTGCACTGTCAAGTCAATGAATTTGCTGTGTCTCTGGCTCTGAATTACGTCTTCATTCCACTGCCAGTACCCACCAGCTTGACTACTCCTGCAGTATCATTATTTCCAGTTGAAATCCAAATACCAATTAGGCAGTCCATATGGAATATACTTGTATATGTGTTTATGTTTTTACAGTGTCACAGTGAATTAAGACTTCCATTAACATTTGAAATGGCATTTTTCGGCTCATTTCTGCCAACACTAACACTTTTTTCCACTGCTCATGAGAAATGTGCTCCCTGCTAATGCCTTCTGCCCCTTTTCAAAGATTATTCCTGTTAAAATGAGCTACAGTTTATAAACAGCACTAATGCAGTTAGTGGAATAAAATGTGCTACTGTGGATCACCATTAGTCTCGGTTCCAACACTCTAGATATTTTGCTGGACTCGTCATATGCTGTACAATAACTTCCACACAATCTTAGACTTGTGAATAATGATGCATATTTTAAGAAATTCTTTTACAGTCCCTTGCCCGATCCCGATCGTAACAGCGAGGCCAATTCTTTTGTTGAAAACATCTGGGTTTGTGATGAAAAGATGAGACAATAGATCAGAATTTTACACTTCATTTCCTGATTAAATCTAGATCTGTTAAAGTAGTAGGATCTTTTGGCTCAAACCCTTTTTCCACATAATAGAAATTTTGGAACATCTAAATAACAGGTATTTCTTATTTCTTAAGTGTGCTCTGTTAGATTGACCATTTATCAAACAATTAATATCTCTGAATGATTACCCATGGTTTGACCTCTTGGTTTTAAAATGATACAAATACTGTACTTTCATCCTACCAATAGCATACTGTGGGTTTGCCATAAATCCTGCCTGTCTCAAATATCTCATTAAAGCCGTCAGCCTTAATGAACTTGCTGCTGTCAGTCATTAACATAAATAAAGTCATCTAAATACACAGCAGTGTAGGTGGTACATGTGCAGAGGATTCTGTCCATGTGTCGTTGCAACATGGCTGGGGCTTTGAATAACCCAAAGAGAATTGTGGTATATTGATGTAAACAAAGTAGAGTGGCAAAGGCCAATTTCTCATGAGATTTTGGTGTCAAGGGGATCAATATACATTTGTTAAATCAATTGTATAAAAAAATAAAAAATAAAAAAAAAATAAAAAATAAAAAAAAAGTGAGCTTTACCTAAGTTCGTCAGTAAGTGGCATTGGACACAGTTTAATTTTGTCAGGTAATGTAGATTAGCTTGTTCAGAATTATATACCTCAACCGTAACCACTCTAGTTTTGCGAAGTGTGCATGATGGAAACATGATGTCCTGGTCATTAATTTGGAGATCTAATGCTGGAGATTATTTTGATAAGTGCCTTTACACCGGTATGTAATATAACACCCCCATCTCCATCATGGGACATTGGTCCTGCAAATGTCCATGTTCCTTCAATTCTAAAACATTTGCCAAGGCTTTACTCTTACGCCAGTGGCCCCAGAGTCATTGACCTGAGGGTGTTGACTGGATGAAAGGGGGTTTAAGGAATTAATTTAGGGGCAGTAGGGGCCATGTTTTCAGGGGCCAAGGAAGGGGGAAGGCTTGAAATGAAAACGGAAGAGCAGGTGAGAGCGGAGGGCTTGGCTGGCCCCGGATGTATGACTTTGTGGTTCTCAGCCAGCTGGACCTCCTCTTCTGGTGAAGCTAGATGATCACACTGGATTCATTCTGCCATTCCCTACAGTAGGTCTGCCATGAAGTGTTACAGTACCACTAGGTTGACTTTGCCTTTGGTACCATGCACATTTGCTAGCAGCCGCCTTCAACATATGTTTTGGAGCTGTTGGGCAAATGTGAACGGGACCCCAAACTTACAGAGTCACAGCAAGTGTAAATGCTGATTGTGCTTTTTAGGGGTGATGTGGGGGTGGGTGTATCGAATATATTCGATGAATCATGGTTTGTTCTATGTGCAATATATTAAATGATTACAACATCAAGTACACATTTTCACATAATTTATTTACTGGTATGAGACTTAATGTTGCATTTTGGTTTTCTGGCTCTCTCCTATGGCTGTCTTACTTTCAGAGACACAAAAAGAAAAACAATCTCTCATACATCACACATTTTGGGTACCTTCGAAAATGGGGAACATCTCCATAGGGTCTTTAACAAGAGTCTTTATTTCTCTATAAGGTCTTTATTTCTCTACAACAATGTAGAGAAACAGATATGGACCAGAGTGGGACCATATAGTCAAGGGGAATATGTTCCAGGAATTAACGCGAATAACCTAAATCGTAGCAATCATGTATTAAACTGTAATGGTTGATGCATAGAGACATCAAGACACTCACTCACTCATTCCTTCTCTCTCTCTCTCTCTCTCTCTCAACTCATTCTCTCTCTCTCTGTCTCTCTCCCTCTCACTCACTCACTCTTGATTTTTGCACTTAATTCTGTTTTCTGCCTGGGGTAAACTATGGATAACCAAAACCGCAGATATGATGGCCCCAACCACAGATACCCCATGACTGTAACCAAAGAAATCTCTTTGCTAAGACTTGTGAGGTATCTGTTAAACAATTAACTCTTTGGCTTAGTAACACTGTGCTTAGTAGTGTGCACAATACTGTAAGATCTCAGGATGTCTGTCTCAGTGTTGAATGTATTGACACATTATTTAAAGGTCCTATTGCCCAGCACTAGGATGACACCAACCCGTGTAAAATGGGTCACTTAAGGTCCGGGTACTCTAGCAGGTTTGTGACCTGAAGACGTTGTGCAGCAGGCTGTGCTTCCCCCACAGTAGTGGCAGCAAGCAGACTGCTCACTGGGATTCTGGCCAGCCTCACACTGCCACAGCAGGCCTAAACAGCTTCTTGAATGCTTCTGCTTCAATGTGCAGTCTCATCTTGGAGAGTGTGATGTGCAGCAGGTCTGTGGTGGTCACCATTGCTGCTACAGGAGTACTCGTCAGCTGGACAAGGACCTGTAACACCTGCCAACCTGCTCTCTTGGCCTGGAAGGACCTGGAAGTTTCAGATTGGCCTGACCTGTCATCTGCTGAATGCAGTTATTTTTTGTTGTTTTTTCTATATTTTTGTATTATCTATATTCCTGTATTTGTGAGGAGAAATTCTGCTGAGTTTAAACCATGCCACTATCCTTCAGGCACTGACTTTTTTTGATTTAATGCAAAGCTTCAACTCAGAAGCCAAATTCTGAGACTGTTCTGTTATTCATTTAAAATATTTTCAAGTCAGGACGGAATCGCATCATAGTGAGCCAGCCAGAAGGGCTGCATTCTATAACCCACTAACACCATTTCTGACAACCTAGACAAATTTTAAACAAAAGTATGTGTGTGTTGCGTATGTGCAGGTGGCTTGAGGTTGGAGTGGCTAATCTCACATGTATGCAGTACTGGGTGACTTATTTGCGGGTGCTGCAGCAGGCTGTATGGCCTGGGGGAAATCTGCCTGCTCATCCCCGGCCTCAGCGAACCCAGCAGCAAAGAGATGACACAAAACAGCAGTTACTGAAGTGTTTGATGAATTTGCTTCCTGGTAAAGTTCCTTCACAGTAAAATCCAATGAAGTGGAGATATTAACATGCAGTCACTTTATCATTAAAGCTGTTTTCTCAATGCTCTTCCTCAATACTTTTTCATTCTCTCTTCTGTATCTGTGCTGTGGATGTATGGTGTTCATGCTATCTTATATGGTTACAGATATTGTTTCAGATATGCTGGGCTCAGAGAAGTACAAGCATTTTTGGCAGGTCATTCTCGACTCTCTCCAAGATTCCACTATAAACAGGTCGGTCTAAGGACACACACACACACACAAACACACACATACAATTAATCCTACATTGTGTTACAATGAATCATCTATAACGAACTGAATGCACGCAAACACTGTAGTCGTTTTTATTATGCTATTTCTGTAACCACAGAATCACAACTTTTACAGAAGCCAAGAAAAATTTACCCTTTATTTAAACTCATTAAAAACATAGAAATCTGCATAGAATAAGAAATTGAGTATGTTGCTCTGCGCAAAAACTAGGGCTGCACAGTAGAGGCAGAAATAGCATATTTCACAAAAAGTTGCAACATATCGCAATTGTTAAATGCTAAACTTTTTTTATTTTTTTTTACATTTTTGGGGAACACTAGCAAAGAGTAGAGATACAGTTTAGTAATGTGTTGCAATTACAGGTGAAATATCATGCAAAATTTCATTTATTTCAATAAGTACAAATTAATTCAGTCTGGTTCAGTAGAATTCACAATCATGGGGAAGACTGCTGACCTGACAGTTGTCAAGAAAACCATCATTGACACCCTCCACAAGGAGGGAAAGCCTCAAAAGATAATTGAAATAGAAGTTGGATGTTCTCTAAGTGCTGTATCAGAGAATATTAATAGAAAGTTAAGTGGAAGGGAAAAGTGTGGAAGAAAAAGGTGCACAAGCAGCAGGGATGACTGCAGTCTGGAGAGGATTGTCAGGAAAAGGTCATTCAAAAGTGTGGGGGAGCTTCACAAGGAGTGAACTGAGGCTGGAGTTAGTGCATCAACAGCCACCACACACAGACGGATCCTGGACATGGGCTTCAAATGTCGTATTCCTCTTGTCAAGCCGCTCCTGACCATCAAACAATGTCAGAAGCGTCTTACCCAGGCTAAAGAAAAAAGGAACTGGTCTGTTGCTCAGTGGTCCAAAGTCCTCTTTTCTGATGAGAGCAAATTTTGCATCTCATTTGGAAACCAAGGTCCCAGAGTCTGGGGGAAGAATGGAGAGGCACACAATCCAAGATGCTTGAAGTCCAGTTGGTCCACTGCAGCCTTCTACCAGGACATTTTAGAGCTCTTCATACTTCCTTCAGCAGATAAGCATTATGGAGATGCTGACTTCATTTTCCAGCAGGACTTGGCAAGTTAACTTGTTTAGCACGCAGGTTTATTGACTTGTGTGTGGGTATTATGTTGTCCTTTAATTTCAGACATCTAAAAGGCTTACACTATTGGACCATTCATACCTATATGAGGTTGTTGGACATCCCATTCCAAAGCCATTGGAATGGGATGTCCTTTCACAGCTGCAACAGGCTCTCTGCTTCTAGAACGGCTATCTACAAGATTTGGAGTTTGTCTTTTGGAATTTGTGCCCATTCAGTTAAACTAGCATTTGTAAGTCTAGACTATGATTTTTGGACAAGAATGCCTGGCTTGCAGTTGCTGTTCTGATTCATTCTAAGGTTGACAATTGAGGTTGAGTTCAGGGCTCTGCACAGGCTCCTCAAATTCCTCTACACCAAAATTATCAAACAATGTCTTTTCTGGACCTCACCTTGTGCATAGGGCCACAGTCATACTGGAAAAGGAAAGGGCCTTTCCAAACCTTGGCCACAAAGTTGGAAGCATGTAGTTTTTGTATGCTGTGGCATTCAAGCATGGCATGACATTCTCTCCTGGCATCCACCAAACCAAGATTTGTAAAGTGATACATTACGTCAACGAACACCTTTCCACTGCTCCACAGTCCAGTGGTGGTGTGCTTTACACCGCTCCAGCCAACACTTGCATTGCGCATCATGATCACAGGCTTGTGTGAAACTCTTCAGCTGCACACTTGAAATGGAAGCGAAATTCATGGAGGTCTCAGTGCACAGATTTTGTACTGATTTCGAGAGCAGCAAAAGATAGGCAACTTTTACATGTGGTTTAATGTAGTTTGGCATTTGGTAGTCTCTGTTTGTGATTTTCCGGGGTCTATTGACTGGATCAGACTATTGTTACTTTTAGTTATTTCAGTTTTGCCTGTATGGGTTTCCTCCAGGTACTCCAGTTTCCTCCCACAGTCCAAAAACATGCGCAGTAGGCTAATTGGCTGTTCCCAATCACCCCTAGGTGTGAGTATGAGTGTGAATGGTTGTGTGTGTTATGGCCCTGCGATGGGGTGTAGCCCCAGTGTCGGCTGAAATGGGTGCCAGCCTCCCCACGTGACCCTAATTAGGAATAAGTGGCTTAGAAAATGAATAAATTAATGAAAATGACTTGTGGCCAGGAGGTATCAGTGCCATTCTTCTATCAGTGTTTGGCTATAGCTATGTGCTTGACTTAACTGACATAACTGCGGTCTATATTTAGGAGGGGCGTCTACATACTTTCGAGCCATATAGTTTATAGTGATTTCAGAAACTGAGGACTGTGACTGTTAACAAATGTAACCTGGCTGATGCGTTTAAAGATTCACATTTTGCTTGAATTTACAGAATATATTTTAGAATTTTACAGGCACAACGTTTCAGAAGGTGTTTATGGTTCATCTGCATCATGTATATTTGATTAATGTGCTATCAATATGAACCAAAATTAAATGAAAACAAAGGAATTCTTTAATACCGGTCATCTGGTAACTATACTGCTAGCACCTGCATGTCATTTCTATCAATTACTTGTTCGAAGTTCTTGCACACTGTGTGCTCGGAGATACTGTACGAGAGTAAACACTGGGTAGGAGGAGCAGGATCAATCTGTGAACTACATTCAAATGTCTTTAAATTGAGTGTGCCTGTTTGAACTTCTTGACACTTGTGCATAGATGTATCTCTGACCTCTGACTCATTGTGTACAGGCACCTGGTTTACTGTGTGTGGGATGTGCTGCTCGAGTTCCTAATCCCCGAGCTGTCTGACAGCAACTTCCAAAAGATGCTTCTCCAGAGTCTGTCTAAAAATGCAGAGAAACTACCTCCATAGGAACTTCGGGAAACATGACACACATTTACACAACCACCTACTCTTGTCGGAACGAGGCTGGTCAGTCGTGGAGGTACACTCATGGAAGTGAGTGAGGGGGAAATAGAATATGTGCATGGTTTCGTCTGACTCTAATTTAGCCCTTACGTGTCTGGGTCTCGCGCACAATATGTGCATCTGGCCGAGCTTTGATTACTGGCCACCTGTTTTGCATTTTAGCAGGCCTTGAGTGATCTCCAAAACACCCCTGGACCGGATCTGAATTAGTAGAGAGTTCTCTCCTAAAGCTCTTATCCACCTTCTTCCGGCTTGAACTTAAGGGCAACCTTTGACAGATGGACTCGTATTAAAGTTCAAAACACCAGGACAGATTAAACTTAAGTTGGCCCTGCATTGGAGTTTATCTTTTAATGTCACTTTAAGTTTACTTGTTGCTTATTTCTCTTGCTCTTTGCCATGGGCACTGTGCTGTGATGCATTTGTCTCTCATTTGCTTGAGATTCCAACCTCCCACTTCCTGTTGTATCTTCCTCCAATTTATTTAAGTTGGAGGGGTTTTCCATGTATGAGTTTTAGTGTCATGCTGATACTTCAAAAATGCTCTGGGGGACCTTTATAACTTAATCTGTCTGTTCACAGAGTGGGACTTGGTAAATTACTTTTTATGGTTGGCCTTAAATGAAAGGTTAGAGTATATTACAGAATATAACCCAGAAGAATGCATAGGACAAAGATTATTCTTTTATTCACTTTCCTGTTCTTAGTATTGTTGGATGTTATATGTTTACCAAGATCAGGTGGTATTATATTACCTTATGTACAGTATATGCTAACCTATTTATTTGGCTATAAATGCTGAAGTATTTTTCTCACACTTGTGCACTTTGATGAAATAATTGAATTACTAAGGAATATTTGAATGATGTCTAAAACATTAAAAGAAAATCTGCCTTAAAATCTTTGTAAACCTGTTTTGTCTGTAAATCAGTTAAAACATAAAATTAATGGGTCACCAACCATAAAAAAGTGAAGTCATTCCTTATTGGTCAATATGCTAACATTTTAGAGTTGTTCTAATGTTTCTTGAAAAGATTTCTTGTCATGTATAGTAATCCATGTGATGCTTGTGAGTTGTTTACCATCATGATTTACCATGCTTTCCACTATAGTACAGTGTGTACGCTTCAATCATTGCACTACTTCTAATTGTCTGTGGAGAAATTGTTATAAAATAAACTGTGATTGTAATAAACATTAAAAAAAACCTGCCTCAAGATATTTCTGCATACTCCACATATCATGTAACATACCAATTTGTTCAGTAAATATAAATGCTATTTGTTAAACTAGATAAACACCAATCAGCCATTACATTACAAGGAAAATTGAATAACATTATTTCCTTATAGTTGCACCTGCCAATGAGTGGGACATATTAGGCAGAAAGTGAACAGTCAGTTCTTGAAGTTGATGTGTTGGAAGCAGGAAAAATGAGCAAGTGTAAGGATCAGAATGATTTTGATTGTGATAGCTAAGCGACTTGGTCTAATCATTTCCAAATTGGTGTCCAGTAGTAAGAACCTAAAGAAGGACACACAAAAGGACAACCAGTGAAGTTGCAAGAGTGTTATGGGTGCCCACACATGCATAGGAAGTGAATCTAGTACATTTGGTCGAATCCCACAAAGAACTACTGTCTAGTCAGATGGTGTTAATGTTATGGCTGATGGCCTTGTGGAAGCCTTTATGTTTAAGGAGGTTTTACCTCAGGATAAAGCTAATGTAACATAATTAACCATAATTATATTGAACACAGTCTGCATCGTTGTTATAATGATGCCATAGGTTGGGGTTTTTTTTATTCCTAATGTACATAATTTAGTTTTTAATGTCATTTATTCATCATAAACATTGTCATGTCATATAAACAGTTGAATAATTTAATATGCTAAATTCCATTACTTGTGAGTTTTAATGGTCCTAATTGCATGAATGTAGCAAAATTAGGTCAATCATGGCTATTTTTGTAATATAACTTCTATATGAGCATCTTTGTATTTCTCTGGAGCTGCTGGTCATCAGATTCTTTGTTATATGTACTACAAGGCTATTTGTATTTATTAATTTTTGCTGTGTTCTCTGATAGCGGAAAAGGAAACACAATTTCTGTTATCTTTAAAACATTGATCAGACCTACTTTGTAAGTGACCCATGGCACAGCTGAGAGTCAGACCTGAGTCTTGGCTACAGGGTACCCTTTGTCTCTGCTAAGCAACTTTCCATCTGCTGAATTTTGGAACTTTTTAAAATGTTTATATTCAATAACTACCTTTCTTGCCTGTTAGTTTAGAAATTAGACAGTACTGAATAATTCATAATAATTTCTGAATAATATGCTTTGATCTGAGTTACTGAATAATAATTGGATAATAATTCAAGAGGTAAATCTTGTGATATTTAAACCCAAATGCCAATTTATATCTATAAACTAAATGTTTGCTGAGGCATTTATCCAAGAGTTTATCTCAGTGTAATGGTTTAAAGTGTACTATGGTGTTATGCTAAGATGCTGGAATAAAGAAATCTATTTATTTATTTCTTTTTTTATGGGGTGATCAAGCATTTGTAAGCTAATCAAAGCTAATCTATTTTCCAGAGAAATGGAGTTTGCTGCCTGAGATCAACAAAAATGGATAAAGCAGGCCTCCCATTATTAAAATCAGATCAAGTCTCTGGGAACAATTTTGGGATGCCTATGACAAACAGAGATTTGGCTGAAGGTCTGGAATTAGTGTGTTTTAAACAGGGGGAAACAGTCCAAATGTAAGCAAGACAAGGCCCTAGAGAAGGTTACTCCGTCTCAATGCTAGCTGAATACAGTGAAGTATGTTACATCATATGCTTATACACATCTAATAGTGTTCATTCTTTGTATGAATATATTATTAGTATTATATGATTTATTTTTGTATAGTTATACCCATAAGCAGGAACTAGATTCTGATATTTATGTATGCATTTTCCATCCTCCCCAAATCCATTTCTTTTCACTAAAACCCTTTTAGATATTTGCTTATTACATTATAGAATTACTTTAAATGCTTTTTGTGTTATATCTAATTATTTTAAATGCAGTCTTACCATGGAATGGAAATGAACATGTGGACCAAAACAATCACTGGTTGAGTGTTTCATTGAAAGCTTGATGTACAGTTGCTTTGATAGAGGTGGTATATAGCAGTTTAACAGTTTAAAAGATCAGTGATCTTACTAATGCACCCATGCTGAAGGAATAAAGTGTTGGAGCCACGTTCACATGCAAATGAGGTCAAGAACAAAAGCACAGTGCTTTCTGTCTGAGGTTTAAAAACTAAAGTTTTGCTGAAGTGG
Organism: Tandanus tandanus; assembly: GCA_039654325.1. NCBI lineage: Eukaryota > Metazoa > Chordata > Actinopteri > Siluriformes > Plotosidae > Tandanus > Tandanus tandanus. The sequence continues at coordinate 23,572,285 of JBCNYH010000013.1, forward strand.
AATTTTTTTTTTTTTTTAAACTTCACACTACATCTTTGTAATATGCCATGAAGCAATACTGGATTTTTGAGTAAAATTGTTCTGTTTTCTAGGAAACGGAAAACATCTGTGACAGTATGCATGGATATAATTTATTTATATCACAAAAGAATCCATAGTGACTCATGCACCAGGCGTTATCCAGTATGAGGACCTATTATACATATTATACAATATATCAATAAATTCTCTTGTTCTGACCCATTCTAATCTTTTTCCTTGTTCATAAATAAACAAATAGATGTCAGCAACAGTTTTGTATAGGTTTAAAACTTGGTGAAATGCTAATGCTGTAGTAGCAGTTTGACCACACCTTTGAGGCATAGTGTGGGGGGGAGTCCAGACCCGGAGACTGATTCATAGAATTTGAACTTGCAGACCCAGTGTCGGATGAAAGGGCCACACATGACCATATGCACATTTACAGACAGTTCAGGGGTAGTTGCTAAGGTAACCCATGGAGAGTTTGGTAAAATTGAGCCCCTAGGGTGCTTGTTCTCTACTATCCTCAGCTCACATATTTGAAGTGTGCCTCCTAGTTACTCATCTAAAAGGCCTCCTTCTCTCCACAGGTTTTTAAAATTAGGCTTAATGATACCGTGAGACTGAAGTCTTGTTTTGTTGGTGGTGGCGTGTGAGATAAAGCCAGTTACACCTCAGTCTTCTAACAGAGGACATTGTCCATGAAAAGTCTTTTTTTTAGATTGAGTTTATAGTTTAACGAAGCATTTCAGGAAGACGTCCAGCAAAATGTTCAGTAGCAGAATCTTCCCTAGTCATCTATTTATTCTTTTTTTCTTCTTCTTCAGTTATGCAACTGATAATATTTAACATCCATGACATTGTAATTGTAGCTTTTGTTTTTGTTGTTTGTTTAGTTATTTATTTTCAGAGAATAAGGATTTAGTTAACAATTTGGATGCAGGTTATCCCCAAAAGCTTAAATGTTTCATATGGTATTGGAAAAGATTTTGTTTATTATCATGGCTATCATCAGCTGAGACAAATTATATTCATAAATACTTAATCATCTGTTCTGTCTTAGCCACAGAGAATTTCAACGATGGGCATTGTTGTTAATTGCTTTCACAATGACGAAGAGTTCAGGTTTTTTCATTTTCCCTTATCATCCCTTGCCGCAGACAATAGAAGTTTAATATGGTATTATTGAATATATTAATTAATGACATTTTGTGGATTCCTGTTGAAGTGTTTGAAAGGCTTTGGCACTATTTGGTGGTGTTTTGCTGCTTTACTTTGGCTTTCGTCTATCTTATGTAATATGGTAGCTGGCTTACAGAGAGGACTTTTAAATAAATAATAATAATTTAAAAAATAATAAAAAATTCCAACCTGAGCTACAGGTCAGCACTGATACTAATGGATTTATTTTCTTTGCAGACAATCGAGATGATTCTTAGAATCGATGAGATCTGAACAAGTAATTATGACAGAAATGCAGAGGTGTGAAACATTAAGTTTATTCTTAAGAAATTGTACTGCAGATCAGAAAAGTTGGCTAAAAATGCAAGTTTGCACACACACACACACACACACACACACACACACACACACACACACACACACACACACACACACACAGACACACACACACGTCTGGTAGCTTTCACTCTTTCAGCACAGAAAAGAACACAATTTAATAGGTGTGGATAATAACAAACTGGTGAAACTCATTGTTACCTACTGATTCTTCCCAAATTCTCTCCATCTGCAGTTTTTAGGATAATATAAGAACCAAGGCTAACCCTGTGATTTACGTTTACTCTAGTAAGCTGCAATCAATGTGGAGGAAAGTGAAGCATGTTTTGAGTGGAATGAATATTATCATGGTCTGGAGATGGTGGTGGATGCAACTGTTCAGTGCAATACAAAACAATCACAAGGTACATGGAGTGACAAGAACTATTTAAGCACAAGAACATCTTGTGCTCGACAAACACAGAGACAGACCATAACTACCTCTGCTCAGTAGAAATAAAAATGACTTAGGTGTGTGTGATCTTGTAAGATGCAGGAACTGATGGATAACATAATTTAGAGATAGACCCCAATTAAAGCATGGCTCCTGACATGCCTACTTTGTTCTCAAGTGGTTGTCCTGGACCACCAACCACAGCGAGGCCAGAGAATGGAGCAATGTCACCTGTGAGATAATGGGGCAGAGCAAGTACATAGAGCGACATCCTCAGCTGAGCAAGTCACCAGCAAGGATTGGGTCTGGAGGCACTGACCTCATTTCTAGACTGGTTTGAGTGTGATTTGCGAGGCCATCCTGTCAGGCTGTAGGTTGGGTTGCTCTGGGGACATTGCCCTGTTGGCCTCTGGCGTGAACACAGCTGTAAGGCCTTTGTGTTTGTTCATGCTGGGTAAATGATTGCTTCCCCACAAGGAAATTCTTTAGGGAAGCCAACCTTGAGCTGGATTATAACGGCTTTGATCCTGTAAAAAGTTTTCACTGGTTCCCCCTGATTTGCTCTCTCTGGGCTAACATGTACTGACACATGCCTGCCATAGCTGCTCATGGGTTTTGTAGTCGGAGGTGGATGAAAATTTGGATATGGTTTAATTGGTGCAATACAAAACACACACAAGGTATATTCTTGACAAGTATCTTCTGATGCACAAAGAATATCACCTACTATTGTAATGTACTATAAACCTATCGCAAAACTGTTCCACATTCCGGTTTACCATGAGCTGCCATTTAAAACTGCTAATCTTCATTAGGAAGAGCAAAATGTAGTATAATGATAAAATAACTATATTTCATACAGTATATAGATTTACATTAATCTATATACTAAACTAAAACTCCAATTTGTTCTTTATCAGTGAAAAGTAGGAATTATAAATAAATCTTGACATGTCATGTTCCTTGTGAGATATCGTAGAATTCTGGGGATTCCCTCAGGGAGTTCCAAGAAAGCACGTTGGCACAAAATCCATGATGCCATGCTTTTGGAAAATAAACTGGGGATAAAGTGGGTTTCTTGAAATGTATGTAACCCAAAATATTCTTCTACATTAAAATGTAATAGCATAGGCTCTCAAGCAGTCTGCTATTTAGGGAAATTAAACATTTGGACTAAAACATATTTTATTTTAACTTTTTTTGTGTATGATGGCCTGTATCTACTGTTTTTCCCAACTAAAATAGTAACATTAATTTTACCAAGGTTTTTATAATATGAAAATGACTGAATACACCATTATATATAAAATAATAAACAAAAAATATAATAGAAAGGCACAGCAGATGGTCCAAAATTATCGTTCTAGTCCCTACCCTAATTCAGAATAGGGCCTCTTCAACACATGAAAACACATGAAAACAGCCCTAAACAATACACATGATTGTCTGTCTTTCTTCTCTGGTTTCTGTTCTTTAAGTTTGTCAGTATGCCAAAAGAAATGAAGTGGATGTTTAAGATCTTTTGTGGAAGTAAATTCAAAATAATAACAACTGAATTTTCCTCCAGGCTCACTCTTGGTCACATGACTGGGAATCAGTGTCATGTGATCTCAGTGACCTAGTTTTCACAACAAAACTATGGAAAGCTGCTTTGATATTTCATTCATTCATTTTCTGAACCGCTTATTCCTAATTAGGGTCGCGGGGAGGCTGGCGCCCATCTCAGCCGACT
>JBCNYH010000013.1:23604421-23626921 GCA_039654325.1 Tandanus tandanus
CACACACATACATACATATATATATACATACATATACACACACATACATACATATATATATATATATGTATATACGCATACATATACATACACATATACATATACACACACATACATACATATACATACATACATACATACATACATACATACATACATACATACATACACACATATACATATGTAAAAGAAAAAACTATTTTCAAAATCATAATGCCTTTCAACATTTGACCACCTACATCCAGCCAACTGTAGGCAAATCATCACCACTCTATACAGTGGTTATATAAAAGAATCCCCTACCCTTAAAATATTATGTATTTATGAATTTATTGCTTTGCAGCCTAAAATGAAGACACACATTTTAGATAATTTAATTATCTTTAACCTTTTTATTTTTTATTTACCTTTGCAGTGTGGGAGTTATTTTTTTGGGTCGACTTGTACATTTATCAGGTATCAGGCATACTGTAGATTAACTAACAATCTTCTCCACTGCACACCAAGCTACTTGGCTTCCACCTGTCATCAATTGTAATTATTCTGATTAGTTCAGCATAAAAGCTGCAATTTGTAGAACTTTCCAGTGCTTGAAAGTGTAAGTGAAAGCAAACAATTAACTATGGGTGGCAAGGTCCTCTCAAAATATCTCAGGAAAGAGGAGAGGCACAAGTCAGGATATGGATACAAAAAAAATTCAAAGGCACTTTCAATATTAAGGAGCACAGTAAAATCCATAATCAAGAAGTGGAAAGTGTGGTACTACTAGGCCTCTTTCCAGCTCAGGCTGTCCCTCCAAAGTGGATGGAACAGTGAGGACAAACCTGGTCAGAGAGGCTAATAAGAGACCTTTGACATCTGTGAAGCAGTTACAGGAAATTTTTTGCAAAAAGTGGTCATTGTGTGCATCTGAAAACAATATCACAAATATTCCACAAATGTGGTTTGTATGGGTTGCAAGCAAAAAGCCAAGTCAAGATTAAGCTTTGCTAAAATGCAGATTTTAAGATTCTGCGGCCACAAAGTACTGACACGGGGGTACCCTTTTCTCTTAACCATCTCTGTGATTCTGTTTTTTTTTTTTTTTTGTTTGTTTCTAAACTGCTGCTATTGTATGTTTCATTTGACTGCTTGAGTAAATGCAACTGGAAAAATATTATTTGTGTGTATGTCTTCATTTCTGTCTGGAAAGCAACAAAATTCTAATATGTTGGGGAGGAATCTTTTCTATACTCACTGTACAGTATATACAGTACCAGTCAAAACAGTTTGTATATATAAAATCATTTCCACATCAAAAAACCACATGATGAATTGTTTTCTCTACTCTCCATTTGGTCTGTCTGTATATGTTGGCTGGGGCATAGATTAGACAATCACATTATTAATAGTAAAAAAAAAGTGTGTTTAGTTTATATGTGTTCAAAATTTAAATGACATGCAATCGTTTTCCTGTCAAATGAAGCAGCATGACATACACCCTTATTATTTTGTGCTTTTGTGCTTGGTTTGTAAAAGTAAATGTTCTGACACCTGGCCGTGTTTTTCTGGTTTGGAAATGACATTTATCTTGTATAACATATACAGTCTGCTTTCAATTTTATGAAACCAGCATATTCATAAAGGGACTTTTCTAACTGGCTGGATTTACAATGTTCTCTTTAATGGACTCTGTCATAGCCAAGCGGAGGCATTGCATACTCTGTGCATGATGTCATGCATTCAACATCTTGACTCTGCAAGTAAATTTTCTCTTGTAATATGTTTACTGTTATACCTAAATATAGCCAAGAAATAACATATAATAAAGTGTTCTATGCTCATCATTGTTTACCCTGTGGTAATGGAAGCAATGTACAAAAAAGTTCAAATAGTGTATCACCACCTGAAACTGTTCATGTGCCAAGTTAAAAGCTTTGTGTAACTACTTCAGTCAAAGAACTACTGTAGACTACCCACCTGCTTTCCCTGTTTGTTTAGATAGTTTTAATCTTAAAACAACATCACAACCTTTATGTTTAGGTCTTAGTGAAGAAACCTGCTCATAGGTACGCCCTTCACATGCCTAGATTATTGTATTTTGTCCAAACTATACACTAGGAAATGATTGCTTTTGGCCTTGTACCTTTAAAGTTTTAGCTTCTAACAGTAAGTAAGCAAACCTTTAATTACAGGACAAACTCCATTTAGAGAGACACTGCAGCTTCAGTATGTCTAAATGTTTCATAGTTTATAAGGCTATAGTTAATTGCTGCATTAAACTGAAGATCTGTAAAGTAACTTATAGAACTTTTCAAGTGCAACATTTAATAAGATTATATATTGTTATTATATATTGATTTTATATATATTTTGTTATAATATGATATATTGTAGCCTCAAATGAGCATGTGATACACTTTCATAGCTTTTTTTGTTTTTTAAATAATGAATGTTTGCACTGGCATTGATATTTGCACCAGAAATGTTTAGTCTAGCTAAGAATGTATTTTTTGTTACAAAATCTTTTTTTTCTACAATTGGGTTTGTAATATTTTTAAGAATGTAGCTATGATTTGGTCTGTAAATTTTGATTGGCTTGGATTGGTTAACTGAAATGAATGCCAGTGGTTTTGAGTCTTTGAAATGACAAAATAATTATGACTGGGGATGATTTTTAGTTAAACTTTGTAGTTATTTTGACTTACATTATGACTTTGGAATGTTGGCAACGAAACATTTTTATTCAACATTCCATAAATAACACCTTGACTCAATAATGAGCCTATTTTTTGTAGTAGATCTCCCTTTTTCTTGGTTGAGGGATTTAACATTACTTGGTGCTTTTCTAAAAGATTTTAGATGCTTCACTGTAACCCAAAAATGCAGATGATATATTTGAACAAATTTTTTCATTTCAATTTATATCAATTACATGTAAATGTTTGTTAGCAATTAATGAAAAAAATATGTTTGAAAGCCCCCAAACACGGCACATCGAAGGAGATTCTGTAGAATTGTTTTATGCATCATCAGAGACAGAATGATTGACATGAAAAACTGCAAATATATCTAGTCATCACTATTCATTCAAATCATGTGATTGTGTTTACAAAAATTGTAAAATTAATAGATTGTGTTGATTGATTAATTAAATAATTTAAATATTGCATTTTAAACCTGAATCCCAAATTTGGGCATTTGTGTTTGACGCTGATTGATGAAATGTTTGTACAATTCAGATTTGAGTGTATTTATTATGAATTTCCATAGCAACAAATACACTGTATACTCTTTTTAAGTGAAAGGTACTTAGGCAAATACTGTTTAAGACGTTGGGGATTATGGACTTGACAGATTCTTTGAGATGTCAGCTGTGTTAACAGTCTGTCCCTCAGTCACTGACAAACACATCCGAAAACCTAAGTAACAGGTCATTTTCTTAAACTACTGTACTGTGCTTCTCCCTATATTTTCATGCTGACTAGTTATAATCAAAGTCTGCTTTTCCTCTTTCCCACAGTGCTGGGCCTCTCTTTTCTGCAGTTGCGTGGCCTTTCTGTTTAGTGAGTGCAGAAGAATTCAATAATGCCATTGGACTCAATCTTTCATCTTGATTGTCATCTCTTTTGACATTTAAGGATTACCTGTGCCTGAAGCTATGCTTTTTACTTATTTCAGAGCAGTAAAATTCTCTGATCCAAACAAATGACCTAACAAATGCCACAGGCTTCAGCATGACAACTAAAAATACTGACATAATATCTGTTCAGAGTATTAAAATTTGAAAACATAAAACTTTACTAATTAAAAATAATCATTGCTGATGTTTTTCAAGCTTAAGCAAGTGTTTGTGTTTAAATATTGTGGTTTAAATACTATTAAAAACCCTGTCTGAACTAAATCCACACAATTAGTGTAATGTGAATGGCATATGAGAACCTGGTACACGAAAGAATATGCTTGGTTGAGCAAGTTGGTTTATTTTTTCAAGTCAGTTCATATTAACTAGACAGTAAACACAACTTAGCCCATAATTTCAGTCATTTTGCTATTGAAACATCACTGGATAGAGCACCAAAATATCTCCATATTTATAGCTGTGTGATAAGTGCAATAACTGCTGATTTAGCTTCATGATAGCTTTGTATTATCTTTTAGTTAGCTTCATGCTAATTTTGTTTTAGCTTCATAAGCCAGCTATGAGTTAGCTTTGTGGCATTGATTGTGCAAGCAGTCAAGTGAGGTATCCCTCTGGGATGTCACAGTGCAAGACTAGGTAAAATAATTATGGTTAAAAGCACTCGTATGCCACTGCTTCAAACACCAAGTCATGAGTTTATTAATCCCCACTAATTTACATATATGACAAGAAATGGCTGCGTTCTGTGAGTCGAGTTTTAAAAAACCCAGTCAAGGACTTCTCTCTGCATCTGATAGAAGACACTGGCACATCGTTGTCTCACTTAAAGCAATGCATATCCTAAACGGAATGGTGTCATGACATATATCATCGTTGATTATGATTTTCCCAGAGGGGAGGTATAGCCATAAGACAGGATGCATTCTACAGTGACTGTATGACGACCCCCCTTTCCTCCTTTTCTGTTGATCCTACTAACAAAGAGTGATGCTTGTGGCTCCAAAATGCCCTGGTTCCATTGCGAATCTTGCTGATGGGGGAATTACCTGACTAAAATACTAAAGCCTTCATGTATGACCCGAGGTAGAGATTGCTATAGATTGCAATCCAATAGTGCAGGAAATACTATAAAATATAAGATCACCTTGCACTTGAACCTCAAATATAATCAAGTAGAAATTATTTTATGTGTAGTGAGCAGTTTGTCAGATTTTTTTTCAGTGTGCCATCCAGTGTATGGTCCAGTGCCAGAGGACCATGGGAAATTCCTGCAGACATTTTAGATGAGGGTTAGATCTATAACTGCCATAAAAGCATATTTAGTGGTCATTCCTGCAAATAGTGGTGACAGGGTCTTATGGGGCTCCCATGAGCCTAGTACAACCTTCATGAAGTGGGCAAGCTGTCCACCATGCTTGTACTAGTGGCCACACAATGGGGGAGTAACCCTGTGTCCAGAGACAGGATTCCTGCCTAAGCTCATGTCAACCACTTAAGTTTGGTCCACGGTGAACTTGACATTAACAATCAGGGAATCAGATGACCTGTTTGTTGAGGAGTATTGTGTGCCTAGCTAAGCAATGCTGAGCTCACTGGGTGGACGATATCATCTCTGACTCTTTTTACAAAAGTAATTTTCCTTATGGGAAAACTCAGGAGGCATGCCAATCCTCAGATTTGTGCTCCTGCAACCTGGCCATCACATCCACACATCCACATTCCATATGTGGCAGGTGGCAAGGAGGGATTGAGTGGAGATACACAGATTTAACCAGTAGAAACCATTAAGGGTACATAGTTATAAATAAACACACAGTGTTAAAAAAAAAAACATCAGGCATCAGATGCTTGATTACTGTCATGGTGTCTGGAGATATAAGTACAACAGGTAGACCTGGGAACATTGAACATTAGAATGCCGCCCCACCATGGAATGTGGCATCCGATGCAAAGCTGGCTGACTGGGGCTGGGAGGAAGAGAGAGACCTGTGTGGACAAGCAAAGGACTCTGACCAAACTTGAGGCTTAATGCAATGTCACAATGCATTAACTTTCTACAAGTCTTCGACAGGGTAAATGGTGTAAACCACTCCATGCTTAAGAGGGTTTCACAGAGCCTGATGGACCACTGAACTCCAGACATCCTGAACCTTATGATGACCCCTAGTGCTATGCTCCCAAATATAGACCAACTGGCCAGTGTGCAATTGCACATCACGAGGCTGCTCGAACCAAACAGATACTGCCCTAAAAGTGCATGCGAATACCTATTATTACGACCTGACTGATATGGACCCTCATAATCAAAAGCCATGAGTTAGGCTGCCAAGTGGTGTTCAGTAGCACCCAGATTGGCAGAATGAAGATAGCTCAATGCATTTTTATATATAAACACCACACACCTATGTCCCAACAGATACTCCCAAAATGTTTCAGTCATAGCCTATTTCAGCTCAAGTAACTGCAGGTTAATTGAGCTGTAGTTATCCATATTGTGCTCTGTGGGCTAAAGAACTCTACTGGCACATGCCATATTCCTAAGAACGTCTTATTCTTGGGACAAAACAGCCCCAAGCCATTATAATTTGCACTGATTCTGATCCTTGCACTGACAGACAGCAATTTTGCCTTTAGAGCCTTAAAACTCTGCTCACATTAGGGAATCCATGCCATGTCCAAGGCCTGTCTAAATTCCTTTCTAGATTTGGTGCCATCAGTGACCTGCCAACAACTAGCAAACCATAAAGTGTAAACCTGTAATAGCTGGCAAACCCAAAAAGGAGCACAACTTGGACACATGATGAGAACATGGCCATTTGGCCACCACCTCTGCTTTGGGTGAATAGACCCTCCTGCACTGGAAATAACATGGCCCAAATAGCAAACCTCCTTCTGAAAGAACGCACAATGTTCTAACCTAACTTCAAAAGCCTCCTTTTCGAGATGACTGACAGTGGTGTCTAGTCACTGCACATGCTGCAAAACAGAAGATAATCCAATGATGCCATACAAATAATAAAACAGAAACTGGCACTTTTGGAGAGAGATGCCATGTGAAATGAGATTCATACAACCTGCTTATAGCCTTCTTTCATTTTAGAAATATTGCTAAGATTGAAAATATGATGCCACTGCATGATGTGGAAAATCTTGTTCATGCTTTTGTTACCTCTATATTAAATTATCATAATGCGTTACTGTCTGGATGTTCTAATGGGTAAACAAGCTCCCGTTAATACAGAATGCAGGAACAAGGATCCTTACTAGAGCCAAAAGACATAACCATATCACCCCTATCTTATACACACCGCACTGGCTCACAATTAAATTTCACAGTCATTATTAAATATTACTATTGAACTATAAAGTATTGAATGGTCTCGTACCTCATCATCCTAATGATCTTGTCATTTATGGTCCACCACGCCTACTTAGATCAAACGGTGCAGGCTGATTTTTGATACCTTAAATAATGAAGGGTACAGCAGGGGCAGAGCTTTCTTTTACAAAGCCCCAAAGTTATGGAACAGCCTTCCACTTAATGTTTTGGACTCAGACACAGTCTCAGTGTTTAGGTCTGGGCTGAAAACTTATTTAGGCAGGCAATTAATTCATAGCCTTTACTAGGCAAAGGAGAAGATCTAGGGGTTCTCAGGCATAGAAAGTTCTGATAAAGTGTGATGTTTGGGTGCTATCTGAAATATCAGTAATCTGGAGGGCTTGGATGGGGGATGGCCAGTTAAGTGGAAGGCACAGAACACCATGATGCACTAGTGTCCCCGTCCTAGGTGAAAACCTTGTGTTTGTGTCCACCTCAAACAGCCTTGAGGGAAACCTTTAACATGTGCTAACCTCATTATTTGACAGTCTGGCATCATCTGAGATGACTATTCAACACTGTATCAACATTTTTGGGTCAAAAGAGGAAAAAATTATATCATTACTTTAAATAAAGCAGAACTACACAATGAAGAGTAATAAAACCTCAACCTCCTAAAATGAAAGTAAAAAGGAAAAGGAAAAGACAAAACGTAGAGAGAGACAAAAAAAACGGCACCACTGGGACATAAAGAACGTCAAGGCTTGGGGCAAATCAGTCCTGGAAAGCTGTGTGCCATCGGTGTGTAAAAGACGGAAAAGACTGTGAGTAAGGGTACAACAGCTCAGGGACAGCAAAGAAAGCAAACGCCAACCCAGAAGAGGTGGAGTGGAACAATAGGCACCCATCTGGAAGTAGTCTCTCTTCCAATATATAATGCTAACGAGACTGTTCCATAATTTAAATTGCAGAAACCAGCCATCCCATGCTGAAACATTCAAATGAGCAAGGATGGAGTGGGAAGAAACACAGTCTGCCACATATAGAATCAGTATTCTGGAGTTGACCCTTCTGGTGGGGTGAGTTCTGTTGTGGGCCCCCTAACTGACCCCTGGGTGCTGGCTTGCTGCCCACTGGTTTTGAGCCAAGTGGTTGTATGTGATCACTACTGGTGTGGAAAGATTGGTTGTTTCATCTTTTCATGTCTGCGCACCTTTCTGGCCAATCTGAAGGTTGCTTTCTCATGACCCATGGTATAATGATTATCCAGGAGGATAAACACAAAGTCCAGGGTCCCAGTCACTTGCAGCCTAGGCTTGAGGTTTCCAAAGGGTTGGCAGCTATTACCGATTTTTATAGTGGGTCACCCTGTGATTAATGTCAAAAGGCCTCAGCGTGTGGGTGCAGGACAAAGAATAGGTTTACATGTGTAACCTTATATGGATCCTGTGTAACAATGAGATTTTATTTCCGAATTTACTCTTAACTAACAATTACTTGATTTAATATGAGGTTGGTTGGCTGTTCCAAATCGCCCCTAGGTGTGAGTGTGAGAAGGGTTGGTGTGTGTTGGCCTGCAACGGCCTGGCGAGCTGTTCAGGGTGTACCCCACCTTCGCCCAGAGTCCGCTGAGATGGGCGCCAGCCTCCCCGCGACCCTAATTAGGATTAAACGGCTTAGAAAATAAATCTAATGTTAGTAAGCTAGCATAGAATTTAAATCAGTCTTTACCAATGTTAGCAATTTCTAGCTAACTACAAAGATAAGGGTAATTTCAGAATAATGGTATTAAAGTGCCAGCTTGCTAAGTTTATGCACATAAGCTTATTGCTAAGACTGCCATCAGGTTTAAGAAGACAAAAGTACCTCACATTAGCTATTAACTGTATCCACAGGTCAGAACCTATCTCTCTACACATTCTGCAACTCCGCCATGTCAAATTTTGTGGTGTTTGTGATAAAAAAAATTTATTTCTTCCATTTAATTATTTAATTTAAATGTATATATCACATCTATTCTTCAAAAGATTTAGAGTAATGAAACAATTAACCTTTAGTTGCAAATTATATTTATGCCTGTTTTTAGCTCCATTTCAAACGGCCCTATTTGAACCTGTTTTAACTGTTGGCTGCAGCTGCTCTAAACTTTTGATATCTTTCCCAAAGACTGCATCTGCTTTTGAGAAAGAATGTCAGGGGAATGCAATCAAGAGAATTTTGAAGTGCTTGACTGCCTCCTACATCTCTATGAGGACAATATTCTTTTAATAATCTTGTAAGAAGCATTATGTATAAATTCAGCATTTTACCCCATTCATGTTTTTTTTATTTTTATTTTTTTTATTTTATTTTTTTAATAAAGAACACTGCTTTGGCATGGTCAGTATGAGTATTTTTCAATGACAGACAATGTTGAATAAGTTGTAACAGCTGATATATGTGCCTTCCTGATCAGTGATTTGTTCTATGGCATTTGTGTAAAAGAAAAGGAAATAATCAGTTGTCCAGACATCCAAAATTCCACTGGGCCTCAGAAACATAAGGAGAACTGTGAACTACCTGGTGGTGTCAACAGCCACTGAATGTTATAAATAAAATATCTAATAGGGCACCACAAGCCCACAAGTACATGACTAAGGCTGTGTGCTTTGTGTAAGGGAGTCTGATTAATACACCATGACCATGGCTTGATTTATTGTCCAATGACTGAAATTAGTCAGCTCAACAAAGTGCTGTGTAGTCCTCCACTCTACATATCAGCTGCGAACATGAATGATGTTTGTAATAATGTACCTCCTAACACGGCCCATCAAGTTTTGCATAATAGTTTATTGTAAATTTGACACATAGCTCACTAAAACAACCACACAGCTGGAAAGGCCCGGGCATTAGTTGAGAGTTATGGCCAGCATCAGGAAAATAAATTCGACCAAAACTGTGCTTTCTAGCCATTCCTGGCTTATGTCTGCAATCCAGCTCTTAATGGGGATTGAATGAGCTCAGCAAAACAGTGAAATTCATTGGAGTGATTGAGGTTTTTGTACAAGACTGTAGACCATCTTGAACAGATGCCACACAGTTCCTTTGTATGCACTATTAAGGCCTCTCAGCTTTTAGTGCCCCTCTGGCTGGAGTCAAGCAATATACTTATAGCCATCCTCTTAGGACCTGCTTTATAACCAATACATAAAATTTGCAGAGTTAATGATGCACTGTTAGCTAAACTGTTATGAACGAGATAGAAGGAAGTGAGTGAAAGGAAGTGCCTGAGGCCCTTAAGAAGCATTACCTCATCCACTTTTGACAATGTAATGATGACATAAAGTGGACACAGGGCATTCTGTATTTTCAGGAGATATCTGATATCTGAGGTGTGTGGTACCTCACAGACATAAAAGTATAAGGAAGGATTTCTACACTGGATCCTCTCTTCCTCTCTGCAGCAGAATAATGTTGAGGGTCTGATAGCTGTATTTCAAAGCCGTAAATCCTTGAAAAATTGCTAATGGCTTTTTGTCTGTATGTCAATTATGAGCAGCTGTTTCAGTTCAGTAAGAAAGGATAATTAATGATAGTTTAAAATTCACATCAAAAATATCAATGGATAAATGTTAGTTAAGATTACAGTACTTTATTGTAAGTTTGACACTTTTACCTATTACTGAATAATATATTATAATAGATTAGTTGTATATGTGCTCCTTAAGTGATGGTTGAACCTTAACTACAACTTTTGCAATCCGTTATATTTACCCAGCATGTTGCTAATTTGATACTGGTTTTCTGAGCTTTGCGGGTATGGAATGTATGTCTGTCACTACCAACATTATTGTGCATTGACCCTGTCTTTGAGTGTGCATTCTCTCCAGATAATAATTAGGACAGAATTGCCAAAATCACTTAAAGAATGAAAACCAGTGAGGCTTTCATTACTTTCATCCAGCAAATTACTTGAAAACTCTGCCAGTACTCATCTTTGTAAAAGAGCTAAGCTGTGCTCTGTACTCAGAGACTTGGCACTACACAACAAGTGGAGAAAGAAGACCACTTAGTCTAGTGGGGGCACAGGTCAAACTATGGCAAATTAAAATTTAACTCAGGTTTTCCTTCTCCCCAACCTGGTAGCTGCAGCCCAACTGTAGAGCAGACTGTAATTAGGAATTCTCATGCTTTAGTTAATATTTACATCAAACACCAGTATGGGGACTGTGACTTTAACTGTGACATGTTTTTTTTTTGTTGTTTTTAACCAGGCAGGCTAGTTTAAATCAGACATTTCCAAAAGATATTTCTGATATTTCCATGCTCAAATGTCTAGAGAGTTTACACAAAACACAGTTTACAATGGTGATATCTCCACCAAAACTGTTTTTGGCAGGGGTAACAGAAAGTGGTAGAAAACAATTATGTTAATTATATAAAGAGTTACTCCTACTTGAATCGCCACCATATCATGGTGGAAGGGTTTGCATGTCCTAATGATCCTGGGAGCTATGTTGTCAAGGGAATTATGCTATTATCACCCAAGGAAAACAGATCCTAGGTGAAGGTCCAAACTAAGGGCAGTTTGGAAGTCTCCTATATAAAATACACCAGCAAGACCGGACACAGCTTACCGGGGTCCCCACTGGAGACAGGCCTGGGGGAGGGGCTCAAAGGCGAGCGCCTGGTGGTCGGGCTTCTGCCCATGGAGGCCGGCCGGTCCTAGCCCAAAGAGGAGACATGGGTCCGTACGACCGAGCCTCGACTGCTGACTCTGGCTCTTGGGACACGGAATGTCACCTCTCTGGTGGGGAAGGAGCCTGAGCTGGTGTGAGAGTTTGTGAGATACTGACCAGATATAGTTGGACTCACCTTGACACATAGTTTGGGCTCTGGAACCACCCATGTTGAGAGGGGCTGGACCTTATTCTATTCTGGAGTTTCTCATAGGGAGAGACATCCTTGTTGCTCCCCATCTTGGCGCCCACATGTTCGGGTTCTCCCCGGTTGACGAAAGGGTAGCGTCCCTCTGCCTTCAGGCGGGGGGATGGGTCCTGACTGTTGTTTGTGCTTGTGCTAGGAGATAAAACCTGCAGGAGGGTAGATCTCCAGGAACAGCCTCCCTGTGACCCTATGATTAAGTGGTTTGGCAAATGAGTGAATGATTGAATAAATGAATGAATGATTAAATTTGCAAAACAGTTAAGAGAGAATTAATCACGAGGGAGGGATGTTTAATACTTTTTGGAGACACTGTATGTGTTTTTCTTTACTATTGTATAACCTTGACAAACATGTCTCATCTCTTTAGAGTCCATGACTTTTTGTACGCATAGAATTTTATATACCTAGACCTTAAATTTTAGACTTAGAACATCATGGTTTAAACCAGTGGTCTCCAACCCTGTTCCTGGAGATCTAGCTTCCTGCAGGATTGGAGACCACTGGTTTAAACCAATATATTCATTGAGCTTTATTTGAAAGGGAAGCCCTTAAGGTTGTTATCTTCTGTGTCCTAATCATGCTTCCCAATCAACTTTTTAAAAGCTCATCTGCACGTCCTTGACCCTTCTTCTGGGAGAGTTTATGGGCCCTCTTTATTATGTGAGATCCTTCTAATAGAGCTGAGCATTCTAACAGACTTTGTCTAACTAGCCTTCTAACAGACTTTGACTTAAACATGAACCCTTGAATGACATGGTTCCACCACACAAGGTAAAGGAAAACATCTTTCTTCTGTACCATCAATAAAACAATAATGAGCTACTGTCATACTTGACTTTTAAATTCCTGAGTGGTACATACAGTAAGTTACTGCTCTTTCAGACTGATCCAGACACAGCACTTTGTTTTTAAGTATGGCAGATAGTGTTTGTTAAAAAAAAAAAAAGAAATCTATCATCATTAAGGAACCTAAGAATTAAATTGTCATCATTTGGCAAATCCATTGCACACAATGCACTATTAATCTTGCTTCACACCCTCACAAATAAAAAGATGAATATTTATTTCAACAAATCTAGTTTTCAGACAAAGTCCTGAATTCCTGACAAAAATCAGAATGCACACAACATAGTTCTTAAAGGTTTTTACTACCAAATTTCAGTCTGCTTTTGAAGCCCCTAATATGGCTTTCAGGTGACATTATCCAGTGAAACGCTGATCATAAAGATTTTCATGGATATTTACAATGCCAAATGGTGTGATTTGCCAGCTGAATGGCACAAAAGATCTAAAGCTGCAGAAAATATTTAGCCAGCAGGGTTAAAGGCCATGTGATGGCTGTTTGAAAAGGAGAGCAGTCATCTTCTTTACAAAGGGTGAAACAGGGGAAGCATCTCTTCAAGCTCATTGTGGTTAGCCATCCACATCCTTTTGTATGTATTGAAAGGCATCCCAGGTTATAAATTTTGAGAATAGGCCTTTGTCTCCCAGCTTAAAGAGAGCTCCCCAGTTCATTATTCATTTATCCAACTAAAATGGATCCTCACTCACTCGCTCGTTTGCCGAACTGCTTAATCCTGTTAGGGTTGCGGGACACTAGGCAAAGGTGTGGTACACCCTGAACACCTCACCAGACCATCGCAGGGCCAACACACACAACCATTCACCCTCACACTCACACCTAGGGGCAATCTGAACAGACAATTAGCCTGTCTTTGGACTGTAGGAAAAAACTGGAGTACTCCAAACTCCACACAGAAATGCCCGAGCCTGGGACTCAAACCCAGGATGTTTTACGTTTAAGTTTATACAGTTCTGTAACGACTGGGAAAATAATGCCCCGTCCAGTTGTGCATAGTTGGCAGAGAAATATTCAAACACACTCATGGCTGTAATCAAAACAAAAGGTGGCTCCACAGAGTACTGACACGGGGGTGATCCATTAACTATCTCAGTAATTTTTATTTGTTTTTCCCTGAGCAGTTGCTATTATATCTTTCACTTGGCTCTATTAAGTTGCATGTATTATGAGTAAATACAGCTGTAATTTTTTTTATGTGTCTTCATTTCAGGCTGCAAAGCAACAAAATGTAAATATGTTGACGGGGTTATTATTTTCTATAACGACTGTTTATGGCCAGATGTTTGTGGAGACCTGATCATCACACCCATATGTGCTTTTTGAACTTCGTTTTCTAGATGTATTCCCCATTACTGTTGTAATAACCTCCATTCCACTGTGAAGGATTTACACTAGGTTTTGGAGCATGTCTGTGGGAATTTGTGCTCATTCATCCACGAGAGCTTTAGTGGGATCAGACACTGATGTTGGATTAAGAGTTCTGGGGTGCATTCTCTGTTCTAATTCATCACAAAGGTGTTCAGCAGGGTTGAGGTCAGGGCTCTCTACAGCTTTTCCACTCCAACCTTGGCAAACAATATTGTAATTAACCTCAGGTCGTGCAAAGTGGCACGAAGGCTTGGGCCTTGTGGATTCAAGGAAGGGAAACTGCAAAGCTACCGCATAGAAAGACATACACATAATCGTGTGCTTCTATCTTTGTGGCAACGATTTTAAAGAGGACTGATATACTGGTGTGGTGGTCAGCTGTCCACATAGTTTTGGTAATATCGTGTATAAACTGATTAAGCCTCTGATGTTGGGCAGTGGTGGCTTAGTGGTTAAGGTGATGGGTTACTGATCTGAAGGTCAGCGGTTCAATCCATTCACTATCACCATTGTTGGGCCCTTGAGCAAGGCCCTTAACCTTCGGTTATATAAAAAATTATAATTGTAAGTTGCTCAGGATAAGAGCGTCTGCCAAATGCTGTAAATGTAATGATGTGTAATTTTTAAATTATATAATTAAAATTGTTGACACTGGTAAATTGCTGTGGTATAAGAGCAATAAAAAATTAGTGCATGCTATTATTGGTACATAATCAACCTTTAGGTGGTAAAAGTATCTCTTTTCATTAAGCAACATCATACTAGTTTGTGCTAACTATAGAATTGCTATATCTTTTATAGAAGGTTTGTTCTGGTAATAAAATTAGATTTTTGAAAATATATAATTAAAAAATTGTGAATTAAACATGTATAAATCATTGTATCTATCTTCATGTGCAGTTAGACACATTAAATGTGGGAATGGGTCTCATTCTCCTGCACAATAGAAAAGGATTACTAGGCATGCGATAGGCCATGGCTATTTTTCTAGGAGACACAGAACAGTTGTATCAGCAGAATAATAGTGTGCAGTGGAAGCACTGGTCATTTCGGACTCTATTACGGGGCTTAGTGACTGCAACTTGTAACCCTCTACTCTCTATCGCTTGCAAATAAACATAAAACCTCTATATCGTGTAGGCTCTTTTTTCAAAAAGTTAAATGTATGTAATTTAAAATCATGCATAAATGTTTTTTTATGCATTTTTATGCACAGTTAAAATAATGTATACACAGTATACAGAGAAAACTGGTAACAAAATATAAGTGCTTCTTGCATACATCCAAAGACACAACATACAGAAATAAATCGATAAAACAAAACAAAACAAAACAAAAAGAAATGTTTTCTAACACTGACTAATTCATATAATAAAAAACAACAGATGTTTTGGGTCTTGTCTAATTAAACATTATATATCCTCAAATACAGCAGAGAGTGAAACCAGTACATGGGGAACATGGTGGGAACAAAGTTATCACATTTGAAACTAGCATGTACTGATTAATCACCCTGATGGGAAATACAGTATTTAACACATTACAAATGTCTACAATAAAACATGATTTATTTTACGTATACAAATATTTAAAAAAGGCAATTACATATTTTGCGAAAAATTATTTTTGGCCGTCTTGCTTTTCTTGTGTGACTGTTTAATTGTGAATACAGTTACCTTGGAAAACATAAAGTGGGATGATATTTTGCAATACCAATACAGAGTAAAAAAGGAAACCAATATTGTAATATTTTTAGTTCTGGAACAATAAGTTAAGTCTTGGCTTTTTGCACCCGAGTCTACTGGCTCATCCCTATTTTCCTTAATATGAAGCGACTAGGAGTTCAACTCTTTCTGGATGGGACGCTAGTCCATTGCAGGTTACCTTCCCACTATTTTTATACATTTAACTCAAGCACTAAAAACTAAGAACTGCAAGAAAAATCAGATTCTGTTTAATGTAATCTCAAACCCTATTCATGACATTATTTTGTATTAGTTTTTGTTTGCCACATAAAGATAAATGTTATGATCACATTGGTGTAGTGGTTAACACGTTCGCCTCACAGCAAGAAGGTCCTGGGTTTGATTCCTGGGCTCGGGTGTTTCTGTGTGGAATTTTCATGTTCTCCCCGTGCTTGTGTGGGTTTCCCTTGATCCAAAATCCATACACATTAAGCTAACTGGCTGTTCCAAATAGACCCCAGGTGTGAGTGTGAATGGCTGTGTGTTGCCTTGTGATGGTCTGGTGAGCAGTTCAGGGTGTACCCCGCCTTCATCCAATGTTGGCTGAGATGGGCTCCAGCCTCCCCATGACCCTTAGTAGGATTAAGTGCTTCAGCAAGTGAGTGAGTGATGATCATATAAAAAAACAATCTGGTACTATATGTCAGTGTCTTTCTGAGGTAGGTTATGTGTGACTTCAGATCAGCACAAAATGAAATTTTATTTACCTCAGCTTCTCCAATTAAGCATAACTGTAGTCTCACCAGTCAATGTCTTATTTTGAATCATAATACACTATAGAGGTACCATGAGAGACACAAGTAACAGCAAACAGAAAATCAAGGGGTTTGTTCAGACTGAAAAGAACAGTTCTACAGGCCATATCCAAAAGGAGTTGTAGCAAGTCTTAACAAGTTTCTAGCACATTTGAACAGTGCAGAAGTCCAGTTCCTGTGGCTTCCTTTTGCTTTGGCAGTGGTCTCTTGGTAGGAGTAGCCCGGTTTGACTGATACAGTGTAGAGGCCGTTTCTTGAAACCTTTCCCACAGCTTTTTGAGCAAGTAGACCACTCACCAATACTCCACACAGGGCAAGGGTTACCACACACCTTCTCAGAACTAGGTCTTTGAGTGCTGTCACAATTTGTAGTCGCTTTCACATTTGAGTCCAGGCACTGGACAATTCTTCTCTGAATACCACTACCACAACTTACAGAACATTCTTCCCAGTCGCTGGTAACCCATTTACTAGAAGCTTTCTGATAGGCTAACTTTTTTAGTTGCTCCTTGTTGGGGTCTAGTAGAATGCTGTTCTGTGCATGCTTCCTTTCCTCCTTCTTCAGAGTCTTTCCTTCCTTGACCATGGTCAAGTAGTATGAATAACGAACACGTGGAGGTGTCATTTTCCCCACAGAAAGAACTTCCACTGTCAGGGGCTCCTGAAGGGGTCTCATTGCTTGCAGCGACTCCACAGCTGTGGATGTTCCACTGTAGCGTAGTGTAGTGCCATTTACAATGATGTGTCGTCCAACAGTAGATACCACGTAATTCCCGTTGAGAAGATACTGACCATGAATGTTCTTGATGGCTAAATAGTTGTCATCATTTACTAAACCACGGTAGCCACGTTGCCTGATGTCTATATTTGAGGCTCCAACTGGTAGCGTGATCACGAAGTTATAGCCATGTCTAAAAACAAGAAATGCTGTTATTATTATTATTATTACTTTTTACATCTACTGTCTTACAGTCTGTATTATAATATGGAAACACCTAAAATATAACTTACGCAGGTTTGGTGAACACTCCAGAGAACTTTTGGCAGTTCTGGTTGTTTCCTCCACACACTCCACACTTGTCAAACTTTACGTTGGAACGGATCTTTCCATCACAACCTGCTTTAATGCACTTCCCTTGAACACAGACTGCTGATGTAGCTGGAGAGCAGAGCGTTCCATCCACAACCTGCTTGCACCGATAAAACACTGTCAGTGCACTCGTATTTACACTAACACTAACCACCTAATATAGAACACTCAGACAGAGCTAAAAGGTGTTACATTATGCAGAACTGATCATTTTAAAAGAAGGAATTTTCAATGGGAGAATCATAGTCTGAGAGTTTTGTTGTATAATTTGTTAATTTTGAGCTGGTGCTAGATGAATTTAACAGTGCATATACTTCTGTGCATGACTCTTTTCTCTCCCAGCTTCCATTGACGTAACCAACAATTCTGGGCCATCTCACTGTGCACATCCATATCTTGCAGAGATAAGCTTCTACTGTTATCATAAGAGTCACCCACATCCTCTGATACTTAAGGTTGTGTAATTTTTGCGAGAACATGCAGAGATAGTGATGTCCGCACCTTTGGAGAAAGTACATAAAAGTATCCGGTGCCACTGGCTCTGCAGATAAGCTTGCATCTGTCTTTTGGTGGAACTCCGGAGTATTTAGGGACCCACATCACAGACGGTCCAAGTTTGTTAGTGGAAAGGCTAAAGTTATTGAAGGACTCACATTGTTCCTCACGAAAACTTTTGCCTGCCAAGTGCAGTGAAACATCAGTACATTTTATAAACACATGGAGGGTTAGCTTGCCACAAAGAAATATAGACTCATAAGTATCCTTGTGCATGTCAGATAAGATGAAAACATCTTTGTGGAGAAGCTTTAAAGAAAATCCATCCTGTTTACCTGTGTATTTGCATGGTTCCAGATTGCAGGAGCGATATTTTACACGCAGCCCTTGGCAGTATTTGCCCCCATTTTCTGGCACAGGGTTGCTGCACTCCCTTTTTGCCAGCTGTACTCCTCCACCACATGTTCGAGAGCAAGATCCATATGCACCCCATTTAGCCCACTGCCCATGTACCTGTGTCAGAAAACATTGGGAAAGATCATGTACAGAATGCAATCTAAAGAAACAAAGTGTTAGCAGTTCTATAGGAATTTAATATCACATTGTTTAGGATTTCCCCTTATGTTGCCTTCTAAAACAAAATGTGGGCTAAGGAAATTAATATATCTAAAAAAAAGGGTTTATGTATCGAAAAAAGGGTTTTTATGTATAAAAAAAGGGTTTTGCAGTGGCATACAGTGGAGCAATATTAGCAGTTTTTCATGCTCTCACCGTGGGATTCATGATGGTATTCTTATTAGTGCAAGCGTCCTTGTAGCATATCCTGTTGTTGCCACAGCTAGTGCCATCAGCCCAGGGGAAGTGGCGAGTCTGGCAAACAAGCTGTCCCCTGGCCTTTCCTGTACACCATAGCTTTGAGCAGGCTTGCATATATGGGCAGGGCTTGGAGCCAGAGCCAAATGCCAACTCACATTGACGACTGAGGCTGTAGGTGACTCCTGGAGGATCATCTGGCAGTGCAAGAAGCTTCTGCGGCTTGTCCAATAGACAGTCACCTTATAAAACAGACCAGAACTATGTTGAAGAAAGCACACTTGCCAAATCAATAGTGGATCTTTGTAAATATTTTCATTTAGTGGGATAGAAAACTTACTCAGTGAGGTACGGATGTATTTAAAGGTTTGCAGATATGCAAACATGTAAAATTGATAATATCAATAATATCATCAGTGTGTATGTGCGCACTCCTTTATTACCATGCTCCAAGGAGAAGTGTGTCTTTCAAATAAACAAAATGAGGAATTTAGTTGCCTTATGCCTCAGAATATATAATTTGAAATGTTGTGTTTAAAGATACAAAATACAAAGTGGTGTCTATGAAAAATAAATCAATTTAGCATACACAATGGTATATACTAAACCTGTAAGTCACTTCTGGAATTGCAACTGTATGCACAAATTAATATGCCTGAAGTGCAAGTATTATTCATTCATTCATTTATTCATTCATTTTCTAAGCTGCTTAATCCTAATAAGGGTTGCTGGTGCCGATCTCAGCCGACTCTGGGAGAGGGCGGGGTACACCCTGGAAAGCTTGCCAGGCCATCACAGAGCCAACAGGCACACAACCATTCACACTCACACCTAGGGGCGATTTGGAACAGCCAATTAGCCTACTGTGCATGTTTTTGGACTGCGGGAGGAAACCTGAGTACCTGGAGGAACGCAAGCATGGGAGAACCTGCAACCTCCACACAGAAACGCCCCGAGCCCGGGAGTGAAACCCAGGCCTTCTTGCTGTGAGGCAGACGTGCTAACCACTGCGCAACCGTGCTCCTGCCCTGCAAGTATTACATTTGCTCTAAATAATTGGGATACTATAATTTATGACTTAGTATTACTGTGGAACCCTCCATTCACCCTGCGGAAACTAAGCAGGATTGGGAATACCAGGTGCTGTGGAGGGTTAGGGAAAAGAGCTGGCAAACTATATATATATACTCTTTAACTGAACAAGTAAACTTGTTCAACCAAACTTGAACACCGAAACTTGCGACATTTTAAACTTTTTGTATAATCTGGTAAGTTTTATAATTCTGTATTATAAATGCAAAATTTCTGAACATGAATTTGGAAATACATTCAAGTTTCAAGATAATACTGTATTCACGATGCTCTCCTGTCTGAACACCCCTGTCTGTTTAATGTCAATATTGCACTGTGTGGTCACTCTTGCTTTAATGAGAGAGCATATGCTGTGTATCACAGCTAGCAAGTGATAAAAAGACCCATTCTAAGCCGGCAGCCAGTGTGGACTTACCATGTCCGGCATCCAGGAAGTTGGTCACAATGGCCGCACTGCAGCTGGACCAGGGACTGTTGCGATCAACCTTGATGAGGGTAGGGGACATCATATGGTTGTCCTTTATTTTCCCAAACATCTCACAGGCCTTCACGTTGTCATGCGGCATATTGAGGACATGTCCTGGACAGTCAGATAGTTACTGGCATGAAACGTGACTATATTTTGATTTTTTTTTTTTTTTTTTTTTCCAGTTTCAAAGATGTTTTTTCTTGCAATACATATGCTCTTAACATAAAGTCTTAGTTTTGCATACATTTGTTAGCATGTGGTAGTCTTTTCCCATCTGGTTCTCTTTACTGTTCTACTATAACAATGCTAAAGCAATTGGATTGATGGCTTAGTAGCAGTTGTCATTACTCTTGTCATTTATAGTAATTCCTTGACAGAAAGTACTTCAGTTAAGGTCATGGACAACAGCTAGGCCCAACAACTGACAGTAAAAATGTTGCAGAGAAATTTCCAAACATGTATTTACTAAGGAGTAAATATGGGACAATAAATTTTTTTTATCAGGCTTACCTAATTCATGTGCTGTGGTGAAGGCTGAGGGTAGACCATCATCCTCAATAACTGAACAGCTTCTTTTTGGATCACATATGGTTCCAACATCAGCCATGCCCAGAGTGTCACAGGTGGTAGCCCCACACAAGTCCTTGTGGAATTTTGAAAAGCCCATGACCGGTAAGCAGAGATTTAATGTGAGACAGACTGCAGTGTGAGTGTTATTTTAAGCAGGCTTAGTAGTCCTGCTGAATGTACAGATGAAAGTAACATCCTTGTTGCTGAAATGCCAATGTGATGTACATCATGGAGTTTCTGCTTGGTACTCATCAGCAAACTTTATTGTCTGGCCAAATAATGAGAAGTGCAGTTGGAAATTACCAACATGGGTGGCCAAGAATTTCTATGAAAATCTGTAGTCAAAACACAGATGATAACTGAGAGGAGAATATCCAGCTGTTGCCTCCATGAATAAAAAAATATTAGGGTAAATGAGTGAAATCAAAACTTAAATAAAGATTTTACTGATAGCAGTTAATTTTATTATATAGTGAAAAGCATCGTGCATATTCATAGAGAAATAAAGTAAAAAAAAAAATAAAAACACTTGAAATCGTAAATATTTTGCTCTATTTATATGAACACTTAATAGTTCATAGCTCTGCATGTAGTCCAGCAACTGTTTAAATTTACACTCCTTTAGTTTGGCAGTATGTTGAAATATGTTTACTCTTATTTGTATAATGAAGAGGGTATTTTTCTTCAACTCACCAAATACTGCATATACCCACAAATGAGCGTACTGCAATACCACAGTGTTTTTAATTGACAGTTAAAGCTTAGTCCTCCACAAGAGCATGAGCTGAAATGCTTTAATTAATGATTTGAAAGCAACAAGTGGCCTTGACCCTGTGAACCTTTGAGTCATGGTCGAGTACTTCAACCACTTTACTCTGACTGACATGGGGGAAATCCATAGCTTTTCTTTTTTCTTTTCTTTTCATCCATCCATTCATTCATTTTCTCAGCCGCTAATTCCTAGGCTCGCAGGGCCAACACACACACAACCATTCACACTTACACTCACACCTAGGGGCGATTTGGAACATCCAATTAGCCTATGGGAGGAAACCAGAGTACCTGGAGGAAACCCACGCAAGCACAGGCAGAACTTACAAACTCCACACAGAAACGCCTGAGCCCAGGAATCGAACCCAGGCCTTCTTGCAGTGAGGCGGACGTGCTAACTAATCACTGTGGCACCGTGTCGCCCCTTTTTTCTTTTCTTTTTCGCCAATTTTTGAATTAAATCCACTGTACTATTCTTGTTTCTTTCTGAAATTTGTTTTATCCCTTCAATAATTTTCCTTCCTTTTTGAAACTCTATCCCTACAGAATAAATTTTAAACTCCTTGCTTCTGTTTTTAACCATGTTACAGCCCAGGATTATTA
>JBCNYH010000013.1:23632925-23646492 GCA_039654325.1 Tandanus tandanus
ATATATATAAAATCCTGAGTCGATTTTCCGTCAAACAGTGCTCAATACAACGAAGTAGAGCTAAATATATGGTATTCCATATATGTGATATATGGTATCCCATGCTAAATGATACCATATATAAAATATATTTTTTATTATTATTATTGTTATTATTTTTTTTTTCAGATTTGAAGCGTAAGCGTTTACAAGTATATTATGGGAATCCCATGCTAAATGATGATGTTGCATAATATAATAATTATTTGTGCTTAAAGACTCTAGATAAGCTGATTAATCTGATCTTAATGCATCTTTAATACTAAAACATGTACCTACAGTAATTATGACATATGGTAAAAACTGTATAAACATGTAGCCTATTTTCTTCCTTCTTACAGCACTATGTTTTGACTTTGGTGTCCGTGGCTGCTGAGATTTACAAGCATCCCAGCATTAAAAACTCACTGAACATGGTGGTAGTGAAGTTGCTGATACTGGAAGACGAGGAGGCTGGACCATCTGTCTCCAGTAATGGAGGCTTGGCACTGCGTAATTTCTGTTCTTGGCAGCAGCAGTTCAACCCTTCCAGCCAGAGGCATCCTGAACATTACGACACTGCTCTGCTATTCACTAGAGAGGTGAAAAAAAGAAACAGAATCTAACTCTTTTAAATCCAGACTGTGTTTTTTAACCAGTGGTGCATGCTTGCTACTGTGCTGGCCCTCTGAAAGGTGTAGACATATGAATTTGATTAACAAGCTGTGTCCTCTCTAGCTATGATTTAATTTATGTGTGGCTATGTCTTATGGTGGGGAAGGGATGGAAAAGATTCCAGGCATGTTGTTAGTACCCAGTTTAGATACCACACTTTTAAACTTTGTCACTTGATAAGTTTGCTCTCCGCCAGAAATATTTCTTTCTTTCACTTTTGTTAAAGAAAGCACAACATTTTTATTTCCCATCATTGTGATGAAAAGCTGATTTAAATCACCAATCTGTCCATTTTTTCCTACAAGGACATCTGTGGCCATCAGAGCTGTGACACACTTGGGATTGCTGATGTTGGGACCATGTGTGACCCTAAAAGGAGTTGTTCTGTTATTGAAGACAACGGACTACAAGCGGCCTTCACAATAGCTCATGAATTAGGTGTGCCTATACCTAAAGTGTACTAACAGATCTAATGTTTTTATTTTCACATACAGTGTACTTCAACAAAAATGTACATGTTGTAGTCATTGTAATAAATTATATAAGCAAAAAAAAAAAGATCAGGCATATGACAAAGTAAGCGTACCCTTACATTTCTTTCACCTAACCGCTTAATCCTATTAGGGTCACAGGGAGGTTGGAGCCTATCACAGCTGACACTGGTGGAAGGCAGGATACACCCTGAAGAGCTCGCCAGCCCATCACAGGGCCAACACAAACAACCACTAAGAATCACACCTAGGGGCAATTTTGAACAGCCAATTAGCCTAATGTGAATGATATTGAACTGTGGGAGGAAACCAGAGTACCTGGAGGGAACCCATGCAAGCACGAGGGGAACATGCAAACTCCACACAGAAACGCACGAGCCTGGGACTTAAACCCAGGGCCTTTTTGCTGTGAGGCGGACATGCTAACCACTTCACCACCACGCCACCCAAATGATAACACAGTACATCTATAAAAAGTTTTGTTGAATAATTGATTGAAAACCAGTTTTTTTGTGTGGAGTATATCACCTATATCTGTCTGAACAATAAAAGTAGGTGAAATGTTTGTTTGTTCACATACGTAAAAAAACAAAATCAGCAATTTCTATGGGATGTACTCATTATTTTCCACATGACTGTAAGGGTGCAACCACTTATTGCATGTCAGTGCATTTATTTATTCATTATTGATTTAATAATTTTAATAAATATATAATATTTTCTATGTAGGCCATGTGATGAGCATGCCCCATGATGATTCCAAGAACTGTGAGAGGTATTTTGGAAATCTGCCCATGCACCATGTTATGGCTCCAGTATATACCAGCTTCAAGAAGACGTCCCCCTGGTCCCCCTGCAGTGCATTCTACATCACAGAGTTCTTTGACAATGGCCATGGTATTGATATCATTTTAATTAGTACAGTTTATTCATCATAGGCAGACGTTATGCCTAACATTGATTTAATTTAAGAGAATGAAAAGTTAAAAACTATCACGGCAAACGTTTTGTCTTCAACAGACTTTTATTGTACACAGTTGTGCTGCTGAATTTGACTGAACTGACAAGTATTTTACAAGTTTGCCTTCAAGAAAAGGAAAGTAAAAGGAGGCCCAAAACTGAGCCTTGTAGGCTCTTACATTGGCCTTTTTCTCAGAGGGATCGAAATGGAAACAAGAAGTTCACTCGCTTAGAAAGATATTTTGCTGTATTTATAATGCAGATATGCAGAAAAAACGCAGAGACAAAACATACCATGCTCGGAGAAATCTATTTTTATTTAAAAGCTTTCTAGAATAATAAATAATCAAATATCTCTGCAGCGCTGATGTGACTTATTTCATAAATTGTTTACTACAATCTTACATTACTGTAGTGTTTGAGGTGGGCAGTCTTCTCTCATGTGGCTCTAGCACTCATTTGGATTTCTCTTCTTAGCTTACTCGTCCAGATGTGCATTCCTTCAGGTCTCCCTAAACGTCAGCAAAGGGAGCCAGACATTCCTACTAGTACACAATATGCGTCTCTCTAGATTTATGGCACTCTCTTCCTCACTTTTTAACAGGAGACTGCCTTCTGGATGCCCCTGAGAAGATTTTGCCCTTGCCCACTGAGTTGCCTGGTGTGATTTATAATCTGGACCACCAATGTCAGCAGATCTTTGGAGATAATTTCTCACACTGTCAAAATGCCTCAGCTAGTGAGGTGTGCAGCCAGTTGTGGTGCCAGGAAGAAAGCCAGCCTTTGTGTACCACAACAAATGGGAGTTTGCCCTGGGCAGATGGCACAGACTGTGGCCCAAACAGAAAGTGTCTGGATGGTGTTTGTACTGTGTCTGAGGAGGTCATGGAACCAAAGGTAAATAACGATAATAATAATAATAAAATAATAACAATAATAAGCACGCCCGGTTCACAGCAAGAAGGGCTCGAGTGTTTCTGTGTGGAGTCTGCATGTTCTCTCCGTGCATGCGTAGGTTTCCTCCGGGTACTCCGGTTTCCTCCTACAGACCAAAAACATGCACAGTAGGCTAATTGGCTGTTCCAAATTGCCCCTAGGTGTAAGAGTGAGTGTGAATGGTTGTATGTGTGTTGGTCCTGCAATGGTTTGGTGAGCTGTTCATTATGTACCCAGCCTTCGCCCACAGTCGGCTGAGATGGGCGCCAGCCTCCCCTCGACCCTAATTAGGATTAAACGGCTTAAAAAATTAAGTCCCAGGCTTAACAAAAGTGTTTCTGTGTGGAGTTTGCATGTTCTCCCCGTGCTTGTGTGGGTTTCCTCTGGGTACTCTGGTTTCCTCCCACAGTCTAAAGTCATGCACATTAGGCTAAGTGACTGTTCCAAATTGCCCCTAGGGGTGAATGTAAGTGGTGTTGTGTGTGTTGGCCATGCAGTTGACTGGCGAGCTATTCAGGATGTACCCTTTGCTCTAGAATCGGTTCTAGTGGTTCGGTAATTCAATGAATGAATGTTAGCATGTTTAGCATCTTTTCAAGTATTTCTTCATCTTCTTTTTTTCCTTCCTCTTCTTCTTCTTTTTCTTCTTCAGTACCAGAACAGATATATGAGAACCAAATCATGAGGT
The DNA here is from genome assembly GCA_039654325.1 of Tandanus tandanus. NCBI lineage: Eukaryota > Metazoa > Chordata > Actinopteri > Siluriformes > Plotosidae > Tandanus > Tandanus tandanus. The sequence goes on from JBCNYH010000013.1 coordinate 23,636,694, forward strand.
TATATATAGTCATTGTTTGGCTACATTATTATTGCTGCATAAAAGTTACTTACTTGTTCTTTGTAAAGTGACAAGAACTTTGTACGGCATGCTTTATTGATATCACATTTGCAGTACATAAAGCAGTACACAGTATGACATGGATGTAATTGTGAGTTTCCCTGGTTGTATATGGCTGCAGGAGGTGGTGGATGGACGCTGGGGAGAGTGGGGAGAGTGGAAGCCTTGCTCCCGCTCCTGTGGTGGAGGAGTAATGTTCTCATATAGAGAGTGTGATCAGCCAGCTCCTCAGAACCGAGGGAAATACTGTGAGGGACAGAGAGTTCAGTATCGCTCCTGTAATACACAGGAATGTGAAACCAGCCATGGTATGTTATACACTACTCTTCGCTGAGCAGTATTTTTCTAATCAGGTCTTCAAATGTCTAGTTTTCAAGGTACTGATGCTGGTAATGCTGTCAAACTCAGCATATTACCAAGCCCTGCATGAAGTTACATTTTTTTTTAAATAAAGGAGAAAATGTAGTGCACTTTGAGAGTGCTGGTTTGCTTAGTTCTGCTCTTCATAGCAGGTTTTAATAATGAATGATTGTTAATTACAGGAAAGAGCTTTCGCGAAGAACAGTGTGAGAAGTATAACAATCCCAATCACTTTGATATTCATGGAAATGTCAAGCAGTGGATACCGAAATATGCTGGTGTATCACCACGGGACCGATGCAAACTCTTTTGTAGAGCAAGAGGCAGCAGTGAATTCAGAGTGTTTGAAGCCAAGGTAAACACAGAACCCTGACAGGCATCCTTACTTTTGAATTAACTAATGACATCATTGTTTGAGGCCAAAGCCTGGATAAAACTTCTAATTATAAGTACTTCTTTACTTCAGGTCACTGATGGAACAGCATGCAGTCCAGATTCCACATCAATCTGTGTCCAAGGCCAGTGCATTAAAACTGGTTGCGACTTTCAAATTGGCTCCAGTAAGAAGTTTGACAAGTGTGGTGTGTGTGATGGCAATGGCCTTAGCTGCAGGAAGATATCAGGCTCATATAATAAAGTCCTGTAAGACCACTAACCTTAATTCTATACCATAGTCACTGCTGTGATAATAAGCTATTGCAAATCACTAACTGAAAGTTTTCTTCTATTTTCAGCCGAGGGTACAGTGACATTGTAACAATCCCAATAGGGGCCACCAATATTGACATTAAGCAGCGGAGCCTGAATGGCAAAAAACATGATGGGAATTATCTAGCTATCAAAAGAGAAAATGGTGAGTATATACTGAATGGCAACTTCTCTGTATCCACTGTTGAACAGGACATTTCAGCTAATGGGGCTGTCCTCAAGTACAGTGGCTCAGCGACCACCTTAGAACGGATCCAGAGCTTTCGCAAACTCAAGGAAGCCATCATCATACAACTGTTGTCCACTACTGGAGAAACAACCCCAGCAAAGATCAAATACACTTTTTTTATCCCCAAGGGCATCTCATTCAGTAAACCAAAAGAGCGAAAGACATCTGTCCATCCCTTTGGTGTTCCACAGTGGATAATGGGAGAGTGGTCAGAGTGCTCCAAAAGCTGTGGTTCAGGATGGTCTCGGAGAACAGTGGAATGCAAGGACAATGCTGGTTTTTATTCCCTCCATTGTGACAAAAACGTCAGACCTGTAGATATCAGGCCCTGTGCAGATCTTCCATGTCCCATGTGGCAAACAGGCCCATGGTCATCATGTTCCCGAACATGTGGTCGTGGGGAACGCCATCGCAGTGTGGACTGCATTGATTTCACTGGGAAGATTGTCGACCAAGAAAAGTGTGACTCTTCCAAGCAACCCAAGCCAATATTTGGAGAATGTATGTACCAGGAGTGCTAAACACAACTAAGGAATTCATTTCAGTCCAGCACAGTCCAGCACAGTTAAACAAACCCCTTCATCAATAATTAATTAATTTAGCCTTTTAATTAATGCCAAGTTTGATTAGTTTAAAAAATCTGGTGAAGTATCAAACTGTGCTGGACTCCAGGCATCTGGGATCTAGTAGAATGACAGAAAATGGCAAACACTACATTAAACTCCTAGACTGATCTTCGAAGCAAAGCAGCAATAGCTTAGTTTTACATTGAAGAACTAAACCTGTCCAAATGACATGGCTTTGGCATATTTGAATGAAATCATGTATTCTCTTGTACTGTTTCCAACATTTATTTAAAACCACTATTGTTTTATTTCCAGTAGAGCTCTACCTCAAGTGGATATAATACGTATTTCTATATATAGAATTACGTTCCTCCTAACTGGTTGTTTTCCCATGCAGTGAAACTAGAAATCAATATTATCCGTATGAATCACTATTCAGAAATTTTTACCTAGGGGATACATACTGTACAATTTCTTTTTCTTTTTGTAGGTTTGACTGACATTTTTTTCATAAAGCAGTAACAGTTCAACTACAACCAGTCAAACTAATGACAGCTGAATAGCTTCTTGTTAACTGTTACAAAGTCATTATGATATCTGTTATACAGTTTTTGTCCAAAGCTGGGAGGATTGTTGAAAATTGTTCTGAGATTAGTGATGAAAAGTATTTTGACATGACAGGGTCAGTATGGCTTTCCCAATTTTACCTGTAGTAATTTAAGCTAAGAAAAGTTTCGTCATATTTGTGACAAGCATTTACTGAGCCTCTATATTACCAGAGGTGATACAAGCATGATTTACTCATTTTTAAAAACTAGTTGGAACCTTCAACCGTTTTTGCATTGTCACATGACGTGAACTTTATCTGAATATTCCAGTTGTGTATATTACATGTATCAAACATATAAAAAAAAACAACAGTAATGCGTATTATCCCTTCAGTGAAGGTCCATGCTATTTTATTATTTCATAACATCTTCATAGAGTTATTTATTATAATTATTATTATTTTTAAAGTTTAAATGTCTTAAATGGACACAAAATAAAAGGAGATTTCTCATGGTGCTGTCTGAATTTTCTCATCAGTAAAGTAAAAGAAATAACTGCACAAAACAAAAACCCATAACATTTATACGTAGACATACACTATATGACCACAGGTTTGGTGACACCTGACGTTGACATCGATATTTGGGTCTTATCAAAACTGTAACTACCAAGTTTTAACTGGGCACTGGTGGCTCAGTGGTTAAGGCTCTGGGTTACTGCTCAGAAGATGGGTGGCTCAAGCCCCAATACCACCAAGCTGCCACTGTTAGGCCCTTGAGCATGGACCTCAACCCTCAACTGCTTAGTTGTATGAATGGCATACAAATGTAAGTCGCTCTGGATAAGGGCATCTGCCAAATGCTGTAAATTTAAATGTAAAATGTAAGTTTGAAAGCCAGCATTGTACAGGATAGCTTTATTTGCCGTAGCAATACACTGGAATTAAGAGGCCCAAGTCAGATCCAGCATGACAATACCCCTGAGCACAAAGGAAGGTCTTACAAGTGGAAAAACTCAAGTAGCCTTCCCATAGCTCTAACCAGAACCCACAGAGCACCTTTTGGATGAATTGGAAGGGTATCTTCACACCAGACTTCCTCACTTGACATCAGTCCTTGACTTCACTTATGCCTTTGTGGCTGAAGCAACAAAGTCCCACAGCCAAACTCCAACATTGAGTGGAAAGCTCTCACAAAAGAGTGTATCAATGGCATGTTTCATGTTGTTTATTTAGGTTTGATGGCAGGTGTCCACAAACCTTTGCCCATATAATGTACGTGGACATTTAATGTACTGCATCGTGATCCTCACGGCAAATGGTTCACTATATATCAGGTTAGTACTGTAAATCAGTTCAGCCATGTTCACAGTTACGTTATCACCACAATGTCTGTAAAACTGTCATTATAAATGAGAACACAAGTTTATACAGATTTTTTTTTCCAGTTTTTGTTTCATCCACATCATATAATCTCATATATTTGTATCATGGATTTGTTTAGAGAAAACACAACATAACGACTTGTGTCTGTAATTCTAATTCCAGATTAATGCTCTTTACTTCGTTTATGCTTCTAAAGGGCTTGCAATGAATGTGGTGGAGTAAAATGTATCAACTAAAATTTACAATAGTTCAAAAGCTTTCATCGTTTTAGAGAGCAGGAAAAGCTGGTATGCCTTTAAACTTTGGTTAAAAGAGAAGCATGAGACAAACTTGATACAAACAATAAAAACTAAACCTTCTTATTTAACAGGCACAAATTGGCCTGGTTTCTAACTTATCATGATTTTCTGTGCCCTGTCATCATTCCTGTCCTTGCATTTTCCAAACAAAGTTACACCAATGCAGGCATATGTGAAGCTTTTAGTATACTAGAATAAGAAATGGAAAACCTTCTGCCTCTAAGGAGACACATAGTTGAGAAGCAGCTGTGGTTCATCCTGCACTGGGCTAAACATTTGGCTCTCAGTGACATGCATCTGCAACACAACTTATATAACCTAACATTATCATTTTCATTCTATGCTTCCTTTTCTTATCTCTATCAATTTCATAACTCATAATATGATAATTAAAAAATTTAGTTTTCAAAAAAGATTTAGTATTCATGACAGAAAAGTATGCCTGATATCCAGTGCTTTTCTGGACATTATCATATCTGTGTCTATTTTTCATGCACAAAGACTATATGTAGATCCATGTATGTTACTGTATAGTTTCTATACAGTTTCTGACCCCATCTTATAAGCTATTTATTCAGATGAACTGAATGGTACGGTGGTGTTGTGGTTAATTGTGTCACCTCACATCAAAAAGGCTGGGTTTGAAAATTATTGACTATTGGGGGCTTTCAGAGTGGAGTTCTCCTCGTGTTTTGTGGGTTTTCTCCAAAAAAACCAAGTCAACTGGCTACTCTAAATTGGCCATAGGTGTAAATGTGTGTGTGAATGGTTGTTTGTGACTGTGTTAGTCCTGTAATGGACTGCTTAGTGTAGTCAGAGTCAGCTGGGATTGGTTCCAGCTTTCCCCATGACACTGGGAGATAAGCATATAGATAAGTATAGATAAGTATAGATAATGGATGGATAACTCCAACGAACTTAAAGCTTTCTGTACAAGTGTGAATATAAATCTCTCCCTTAGTTACATAATCTTGGTCCATGTGTCCATCCTCCACTACAGAGACGCATGTTTTGCCTTTGAACAGTGTAGTAATGAGAAACATGCCTTATTAAAACAGCAGGGCCACTCTTAATTATCAGCTGAAATTGGATAATTGAATTATGCTGTACTTTAAAGCTTAGGCATGACATTTAGAAAGTTCTGCTTTATGCACTGCAACGTTCCACTATTTCTTTCAATACGTTATGGGGTTTGTGGAACTTCAGTGAAAAATGAACATTGTGACATTTACTGTCAGGAACGGTGGCATTTACTTTTTCCTTTACTGAAGCCTGGAAAATTGCAGTGCCAGTAATTTATTGCATATAAGGGTACTGGGAAACTCACTAGTTAATTGGGTATTTAGTTAGTTTTGTTATCATTTTGTTACATATGATTATTGTACAGCGCATCATTTTCATTCATTCAATTCCAACCGCTTTATTCTTTATTAGGGTCACAGGGAGGTTGGGGTTTATCCCAGCTGACTATGGGTGAAGGCAGGGTAAACCCTGAACAGCTCGCCAGGGTGCTTATCTCTCTGTCTCTCTCTCTATCTACCTATCTATCTATCTACAGTTGCAGTCAGTGCCAGCATATACAGGCACCGATATCACTACAGATGTAAAATTCTGCAGCAGAATGATTGTACAACATATATCATAATTTAAAAAAAAACATGAATTTTGCATGAATTTTGGATCGATTTTGGATTAATTTTATAATCAGATGGTCAAAATTATACAGTACATATTGAGTCTAAAAATATACATACACCCATTTTTTAATTAAGTGGTGCTGAAAGTCCAAAAATATTTTTTAACTTGCCAAGGCCTTTTAACATTCTGTTGGTGATCTTAATTGACTACAGCTGGTATCTTCTTTCTGCCAAAATAAAGAGGGTTTGTTTGACAGCACTCATTGCATTGACCAACACACAATACAATGTGAAGGTCCAAGTGCAGTGCAGATCTGAGAAACAGGATAAAAGATTTACGTAACTCAGGAATGTCTCAGAGTCGAGCCATTTCTAAACAACTGCAGAGTCCAAAATGATCAAGTCAAACAATTTTACATAAATACAAGTTACTGGGATGTGTAACCACTTTGCCTAGCAACTTTGCTGAAAGAAACCCCAAACTGTCACTGTCAGCTGAGAGGAAATTCAGATTGTTTGGACTAACCCATGAGCCACCAAGGAAAAAGCCTGCAATGAACTGCAAGAAACATTGAAACACTGTCTACAGTCAAGCGAGTTTTATATCACCAAAAGGCCATTCAAGAAGAAGGCCCTGCCATTTAAGTTTGATAAATGTCTGCAGCTGACCACATGGACAAAGAAAAATCTTTCCGGTGAAAAATGTATGGACAAATGAGACAAAGATTGAGTTGTTTGGCCACAATGACTACGTTTACATGCACAGTTATGCACTATGGTTGTAGCTCAAATAGGGCATTTAATTGGACTACTGTCCTTATTAGGATATACATGTACAACATAGAAATCAATTTATCGGCTGAAGTATGTCCAACTATACTACGATGGTTGGTGATATGCCCACTTACACCATGTTGATATTGATTTTAATGCATCTTCCTTTTTTCCTAATGGGTGTTATCATCTGGGTCATTCTCTGAAACTGGCACCATAAAGTGTGACACTGGGGTGAAAAATTCACAGTCCCCAAATTTCAATGTAGTCCAGGTTAAATCACTCGATATTGACCATAAATTTATTAACCATTGTTATGAGAACTACTTTATGCACATAACTGCACTTTTATTAGTAACAAACAGGAATAAATCCGTATGGAACACCAAATTCATCTTCAAATTAATTCATGTATTGAACACCAAATTCATCACATTTGTTTTTGGTGAATAAATTAATTAAGAAAAATGGGTCAGTTCGTATGTAACTGGAGTGGACACCACTGGTTACGCACGGAACTACAAATTGATGTTCGATTCGCAGTCTACAAAATAAGAAAAACAGAAATTTCAACTTTGGATATAAATTCTAATGCAAGATCTTTATTGCAAGCCCTACTAATTGCACTTTGAGTTGATATTGGCATCAAACATTAGTAACAATAAAAGTCACAATTTTCGCACACACTGCTACCTTAATTCTGCAGAAAATTTTCAATTTCAATTTCAATTTCAATTTTTTTTGTTGGATGTATCCGATTTATTTTGTCTGACATGTATGTGTCCATGTGGAATGTTTTGTGCAGGGATTGGTCTTTTAATTCTTTATAGGTTTTTTGGAAAATATTAGGTCTAATATGTGAATCATTAAATTTGAGCCTATTTTAGAGAATGAGTGATGCATGAAGATGATCTCTGTTAAGCCACTAGCTATGTTCTCTCTCTCTCTGTACTAACCAGGGCATCCAGAACATGCATTGGCTGCACACTTCCACTTAAAGGTTTTTGGCCACCCGAACAATTTCGCATTTTCCATGAAACATACAAACTTACATTCATCAAATAAGTTGCAAAATAAATAAAAAAAAATATAGTCAAGACATCAACAAGGTTACGAAATGAAATGGTTCTGTTTATGTCTGTTTATGTTGTTTCTTTTGTTACTTCAAGTTCAAAGCCTGGGCCAGACCTGAGGAGTATGCACTGAGCTAAGTCCAAGTTCAGTTCATTTAAACGATTGCATGCAATACAAAGCACAGCTATGAATAATCTATCCAACAATCGTAGTACGACTTTCATAAAGTGAATTTAGTAGGATTTCAGTCTGACTAACATATTTACATGTTTTAAAAGTCCTGTTTTATTCTGAATAACACAAAGATACGGCTTTCTCTAACATCATGTAAACAAATGATAAGATGGACACAGGTACACTAGACGTATTAAGACTAGACCCTAGGGTACTAGACCCTATTAAGCAGGGTGGTAATAGCAACACACATGGGACTGTTTTGTTTTCATTTTCATTGGTGCTTTGCATAAGGTGGATGGAAGAAACAGGACAAAATCATTTTTGTAACATTCTTCAGCATAACCTGAAACCATCAGGACCTTGGACACAGTCGGGTGTTCTAACAGGACTAGTACCTCTTAGCTGTGCTGTATGCATAATCACTAAAAATTAAGTTAAAATGTGTGCACCAAAGACTTCATTTTTAAAAATTTTTATTAAAGATGTACATTAATAAAGAATTCATCACACCTTTATCACACCTATTCATCATACTTTCCTATCCATAAAATTAGAGTCAGCTGTTCCAGATTAGGTGTCATTTGTTAGAACCTCCTGCAGGTGGAACCTGTCTCGTTCAAATCTGACATCTAGGGTAGGGTCTGGTGTACTCTTTGCTATTGATGTGTGTGGTGTCATCATTCCAAGATCTAAAGAGCTCTATAAGGCTCTCAAAAAAAAAAAGGTTGTAGATGCCTCTGAGACTGGAAAGTGTTTGAAAAAGATATTTAAATTATCTGAAATAAGAGACCCAAAATCTCTTCTCGGCATCCACAGGTAACTCCTGGGAAATGTTCCAGAGAAAACTTTGCTGTTCAAAAAGAATATTACAGTAAGAGTACAGATTACAAAGAACCTATATGTAAATATCAGACCTTTTGGAATAATCAGCTCTAGAAAGACAAATCAAAGATGTTTGTCTGCACTCATATTACATATGTGAACAGAACCTCATACCACATGCGAAGCATGGGTTTGGGGTTGTTTTGTTGCTTCAGGCATTGGCAGATTGCAGACTTTGACTCAACTAGGAATTCTGCATCATAACAAAGAGTGCTTAAAGATAATGTGAGAGCGTCTGCCTGAAAGTTGAAGCTGAATGAGAAGTAAACCTTTCAATATGATTATCATCCTAACAAATCCACCAAGGAGTAGCTCAAAAAGAAGAAACAGAGTTATGGAATGGCTTAGGCAAAGCCCAGATTTGAACCATATGTTGTAGGAGATTTGAAAAGGACTGTACATGCAATAAAAACCCTCAAACATCTTGCAGTTGAAGTAAGAGTGTTCAGAAATGTCAGCAAAGCATTGTTGGAGACATGCAGACAATTATGCAAAATGCCTACATAACATATTTCTGCTAAAGGGGGAAATATGAGCAGCATGGCGGTGTAGTGGTTAGCACTGTCACCTCATAGCAACAAGATTCGAATCTTGCCTTCAAATGGGGTCTTCTTGTATGGGGTTTGCTTATACGTTTTGTGCCACAGTGAGTTTTCTTCCCTTGTAAAGGTTTGGCACCCTTTGAAAATATTTGTAAAAATGGTCAGAAGACATGCACCTTTTAGTGCTTCACCTCACACTGCTAAAATGTAAAAAAAAAAAAAAAAAAAAAAAAAAATTCCAATTAAAGTGCATAAAAATTCAATCGGAGTGTGGAGGAACTTTCAAGCTGTAATCCATCTTCCTGACTAACTGGGGTACAAATAACAAGGCCAAATTCCCTTAGTCATCCATCAACAGGCGAAAGATAAAAAATAAGGGAGAAGTGTGTTGACCTTCATAAGTCAGGGAATGGATATAAAATATATATATATATATATATATATATATATATATATATATATATATACTCTTGACTCCCTTCACTTATATAGTTTTCTTCTTATTTGTATTTTATCTCGATGCTAAATTTATGTGCAATATTTGTTCTTCAGTGCACA
>JBCNYH010000013.1:23650306-23672638 GCA_039654325.1 Tandanus tandanus
TCTCTCTCTCTCTCTCTCTCTCTCTCTCTCTCTCTCTCTCTCTCTCTCTCTTTCTCTCTCTCTCTCTCTCTCTCTCTGCTGCTCTGTGCCATACTCGCTCGTAGAACCAAAACAGTCAATGTCTGGAATATCATGTAGCTTTTTTGCCGCCATCAAAAGGCAGGACATTTTAAAAAGTGATTGTTGGTGTTTTTCCTCTAATTTGGAATGCAGTGCTGAAGAAAATATTAAGAGCCTTCAAATGTATTACAAATAAAGTAACAGCTCTGGTTTGAAAATGTAACAAGGAGAATGTATATATTTGTGTTTAAATGTATGGAGTAAAAATAAACACAAATAACTAAACACAAAAATAAACACAAAAAAATTTGTAAAAACGTGTAAAGTACAGATACTCGAAAAATGTACTTTGTTACTGTAAACTTCTGTTTTTACATTTGTAAAATAAAAAATTAGCTTAATCCTATGCATAACTTGAGAATAGTGACAAAATCTGCTTTATCCTTTATTAGGGTCATGGGGAGGCTTTGGTCCATCCCAGCCGACTAGGGGTGAAGGTGGGGTACACCCTGAACAGCTCACCAGACCATCGCAGGGCCAATAAAGAGAAAAACCATTTAGCCTTATTGTGCAAGTCATTGGGTGTGGGAGAAAACCCTCACACTGCACTTCCCAGCCCCTGCTACACTGACCCAAGTCACCGGGCTATTGACACTCTTGTCACATGATTACGCTCACACCTGATTTCCATACACATGATCTCCATGCTCACACACGCGAGAAGTGTGTTTGCCACCGCTCTTTGCAAAGTTTAAATGCTGACATGCTGTTATTGGCCTTGTTCCTGTGTATTTTGATTCTGCCTTAGCCTAACTTTGATACTACCTTTGATACTCTTGTTTACACCAGTGCTTTGCATATTTTAGTGCTTTCCTTGCTCTGTCACACTCACTTTAAGTCGTGAAGAATTGTTTATTAGATAATTAGCTAAATCAGCTTTGTTGGAAACAAGGAAGACACTGAAATGTGCAAGGCAGGGGGTTCTCCAGGGTCCTTTGTCCCCTTTGACTGTTATTTTGACCATTGACCTCATCCTGCCTGCAGTGCTCATTTGTCTGTTCCGATACTTGTGCCTGTTAGTGGTTTATGCTTTTGGATTTGCCTTTGACAAACCTGTTTGCATTGAACTTGAGCTCTCTCTATTTTGACTCTGTCCAGCAATTTGGATTTGTTTGCCACAACCAATTCAGTAAACTATTTTTACCTACAACACATCCCCTCACACTCCAGACTGCTGTGTTGTGACACACTGTTTCAACAAAATTATGAATTAGAAGAGGCTGAACTCTCTCTTAATCATATTTATCATCAGGGTTATTCCCCATTCCCTGAAGCAAGCTGTTCAGTGATGTAATGACAGGCATGATGAGTCAGTGAGTAAGAGTGAATTGGCTTTGTGCCCAGTGTTCCTGGAGTAAACTCTAGATCCACTGGTCCCTGATCAAAGTAAAGGAGTTTAATGGAAGAAATGACTGAATGTGGAAATGAAATTACAAGCAAATGAGGATAGGTGTCACAAATTTAAATATAAACCCACTTGCAAATCTAACTGAAATGCTTCAGTCCCACACGTTTAATCTGAAGGAAAGATCAGTGGTGGTTTATTAAATAGTAATTTTGATTCATTTAGAAATGCATTTCTCAGACTCGCTCTCAGGCTTTTCTGGAGCACAGAGATACGTCTTGAATTGACGTCAGTGTTCAAGTTGGTGACATTTTTACAGAAAGATTCCCTTTTTTGGATGAAGACAGGAAAACAAGGCAAAGTAAGGGAGTGCGAGTGTAACATGATGATTCCAAGTACTTAGCTAGAAGAATATTTCCCCTCTGAACGGGGGAGTGGAATGTGAACTGGCTGTTCCCTATTGATAACAAGAAGAATGAGACAAGGGGAGGAGATCATACTGTAATTCATCAGTTGTCTTTTACTGAGCTGTCTCAAAACACCCGTGAGGCCAGACTAGCTATTTTCCATGTGATCACTTCATCTCTGTCAGCTAGATGGATCAAACAAATAGACAGTGATCCTGTTTAAAATGGTGAGAAGGTGAGTAGGTTCTCATAACATCCAAGATGTTCAAAATGTGGGCATCCAAAACATTGTTACCAAAACAACAACAACAACAAACAAACAACAACAACAACAACAAAAACCCCTACTAAACAAACAAATCTTAATTTGAGTTAAGTTAATTAAATTTTCCAATGCTGATTTTCTTTCTTTCTTTCTTTCTTTCTTTCTTTCTTTCTTTCTTTCTTTCTTTCTTTCTTTCTTTCCTTCATATAGGAGGTTTTTGAGTGCCACTATATGTGTTACTGTACAGTCCTCCGCTAGAGGGCAGCACAACGCTGTGTATGATCTAAAATCTCTTATCCTGTTACTGAAACATTATTAATGAAATTAAAATGTTAATATTTAGCGATTTGGCAAGAAGCCAAAACCTTTACATTCTGTGCTGAGAGGTGGGAAGCTGCTAACCGACATTTACCCTTAAGCGACAACAAGTTATAACAGTAACAACTTTGAAACTTTGAAGCTAATCATTTTTGACAGTTCACAGCATATTATCACCTTCATGTCAGATTTATGAATGAAACAAGACAGTTTCCCATGTGGCACCCTATTAGTTTCAGGATCATTAAGATTTATGAGTCATATCATGTATGGCATTGTGCCAAGGCTACATGAAATAAACCTTTAGGTATCAGTTAAGATATAGTAATACAATATCACAGTACTAAAAAAATAAGGAGTATTGGAAAAGAGGTAGACATGTCATATAAATGTGCTTTGGATTTAGATGTGTAGTAATTTCCTTACTTTTTTTAAGTATACTGTTTCATTTCCATATAATTCTCCAGCCACTGACACACAGACAGAAAAAACACCTGAACATTGTATTTACAAAGTAAACAAGTACAATTCCATATTCATCCTATAAAACATAGTTTATTCCAACACAACATGTTTATTGTTTATTATTATATTAATAAAGTTTTGTGTTGCTTTGGGAATTCTCTGTATTTATTATGTTACGTTTCTCTTGTAGTTCTACCAATTTAGTACTATGTTCAGACTGTTGAATGTAATATACTGTATGATATATGGATATATGAATACATTTATAGTATAATATATGTTTGTACTCCATCATTGCAATTTTAAAAGCAATTATAAAATCCCCAACAAATGGCAATAGGGAGGTAAGCAGAGTTTGTCAGTGATGTTGCCTTGCTTTCAGTGTCCTCTCCTCTTTAATCTAGAACATAGATGCAAATGTTGGAAAAAACGTCCTACCAATTATTTGCATTTAAACAAATTGTTGATGGTCATTTCAAAAGCTGCCTACTCTTTCAGCTTTAATGGAAAAGTAGTATTTAGGCTTAGTTAAGATCTGCTGTCTATGGTACAATGATCAATTTCTCTTCAAGTTTTAAAGTAGACACTGCCATTTTGCTGGAATAGTGACTTGGCCTTCCGGTTACTCTCAGCGCACTCAAACCTGGTTGGCAACATGGAGGCTGGTAAGCTGAATAACCTACAACAATACTTGTCACTGAGCTAAATCTATACTTCTGCTTAGGAGAGTACTCTGTTTTGATGCACTCTTTTGCTGAGTTATAGTATAATTTGTCTTTTGGTCTATATACGGTACTGAAAACGGTATCTTTTCTATAGTATTGTCCTTACTTCCTTGATCTTTATTACAGTATATCACAATACTAGACTGCCATTTTGAAGATTCCTAAGTTAACAAGGCTAATATAGATAACAAAAGCTAAACTAGGTCTCAGAAAGCGGTGCTTAGCTTACTCACACACTTAACTTAAATAATCTTGTCACGTGAAAGCAGGACAGGCAACAAAACTCATCATACCCTCTACAGTTCATTCATAAATCTGTGGTCTTTTACATAATACTACGATGCTTTTTGCATGCAATTTCCTATCTCACAGTTTTTTAAATTGCAAATATGGCATCTGTTATCAGGGATATGTGCAACCCAGGAATGTTATTCCAAGTGATTTAAAATACAAACTTAGAAAATGTAAAACAGAGGATTAGATGCAATGAGCGTTGTTAATAACTCATCCCTCCAGCTGATCTATTCTGTTACTTGTTCTTATATGTTACTCAAATCATTCAGCCTTTGAGGTATTTATAAGTCATCCATGGTGTTAATATAATATGTGCCTGTTTTGCTGTGATCAAAGCTTGCTTAAACTTCCTAACTATGACAGACATATCCCTGTAGGTACAATATACATACTATTAACGGAATGTCACCTGTGAATTCACACAAATGCACAGTTGTGATGATCTCACACATGAATCACCGACAGATATTATTTTCAGAGCAGTGACTCATGAACTGCTGATTAAAGAATTTTGTCAGCATTTTTTACAGAAACTACATGGTTTCTGTAACCAGAGCAAACATTCATTAGACATAGAGGTTGGTATTTAAAATGCTGCTAAATTGCTTTTGTTAACTCAAATGTAGTAAATACAAAATTATTTGTATTAGGTGCTATAATAGCAAATCCTCAAATCTGATGGGAAAATGTTTTTGTAAGAGCAACATATATGATTTTGACATATGAGTTTAGACAAAAAAAAAAAAAAATTCTACTGATATTCCGATAAGAACTGAAAGTAAATGGGAGACCTGTTTGCTACTTAACTGTGTTTGAAGAATGAATCCTTTGTCACATAATGTTTATTTTACTATGCCAAGGCTTTTGATGTTGTGGTGTCTTTACTTTACCTAGAGTATTCCAAGCGAGTCTACCAGGGAGTTCGTGTCAAGCACACTGTTAAGGATCTCCTGGCTGAAAAAAGGTTACGACAAACCAGTGGACCACGTTTTACTGTAAGTTTAACATGGAGTATACTTGACTATTAAGCTAAACTGTCTTTCAGTTCCCATGCACTTTCTTCTGTATTGCATGCAAACAGTCAGTTAAAACAGTTGGCATGGCTATTTGGTAACATTATGCATGGCTTTGCACTTTTATTTGCCCACAGGATTATCGTTGTATTTTAATGATTCTTGGTCTTAGGTATATGCTTTTTTCAGTCTAGCTCTTTTCTCCATCCCGTGTAGTAATGTAAAGCCCATCAGCAAATACCAAAACATAAGCAATAAGTAGCTAAAAGGAAAGAGGCAATCACATGTGTATTCTCAATGAAGGCAGCAACAATAACCAACAATGGAAATGGTCACGAACACCATGCCACAGCAAGTTAAGCTGCCGTTTTGGTCTGTGGTCTGCCTATGCAAAGTCAAAATCTCGCACACCTGCCCAGTAATATTGTTCTTCCTGCAGACCACAGACAAGTCTGCCATTGTTGTCCCAGACAGACTAGAATAAGCCTTTTAGACATCTTGCTGCACCAGCAATGCCAGCCTTTCATGGTTAAGTCCTCACTATTGTTTCTCAGGGGAGCTGCTTCTGTTTGCATTGCCATCTTAACTTCGGATTCATTCACGCAGTATAAGAAAAGAAACCAAAGTACAAGCACACAAAAAGCAGGCTACTTTATGCACTGCAGTACACGGCACGGCAGCACACGCATCATGCATAGGCATGAATAAATATCTGGCCACTCATTTTTTTTTTTTTTTTACGGTAAAGCAACCAAATATCCTAAGAAGGATGACAGCAAAATGTAATATTTGAAAATTTGATGTTTAAAAATTTTAGGTCATAATTTCTTTAGATAAACAGTAATTCTTATGGGAAAGTGTTATATTTTAATAAATGTATGTAGTATCATTTAAGAATGTAAAATATTCTAGCGACACAAATTTGTTTTTGTTTATTCAGTCTTACTGAGATACCACAGCTAATCTGTCAGTTATATGTTTTGTATATTTTTTAATGATTCAAATGGATTTATTATTTTAAGTTCTGTGAAAACAAACAAAGCTAGCGATCAGTATTTACAGACAAAATATGAGCTCATAGAAATTTAAGAGTAAATCTTTAAGAGTAAATAAAGAGTAAAAGTGGTCTGACTTAGAGCTGGCTTTTGCAAAGTCTGTGACCTTTTAACTACAAAAAGGAAAGACAAACAATCTACAGGTGTAAACAAAGTTTCAAGTCTAAACTTGACACAGTAAAGGGAAGCACTTGCCACACTTGCTCTCTGTGTATAATAGCAACAGAAGAAGAGTTGAATAGCGAGCTCTTTTATAGCATAATCCATGCTGAGCCTAAGCTTCTCATAACTACGTATTATCAGTGAAGCACTCAGGTAATAGGCCTGATATTGATCAGTATGATTTCATGCGTGAAACGGTGTCTGTAATATGGACAGAATCTATTTGATGATTAGATATTTGAAATATACTTCAGCACAGTGCAACTGTTTTAAAGTTAAGAAATGCTGTAAAGATGCCTTCAAAACTAATCACATTTAATATTTTCGACATTCTTTTTTTTTTTTTTTTTACAGAACAGTAAACAGATATTGATTAAAATGTACAAAATATTTGAAAACTCTGTCTTTAAACACATCGGTAGTTCCAAGAACAGTAAATCAGTTGCAGACCTTGTGGAGACATCTGACTGTCACACTTGCTTTGACACTGGCGATCAGCACTCTTTCTTTCTATTAAATTATGTAAAATGTACCATTTATTTATTTATTTATTTATATGTTTGTTTGTTTGTTTGTTTATTTATACAAACTGTGACACAAACATGTTTTATTACTGTTGGGAAAATAAGGGTTGGAAATATTTTTTTTTCCTGATCCAATAATGCAGATGTCATCCAAATAACATCTAAAATAAAAAATGAAATAAAATTTTAAAAAAGACATTGAGTGCCACATATGTTTGCATGGATTTTATGTTAATCATTTTATATCCATATAGGACAAAACTAAGAAAATAAATACAATAAATCTCTATCTATTACAATAATTTTTCTAATTAATTGTTTTAAATAGATGGTCAAGGGACATATTTATTGAAAAAAAAAAATCCCTTGGCAGAAGCATCTCAAGAAACTTTTGTTTATCTAAATTGAATTGATACAGTTAAACATTGATACAAAGCAACTTTCAAGAAATTTTGAAATTTATTTTTAATGTGAATTGACAGTGGCAAAGAGAATCTCCTCAGAGAAAACAAGAGGATGCAATCTTGAGAATCAAAAGGGAACTGAATAGAGTGACTATAAATACTTTATTACTATATATTATTTTCAAATAGTGCTAAGTGTGTAAACAAGAGCTTGAGTCTGATCATTGTTGGAGTTTTAAAGTAAAGTCTATCATATTGAACTGAAGTTATCAACTGTTCAGTGATGGAAACTTGAGTAAATTGTTTTCAACAATTGCAATCTAAGGGAGAACATCCACAGCCATCTGGTAAGCAAGCCAGAGATGAATCGCTGAGAGGGAAAACCCTTTAAAGGAACCAAAATTAAAAGAGAACCTATCCTCTTCACATTTAGAAATATTCAGGAACTATAAATAATTACAGTGTAGGATTGAAGAAAAATGCAGTATACAGACCTAAATGTTTTGTAAGGATGTTAAGTTTAAATAATGTGAATAAGAGTAGAGGAGCAGGCTTTGGGGTTACTTTTTGTAGTTACAATTTGTCTGTATGGAAGTTAATTCATCCTCTGAAGAAGGGAGACACTTGGATATTTATTGTTTTGGAAAAGTGCAATTCTATTTAGGGAACATGATGCAATTTCATGCAACATGACTGAAATTCTTTCTTATACTGTTTTGAAAGCTTTTGTTAAGGTAAGAGTGAAGAGAACTTTGACTGACATACACACTTGTAATAGTTACAAATGCCTAAGCTTGATTTCTTTGTAAGATTAATTTTTAGAAATTTTATATGATCAAAAGTTATCATTTTGACAATGAGGAGGAGAAAGCTCTAAATATCAGACATTAAATACTGCTTTGTTTAATAAAAATATTAATGCTTCAGCTATTATCTGTTAGCGATGTCAAGTGCCCCCAGTGTTCTATACGGAAAGAACATTTGAATTTATTATTTTTTTTAATCACTCACAATATTTAATTTGTTGTATTTGCACATTTTGAGCTTCCAGGTGTGTATGCCTTATAAACTACAATACCTTATGAACCATAATGGACTAAACATATACTGGTATTCGAAGAAAGTATTTTGCATTTATAGTCTTTTTATAGTGCTTTGTCATTACTCTCATATATTTTGCTTCTGTATCGGTGATTCCATGGAGATTTTACTATACTTTCATCTCTACTTATGGACAGCTTGAGGTGACAAGTGAAAGGCAAATCATGTTAATCAGTGTTGAATTTATTTAAAATATCCAAACAAACACAAGAATTAACACAAGCTCAGTATCTAACACTGGCAAACTAGCACATGGTACAAAGCTTGGAAGACAACAGGGTCTTCCATATAGATTAAATAATAATTAAACAATAAATAGATTTTTAAAAATAATAAAAATTAAAATTAACAAGGATGATAATAACAAGGATCAGCATCTCAAGTTTACCCATGCAAACTAAGAAAATATAGAAGTAAATAATTTGGTGTATTGGTGTATTAAAATCTGGAGAAGATCTTTCACACAGAGTGGAAAAAAAATATGAATGAATAAAATCTGATTTTTTAAAGAAATGCTGGATGTCATGCCTTATGGTCTCCATGGCATTAATATGTCAACATGATGATGCATGGCCTCATACTGTACACGCATAAAACCAGTAATATTGATGGCACTTTGAGCTGTAAATCCACCCTGCTGGTTTCTGTACCTCTATTTAATGCCGAATGGCCTCAGGTGTTGACTGACGGAGCATGCACAGGTGCAGAGATCTTTTAAAAGATTTAACTGGTTCGCATTACCTGTAGACGAGCTTTCAGTGGTGCTTTGGCGCTCAGCTGCAAAATACATTTTTGTTTTAGGTTTTCACATGAATTCATTCACACTGTTAGTAACTCACTTGTCATTTGTGTAGCTGTTATACTGGAAATTATACTTCTTTTAAAAGCTGTGTGCATGATAGACACTGTTTCCAACTAACCATGAACCCAGCAGTGCGCTTTCAAGTATGTCTTCCCTCAGCATGTGACATTTTTTACTTGTGAATGATCAGAATTGCTTATCGTGATGGTTGGAGGGCTTTTCTCCAGTAGTCAGTTCATGATTAGAATAATGTCATGGTGATATGATTGCTCTACTCAATCACACTGTTCTGGGCTTTGCACGTTGCATTATCTATTATATCAGCATGTGTCCAGTAGTCCTAAGAGGAGAATGTATAAAGTTTTATTGCTTTACAGCTCAGGGACCTGTCACTCATGTGGATTGTATGAATTGTATTGCGCAGGATGAGCCGGATATGTGGGGGAGGGACAACTAGTGCTAAATAAACACAAGATGGTTTAGAGTGGTTTATACTCACATGATTCTTTTCATTTTTTACTTGGTAGAGCTTCATTAATTTTTTTTTGTTGTGTGTTTGTGCAAAAACTTTAAAGAAATTTTGTTAAATAATAAATTGAAGTACATTGTTAAAGAAAAATTAACAAAAAACAAGATGACAAGAATTTCTCTGATGTTTTATTATTAGTAAAAGACCACTAACTTTAATTGTTGTAATTTAAGATGAATTGCTTAATCTCAATTATGTTAAAGTCCCTAACAAAACAAACAAAAAACAAATATAAATATAATTTTCATAGAGATTTTCAGATTTTACATAACCAATATGCAGTAGGCCATTAATTTTTTTTGTCAACCTCCTTAACAGAGAACCATATTCATGGAATATGGCTTGGATGGTTGTTCCATGCCCATCAACTGATTGGCTGTTATGTATCGCAGATGTGCATGACGATGTACAGAAAAAAAATTATTGTTAATAATGAAATTGAAACTAAAGTAGAGGTTTACACTCCACTGCTCAGACTCACACAAAATAATAATTAAAAAAAACAATCTAACTCTAGAAGGCAGACAAACTTTCAGGTAAATAATTGTTTGTGGAGCAAAGTCATGACAGAACAGGAACTCTTTAAAAGATAAATAAACTAACCAGACAGGTGATACAAATGATAGCAAAAATCAGTCACTGAAAGAAACGGCGATACTGGAATATCTATAAATAGAAACATTTACCAGAAGCTAAGCTTTAGGCAGCGCCTACATCTACATTAAATATTATATATTGTTATTGTTCCCAACATACTGGTTTCAGTTTCCTTTGGGTATTTAGCTTTCCTCTCACAGTCAAAAGACATACAGATTAGATTACCTGGCTACTCTAAATTGCCCATAGGCATTAATGTGTGTGTGAGAATGGTTGTTTGTGTCTCTCTTAGTCTGGAAACCTGTTCAGAGTGTATCCCGCCTGTCACCCAAAGTCAGCTGGGATTGGCTATAGCTATTCCTGAGACCCTGATTGATTAGATGTATAGATAATGGACGCATGGTTGGATATGTATCACTGTCATTATATTATATTTTTTAAACATTTGTAAAATTCCAGTAAGGGTAGGTCAGGAAATGTGCCTGTAATATAACCTAGTAGAAGTAGTACACACTTCACATCAAGGTCAAATCTAAAATATTTAGGGGTACTCTAAATTGCCCATAGGTTGTCCCTCTGTGGGTTCTCTCAAGAGTTCCATGTAGAACCCAACAACAAACTGTTTTTCTATGGGGTGCAAGCTAAATTTTTTTATGAAGCTCTGGACTCTAATATAGATAAAAAAACAAGCAAATAGTCAACAAACCAACCAATCCAAAAAAATAATGTAGAACATGAAACAGGCCACAGGATGCTATTATTACATCTAAAATCTTATCAATACTACTCTCTGCTTCCAGCTCGTCACTTACTCCTCAAGCACCTTTCAGGTACAGAGCTTGACTTTCCGCACACAACCTGTTTTTCATACCCTGCCTTCAGAGATGCACTGGGCTGTAGATAGGCAACATGGGGAAGTTTTGTGATGGTCGAATGGCATTCAAATCCAGGCCTCAAAATTTGCTTGCCCTCCAGCCAGGGTTACGTTGATATCGACTTTTTTATGTTTGTAATATGCAAATGATGAAGAGCCTCCATCATGTCAATTTTGTTTGTTGTGTGCTGCTTCATCCATTTTTTTGACATATGGACATGATTTCAAGGTGGATCTTATTTGACATTACATTACTTTTACAACAGGAAGAGGTTTTCTGGAAGGATTTTTTTAACCTCTCCTTCACAGTCTGTATAGCAAAACTGAAAGAAATTGCAAATGCTGTCAGGTGAGAGCTGTGAGATGTGACATTTAATATATAAGTAATTGAATAGGAGCTGCCCACATTCTGATGCATGATAGGTTCTTTTTAGTATTAACGTAAAGACCCAATGGCAAATAACATTTATTGGATTTTTATTTTTATTTTTATTACGATACTTAATATGAAAGTTATTCCAATACAAATTTGTTTGCATAATTAATACAACATTGAAAAATATGTTATTGAAGACAAACTAAAAGAGGGAGGAAAGAGTGCTGAGGGTGAATAAGAGCAACAAATGGACAAATTCGATTGTATAACTTCACTACCATGTAAAAAATTATAATAGCTATCAAAACCACCATACCAACTCAGACTTATTCAAACATAGCAGACCGCTCCACCCAAAGCACACCAACAACAATTGCTGTGTGAAAAGAGAGAATGCTTCTATTCTAATCTATCCTGAAGGCTTTAAAAATTGTGCAGAACTAAACACATCATGGCCACACTTATAATATCCTAAGGACAAGGCCATATCTCCAAAATAATTAGCAGATGAATATTGCTAATTATTGTATTGACTTTTTACAGTTTATACAGACTTTATAATTACATTACTATTACTCTTAAAAATACAGACTTTGAGGTATATTTCAGTATAAATAAAAATACAGTAGATAAGGATGTCCTCACCCCACCATTCTATTTATATCGAACAATACATTTGAAATGTATAACTAATTTTATCTCTGTTTTTAGGGGGTGCCTCCTCAGAGCCCACTTATCCCAATGGCAGGTGAGATTGATTGATTGATTGATTTTTATTATTTATTAAAGAGCATTTTTTCAATATTTCAGTGTTTTTCTTAAACACAAAAATGATTTCAACATGTTAGTTTTTTGTGAAATGTCCTTATATATCACACACAATGTATGTGCTTAGGCCTCCATGTACAGCTGCAAGCATGCAGAGTTTAATAATAAATCATGCTTATAATTTCAGTATAGAGTTATTTATTAACTTGAAAAAACTAGTTGAAGTTAAACAGAGGTACATTAATTTTGGCCTGACCCACAGAGTTTGCTTGAAATTCAACCAAATAAGTATTGGGTATAAAATTAAACATAGAGGTTTCCTATGGTTGTCTTTGTAAATTATGATAATAAATTATAACTTTATTAAATTATATATTATATGGACAAAACATAGACTTAGTGTTGATAGTGTTCCTAGAGAGCAATTATGTGAGATATATGTGATGTCCTAGTCTAGTCTAGCAGTACAGAATCAGGCAAGTCTTTGTGATATTATAATTATTATTATTATTATTATTATTATTATTATTATTATTATTATATGTAGTAGTAGTTGTTGTTAACTTCTGGCAGGCATTTATATATAGCTTTTCTACATTAGCTTTTAGAGTAAATCACTGTCAACTTAAGAGGTGCAGGAATCATGTTCATTCACATTGTGTTCAGGTCCACATACTCTGCCAGGATACTATGGCATGAGAAGATCACTGTTTCCCGATGCAGAGT
Source organism: Tandanus tandanus (assembly GCA_039654325.1). Taxonomy (NCBI): domain Eukaryota; kingdom Metazoa; phylum Chordata; class Actinopteri; order Siluriformes; family Plotosidae; genus Tandanus; species Tandanus tandanus. Next base: position 23,663,177 of record JBCNYH010000013.1, read on the forward strand.
TTTGCTCTTCCAGTAAGCAGTTCTCGACAGACATCTATTCTTCAGCACTGACAGGGAAGCCCTTCTCCTGTGAATCTACACCCATGTCTACTTACTCATCCCTAATAGATAGTTACTACCCAGAATCTTTCAGTGACTACCGCAGTGCTGCTCACTCTGGGGGCGGAAGTTCTATCTTCTCATCCACTGCATTGGCCTCTAGGCTTCCCCCTTTTCCTGGAGATACCTCCCACTACATGCTGGTAAGAAAATTAGTAAGGTATTAATTTTTGGATTGCTCTAAAAAATGTATACCAATGAATTGTTTATGTTAAAACAATGACCCAAAAATCATGGCCCTACAATAGACTGGAGTGCTGTTCAGGGTATACCCTGCCTTCACCCAGAGTCAGCTGGGATTGGCTCCAGCTTCCACATGACCCTAAACAGGACATGGATAATGAAGGAATTAAATAAATAATCATGGCAGAAGTTTTCATTTGTACGTACAAAAAAAACCTCTGTTTGTGCCAAATCACCTTTAGCATCATCTTTAGCATTTTCCTTTGTTTCACTATGATATTGTTCATTCCAGATTAAATCACAAAAATAGTCAAGTCAAATTCAGTGTGATTTTTTTTTCATGTTCCACCATATACCTTATATACTTTGGAACAAAATGTTGTTTCTCCAGGACAAAGATGCTGGTAATATGTACTTTCTAATCCATTATTTTTTCATTTATGAACACTCTTTCAATTCTACATTAAACAACCTTTCATATTCTTGGCCATCTTAAAACAAAGATAAGTCAGCAGCCTGGTACCACAGACAAAACTTGGTTCATCGTTCATCTCTGATAAGATCATTATCATCCTCCAGTCTGGTGATTAACACAACCAGGAATCTGAATCTTGTTTGTGCTTGTGTGTGTGTGTGTGTGTGTGCAGAGGGATTCCTGGGAGCAGGCAGGGATGGAATCTGCAGAGGGGTTGTGCGGAAATGGTTTGGCTCCGGCACTTGTGGAGCCGTCTAGCCCCAGCCAGTACCGCTCGTCCTCCAAGAGTTCCAGCATGGGCTCATCACAGTTTTACTCCCTACACACCCTGGATGACGTGCCATATCACTCTTCCTTCCAGATGCCTACCAGCTTCCCATGCCCAACATATAGTGAACATGTAGCCAAACTCCCTGCTCTGTCCACGGAGGACACTGAGAATGCCCCCTCTGCCCTGAATGACATGTCGCCATGGGTCAAAGAAGATGCCACTGGAGCCTGGTCACACTGTGAAATTAGGAGAACTTTCTAATGCAGAACATTTGAATTGCAAACATGGTAAAACTGGTTGAATATAGGAGAAACAAAGGACAATCAGATTCAACATTCTGCAACATAGGGAAATAAAACTAATTCTTGGTGGATCACTTCCACAGAAAAGTGTTCAATCTTTAACACACATGAACACACAATTCTATATTAAGTCATTTCTATTCAACAAAAAAATAAACTCATTAGAATGGGGTAACATTGAACTCAAGACAAGTTGTCTTACTAAAATGAATAGAGAAGAGATACATGGCATTGCTTTTTACATTCTTTTTTTAATTGCTTTTATAATATTTTCTGTATTATATATACGTCAGTTTTATATTACTAATCTCTTATACAATTACTAGACAGGACTGCAATCTATCTTTTAAACAAAAAAAGGAAAAAAAAATTCAATGAAACAAATGCCACCTACTCCATGAAATGATGTGATGTGATGTACAGTAGTGTGCAGTGAAGATTATACACCACCACTTTTGTCTAAAAGGGCCCCTAATAAAAAGAATTAAAAAATAACTCTATAATTTTCTGGTGAAAATATATTGAACAATGCAATTGCAAGGCAATGAGAACCAAAAAGATATATATATTTCTGACAATTATATTGAGGTAAAAGTATGGCTAATAAACAAAAACACTGAAAATACCAATTTTTCTTAAAAATTGAAGGGTGTCGCAATTTTTTTTTTTGACTTTTGCACAGCATGAATGAACTTCAAACCATATGGAATAGTTTAGTGAGTGAAGAAATTAAAAAATACAATACATTTATACAACTTAACAAAATGAAGATAAATCAGAAACCAAGTTCTATTCAAGTATTTATTTCATGTAATATTGGATCATGTTGATGAGAATAAGTAAACAAACAACCGTATACAGTAATAACAAAAATAACAGCCTCTTTTTTGAGGAAAAAAAGTCAATATTTATTGGGCCACCCTTTACTTTTATTACAGCATTTAACCTTTCAGGCATAGTGTTCACATATTTTTTTTTTTATTTCTTCACTCGTTAAACCATTCCATATGGTCTGAAGTTCATTCCTGCTATGCAAAAGTCAAAAAAATTAAATTTGTGACACCTTTCAATTTTCCTGAAAAATTGGTATTTTCAGTGATGTTGTTTATTATCCATACTTTTACCTCAATATACTTGTCTTAGTGATTTTTTTGGTTCTCATTGCTTACAATTCATTGTTCAATACATTTGCACGGAAAATTATAGAGAAGTAATTTTTTACTTTTTTTTATTAGGAGCCCTTTTAGACAAAAGTGGTGGTGTATAATCTTCACTGCACCCTACTGTACACTACCAGCCAAACATTTTAGAACACCCCCATTTTTTCAGTTTTATTGAAATTTAAGCAGTTTAAGTCTAGTGCATGATGTGAAAAGGAACAAAGGTAAGCGGTATGCCAGAACTGCCAACTGTTAGAAGAAAAGAATGAGATGGTAGGCTTCAAATTATGGAATGTCCAGCACAGTCTTCAAACTTAAACCCCATTTAGATGCTTTGAAATTAATTGAACAGAAGGGTAAAAGCAAAGCAACCAACAAGTGCAACACACTTCTGCAACAGTGTTGGGAAGAATTTCCAGAACAATATTTGATTTCCATCATTGAAAGAATGTCATAAGTGGATTCAGCTGTAATATCTGCAAAAAGTGGCTGCTTTGTTGAGTCACAAGTTTAGATTAAATTGCAGTAAACAGAACAATTCCATTGCTTCTTTTTCTTACTTTCAACTGTTTTTTCTTTAATGACAGAGTACACTGAGTTATTTAACTGCGTACATTTCAATAAAAACTGGAAAAATCTTCTAGAAGTTCTAGAATTTTAGACCAGTTGTGTATATTGTATGGTTTACCTGTTTTTATGATATAAAAATATAAATCCTATATATAAGTCTACTTTCAAAAGAGACCAATCTAGAATTTTGTGGTGATGTCTACAATGTCTATGGGATGAATAAACTGAAATGAGAAAATGTATTTGATCACCAAGCTTCTCCATTTTTGCCCCGTATACCTTTATATATTATATCTTCATTTTTCATAGCTGTTTTCTTGGCCTTTTGGATTTACAGTAGACTACAATGCTCTTTGCTGGTGTAAAAAAATGGATAAAGTGATAAAGGATGTTTTAATGTCATTTAATATTATGCTGTACATGGAAGGATAACAAATGTTCTCAGGTACTCAGGTCCCAGTACAGGCAGCAATAATAACATAGAAAGTAAGATTCAAAACAACAGTGCATTCAATAAAATAATTTATAATAAAAACAAGAACATTAAGACAAACACACAATAAAGCCAATAAAACAAGTAAATCAGTAAAATCTATAAGTACGGATGAACAGAGTGAATGTAAAGGAAATGAGCTCTGTGCAAAATCAGTGCTCCGACAGGGTAAATCTGACTTTATAAAAAGATCAGATAAAGATAATTTATTCTTAAAATGAAAGGCCATAAAATGACATTTTCGTAATGAGTTCAAGGTAATAAAACTTTTATAAAATCTGATACTCCAAGAATTTTCACAAACTAAAAACATTACAGTTGTTGGTTCAATTTTCAAACCAAGATTAAATTCATTTTGCTATGTCTACATTCATCTGGCAGTATAAGACCACGGACCTTGCAATGTCTTTACTAGACCAGAATATACAGTAAGCACAATACTTAAAACTGCGAAACTTTATCTGATCATTATCAGACTACAGTGTTAATAGACTACTAACATTTTCACCTGCTTGATCTTTTGTAATATTAATTTACTCTAAATCCAACAATACAGGAGGAAATGCACTCAAGTCTCAAGGTAAATAAGTTGTTAGTAAAAAAAATGTCAAAAGCTTTCAAGAATTTCCCCAAAAATGGGAAAAATGGCCAATAATTAAGTGAAGGTTTTGCTGTAACCTCTGGTCAGGTTGAGTCAGGGTTCTTTGTCCTGCTCTTGATCTGCTGCTCACTTTTCAAACCACGTGGTGGCGACAGCGTAAAGAACCCATGACGACCGCAGAAAAGAGCTTTCATATAGAAAAAAACCCTCGAAAACTCGTTAATATTGTGTTAAATATTTTGTAGTGATATTTATTTATGCTCAGTGTATTTTTACTGAACATTTGGCAGAAGTGAACAATTGACACCAAAAAGTCTGACACCTTTAAAACATAAACTCAGTGAGAAATGCCGCAAGGCTAAAAAGAAGAAAAAAAAATGAATGAAAACATGTTTATATGTGCATTGTGGCCACAAAACACAAATATATAAATAAACTAGATATGTGATGCGCAAATGTCTACAGTCCGCATGCATCAAGATAAACTCTACTGAAAGGCTGCTTGTATATAACTTACTATAATAAAATATCCCTCCAATTCTTCAATAATAAATAAATAAACCAAAAAAAAAGCTATTTTTATATATGTAGTGAAACTATGTTTAATGTTGAATTTTTTTTTTTTTCAGAGAGTTTGGTTTGGTTTAGGTTAGGGTTGTTACTCTATTGGTATAAATTATTTATTACAAGCACATTCGAATAATACTAATATTATATATTGGGATCTTTATGATAAGCATCACACTCTATAGAGTATATTATAATATACTTCCATCAGCATTTTTAATAAAAAGGAAAAGGAAAATCAATTTAAAAAAAAAACCAAATAGCATAAATCATTAGCCCATTTAATTTTATTAATACCCTCTTTTTTTAGTTTACAAAACCCTTCTTAGTAGGTAAAATATAAACTGTTTTGACATATCTAATATTATCAAAGCTGCAACAGCAGCATTTCATTACATATGTTTAGAATATAGGAGATAATTACATAAAATAACCTGATATGAGGGCAGATCATTAATAAAACATTGCAGATGGCATATAATTATTATAAAATTCATGTTACATATAATCATAACGAAATAATCTTTAGTACTGAACTGTTAAAATGTGGTAGGTATATGTCAGAGAGTACAAGTTCTCCATGCTCTGATGGTCAAAATGGCTGCCACTATATGCCACGCCCACCATGCCTACATTTCTGGAAAAATGGTTTACAGTCAAGCCACAGAACATATTATTTCTTATTTATTTATATGGTTATGCACTGTAGGATATCTTTATGGTGTTAGGTGTTGTTTGACATGACATTTGCTCGATCATTGATGTTGTAAAGTGCAAAGAGAGCTCCACAGCCAGCCTCTTGGCATCATTATCAAAAGGGTGATAAAATGTCAAAAATATATTTTTGTTTTTGTGTCAAAGTGTGAAATAATGTAATATTCTATTAAAGTGGGTGCTCTTACATGCGCTCTGATAGCGAATATCACTAAGATATAAGTATTTTTGCGAAGTCTTTGAATATTCAAATTGAAAGTATCGCGCAATCAAATCATTGTCAAATCATTGAGTTCTTGGGACTTTAAATAGTAGGGATGAGGGGAGAAAAACTCAAACTAATGCTTCCCTGGCTATATTACTGTATAATTGTATATAGTGAGGGTGTTGTGAAGGTGATTGATTGAGACTTTGTGACAATTTTATCAATATTTCGTTCTTGCCCATTTAATAGAGCCAAGAACAGGCGATTGGGCTGTTTCACTGGGTCCTGCTCCTCTTCACGCCAATAATGTCTGGTGAGTGAATGTTCTTTTTCTTTCTTCTTATTTTATTCTTTATCCTTTGGGACCTGGAAAAACATATGGAAAAGACAGATGGATTAAAAACTCATCTTATAGGAAATAATTGAATGGAAACGGGTCAGAAAGGTAGCCTACAGCATGCTCTGACCAAGAAGCTCATTCAGTATGTAGCCTGTAGTTTGGCAATTTGTTTAAAAATTAAACTTAACATCAGAAAGACACTTTTTTGCAGCTGTGTTAGGATTATTATGTTTTTTTTTTTTTTAATATTGTAAGCAGACCACGTGTTGTATTTATATGCATCCTTATTATGGACATGTTATATGCATGCAATATTCCTCTATTTCGATTTATGGGCGCATTTATGATTTCACATGGCTGTACTGGGCCACTCGTTTAATTTGATATTTGATTTAGTGTGTTAAATATGCACTTTGCCCAAGGCTTTTTTTTCTTCTGAATAACGGCCAGGTTTTTTTTTTATCATCTTCTATCTGAGCGCAGACTAATCCGAATATTTTACCAACTCTAAAACGATTTGAGATGTCGGTATAAGTCATATGAATAGTTCTATGAGAGTCAGTGTGAGTGTGCGCCGAACCTGTCGCAATCTTATCAGCATCAGTGCCAGTTTCACCTCTGCTGCCTCTATCATCTCCGCCATGGCGTGGCGTTGTTTTTATGCCTTAGCCTTTTCCCTATGGACGGAACTTTTAGACATATTTTACAGATTTCATGAAGACGCCCACTGAACGAATATCACTTACATGGCCAATTAAAATAAATCCCGACTTTATCCTATTTAGATCCGTAATGTGGTTAAACAATCTATCTCAACAGCCTGTTAGGGGTTTTTTCCCCCCTGAATTGCTCCGGTTATAGGAATTTCTCTATTTACATGTCAGATTCAGGATGTTTCTTAAACTCGCACTGAAAACTTAGCATCATTTTAATCGAGATCGGCATGAAACGAGATCCGATCCGTTGGTTTTGATTAAACCGGGAAGGAAACGACATGAATCGGATAGGTTACATTTCTGTATGGAAGCTACAGCACACTGCAGTCTGGTCACACAGTACAGACAGAGTACAAAGAGCTTCGTTTCACAACAACAAGCACTGACTTTACTTAACCTTAATTTCAAAACACATTCTTCAGTAATCATACAAATATAAATAGGCCTATATATGTATAGGTTAAGCTACTTACCGTATAGTGTTTTAATGAGATTCTACACACGCCGCTTGAGATTTGTTTCACACTCCAAAGCTTTTACATGCGGGATTTCCTGGATGGGTGCGGTGCTTTTCCCTGCACTTCAGCTACCGTGTCTGCATACCAACATTACACCACTAGTTACAGCAGGGTGCAGACTGATTTAACAAATGCTCACTTGTTGCTATGGTAATTATTATTAGGCCTATTATTATTGATTCATTTATTTTTTATTTTGCACTTTATAAAAGTTATTCTTTTAAAATCAGCTTTGCTGCAAACCAATGGAAATTAGATTCATTTCTCTGTATTTCTGCTCCATTGTAGTGCGCAGCGTTTAAACCATTCCCTGCATGGCGCCTCTGATACAACGAACCATTGTTGCGCAACTAGCTGCAGGCTTTTTAAACAAAAGTTAGGTTGATGGTTGACTTAACAAGAAAGCTTTGCATATTTGTCACTGAAGCTGAATTTCGAAATAGCAAAAGTCTAACAACTGGGATAAGCTTTAAGAAACATCGGTTCAGTAAATAAGAGTAATATATGATATATGGCATTCGTGACACTGAGTGGTTTTAATGTTGTTTTTCTTTTCATCCCTAGAAAAACCTAAGGTGTACCAGGGTGTGCGGGTGAAGACCACCGTCAAGGAGTTGCTGCAGAAGCGCAGAGCACTACAAGCAGCAGAATCAATAGTAAGAACTGTTTTCTTTCTTTCTTTGTTCTTTTATTTCACCAAAAGTCACGTCGAAGCATACAGGATTCCTCATGTGAATCAGAGGCAGGGGGTTGGTGTTAAATGAGTAGCTAGAATGAATCAGAAACTGTTACAATGCTCGGCATGGCCACACCTGCTCTTGAACACTGTAAAGATGTCTGATGAGTGAGCAAACATTGCTGGCACCCTATATATTTACACTGCAGTAGGCATAAAGCATGTAAAAAAGCCACAGAGATTAAACGCTGAGTGCTAATCTCTCTCTCTCTCTCTCTCTCTCTCTCTCTCTCTCTCTCTCTCTCTCTCTCTCTCTCTCTCTCTCTCTCTCTCCCCACCCCTCCTCATTCCGCCCCACAGAAAATACAAGCTGTGACGAATCAAGACGTCTGTTCGACACCAGTGAGTGGTAAGTTCATCAGTGTGTCCTGTATTGCAAAATCCTATGCAGAATAATCAAAGTTTGAGACTCTTCAATCAGAATAATAAGTCTGTACATCCAAAATATTCTCCCTACTGAAAAAGGCTATTAAAGGGAATAGGCTAGATTGTTTCACTTCAGCTTTAAATCATTAGATCCCATGACAAAATAGAAATCATTATCCTGAGCAAATTCCCTTTTCCCTAAATTCTAGATGGGCTATAATGCTTCTATAATGTTTCTGCATTAAGCACCGGTCTTTGGTAAATGTTGGCAAACCTCATCTACACAAAATAGATAAAAACATGAATGAGTCAGTCTATAGTAGGGTACAACATTAGTCAAAGTAAGTCTCCTTAAGCTACTGAGATAGATGATGATCACAAATCAAAGCAAAATCGGATTCCAACTTACTAACTCCAATATGCAACACTCGACCGTCACGCAGTACAGATGCAAAAAAAAAAAAACAAACAAAAAAAAACAAGGCATGGTACAGTAGCCTATGCAAAATTTCTTAAAATGTGTAAGGTCTCCTTTTATAAACTTCTACTCAAATGTGATTTAGCTGTTGGCTGTTCCTCTCGTGACATCACCTCAAGTCTTTACATGCCCAATTTAAATACCCTGCTGTGCTTATGTAGTATTTTTTCCTCTCCATCTTTTCCAGCGGGCCATCTCGAGATTCTCTGCGGGAGCTCGGCACAGGATGCTTATTTCCAACCTCGGCAGTTTGCAGAAAGCGAGCATATGGCCATGGAGGAAATGTTTGATGATCAGCTGCTGATGAACATGATCCATACAGAGAACTTCAGCTCCAGCGCTGCGGTGTGTGCGACTGCCCCTGTGCAGTGGCCGCACGGATACTACCCTTCATGCACGGACTATTACAATGAAAGCTTAGTATGTATCATTTCTACGCCTCCTAACCAAAGCCATGTTTTATTTTATTTTCTGTTGCCCAGGTTTGACTTTTTAAGGCAGCATGGATTAACATTTTTAATATTACTATACCACATAAAAAAAAATCAAAAGATATAGGCCTAATTATAGGAGCATACACTTGATTATCTAACTGATTTCGATTACTAAATGCTGACTTATATATATTTATATATTAATCAGCATTTAGTAATCGAAATATATATATA
>JBCNYH010000013.1:23678212-23689584 GCA_039654325.1 Tandanus tandanus
CCGGCTCACATTGCACCCGACCCCTATTGCCCCTCCCACAGGTGGTGGGTCTATGGGAGGGCGGACCCATGTCTCCTTGGGCACAGTTTCTTTTTTGACAAAAAAAGTCAATATTTATTGTGGCCACCCTTTACTTTGATTACAGCATTTAACCTTTCAGGGATAGTTCACATACTTTTTAAATTTCTTCACTCGTTAAACCATTCCATATGGATTGAAGTTCATTCATGCTATGCAAAAGTAAAAAAAAAAAAATTTGTGACACCTTTCAATTTTTCTGAAAAAGTGGCATTTTCAGTGTTTTTGTTTATTAGCCATACTTTTACCTCAATATACTTGTCGGAATTATTTATTTGGTTCTCATTGCCTACAATAGCATTGTTCAATACATTTTCACCAAATAATTATAGAGAAGTAATTTTTTACTTCTTTTTATTAGGAGCCCTTTTAGACAAAGTGGTGGTGTATAATCTTCACTGCACACTACTGTATATACAACCATCCTAAGACCAGTATAGAAGTGAAACCTGGACCTTAAAGTTGCCCACTCATTTACCAGGCATATTAAATAAATTTGAAATTATCTCTTGGAAATAAAATGAAATTGGCCACAGTGTCTTTTTGAAACTATCTGGTTACTCCTGTACACAAGTATGAATGCAGGCAAATAAAAAATAGTAAGCCTATTGGCCTATAAGCCTAAGGTGGGGTGATTTTGCCAGGAAATTTTTGTATTCAGCCAAAATGAACTGACAGTGAAAGTTAAAACATGTGCTATTCACTAGTGAATGGGCACCTTTAATCTTCACCTAAAAACCCATGATCAGAACCCATGATCAGAAACCAAGCCAATGAAATGTGAATCCTTTGTCTGATCTATGGGGTTACTAGGAGATACAAAGTGCGAAATGAAAAAATCTGACAAGCATTCAAAGTCGAATCATCAAAAGAAGCCCATTAAGGTGTTACAGTTATGTGCTGAGAATGCTGGACACCAGGATACTAAAAGAATATACAACTGGAAACTAAAGAAGAAAATACCTATAGGAAGATCTAAGAAGAAATGGGAAGACCAAATTAAAGAGAGAAGAACTTTGTGGGTGTGAAGTCCTTGGCCTAATTTAGAGAATGTCATGTGGGAGGCCAACTGCCCTACAGGCATCTGGGTGAGAAGTGAGAAGTACGTACTTAGTATGATGATACATAATGATACAGAAATTACCTTAAGTTTCATTAGATTATTATTTTTTTTGCTGCAACGGAAAAGCATTACATTTGTACGTCTCCCATTGGTCTTCCCTTTGCTATTATTTTCCCCAGTGAAATTCTTTTTCACTTTATCAGAGGCTCCAGATCAATAATTGGATGCTGTGGTGTAGTGTGGTACCTTTACATAATACAGATTTAGCTGGTCATCCAGGCACCATTCAGCTTATATGTATATTCTTGAATTTCAGATACGACCATAAAACACAAGAATTATATTAAGAAAAGGAAACAAGATCACCTCCTAAGTGACATTTTTTGCTTAGTGAAAAGGTCTAGAAATAGGAACGTTCAATTCATAATTAGACTGGTACACTTTTCATATTAGGTAGTACAACAAACGTAAAACTACTGAAATGTTATTTTTTCACAGAGCTCAGTTTTTTACTGAAAACATACAGGTACAAACAAACAGAGCTGCGTACGCAGAACATGTTTAATTTTAGATTAGTTAAAAAAGTCACGTGGTACAACCAATGAGTTGGGGGCACTACTGCAAAAAAAAATCTTTTCATTTTGGAGGAAGTTGGAACCAGGCCACAGTCGACACATGTGTGGTTCACATTCCAATGCCACCATCTCTGTGTCCCTTTGGCACGATAAGGGAATTGTGTTTGAAAAAATTCAAATTCACTAAACAACAATGAATGGTACAAATTTTCCTTTTACCAAAATGTCCACAATTCCCAACTTTATATTCAACTTTGATACATTTATGGGCTTAAAATCAATGCATTTCGAGTTATAAAGGAAAAACCCAATTTTTGGGCGGACATCCTGGATTTTGGGGTCGCCATCTTGGATTTTTGTGTGACCAGCGGTATTTTTGAAAAGAGTACATGTATCAAATGTCATGCTTGTATCAGTATTTGAACGATTCTTGCAATATTTGCAATTATATGCAGCACTATATGGGTGTGCAAAGAGGCCATAAGAGGATTTGATAAAGCTGTTCCTGAAGCTGTGGCCCTGTATAAGGAAACTTAGTGATACACCAGATCATCTCCATTGACAGGGAAATCTACTACTTTTGCAGCAGCCCTCACATCTGCCAGAGTCACAATACTGCAGTGGTAGACTGTGGAAACAACCAGTACTCAGTCCAATGCTTAAAACGATAGTGATCTGGACAAGAAGTTTATCTTATTCGAAATACAAGTTCTTCAGATAAGTGGTAACAAAAGTGAGGTAATCAGATTGCAGCAGTTGGGAAGATGTTAAAAAAAAAAGTCATGCTGACATTATTTTTTACTACAAAACTGATGTACTCAAAGCAATCTCAGAACCACAACTCCTAATTAAAATGCTTTAGTTTTGAAATATTTTTTCAAACATGACTTTATCATTGTTAAGCCACAAACACAAACACATTTTTTTTCAAAATTTGAAACAAACATGCAATATATTTTCTATCGTTAGAAAATTACAATAGTACCCAAAATCTTACCTTTACACGTGATTTAAATAAAGTTTTGTAATATTCAATTTTAACTTTATTATAGGGTTTTATAGGTATTATAGAGTATATTAAAATACTTTAAATAAAGACTCTGCATTTTAATTCTTTGTACTTACTACTTTGGCACTGCCAAACATTTTCTGCTCAGGCTGGAGGTTTTCAAAGAATTTTTTAATGGCAATGCATTCAGTGTTCCTCAACTGTGGGTCATGTACATGCGAGTGTTCACTATGGAAAACTGCTTAGGTCTGCTCCCTCCTCTTTCTCAAGCAGAGCTTCAGATAAAGATCACAGTAGACAAGAGGCTATCATTTTCTTCTCCCCTCTGCTGGTTGGTGGCCTGATACACTACTTGACAAAGATAATCAATTGAGACTGCCAGAAGGAATCTTTAAAGTTCTTATAAGTACAGGGAACACTTGTATGCACATTGTTTCTCTTAAGGGAGAGTCTTTAAACTGTATGATATAAATCATTTCAAAATTATATAGATGTCTGTTGAGGTCAGGAGGCTAAGCATTATCTATCAGTGCTTGACATCTCCAGACACAAGGTGTCTGCTAACTGACAGTTAACCACAGAACACCAACATAAAAAATTGTTTATATAGCTTTAAGTATATAGTGTACTATATTATTTGATTTTTCTTACAGCTCAAATAGTTATGGAACTAAGTGATCAGGCATACTTTTTAATACTTGAATGCAAATCTTTCACAGTCAGTGACCACCTGAATTCTGGAACCCATGAATATCACCAAATGCTGAGAAGATTTGCCAGACCTTTATTGTAGCCACCATCAATTGCTTGCTTATTTATGGGACTTTCTGCCTTTCGTTTTGTCTTCAGTAAGTGAAAAGCATGCTTAGTTAAAGTGACTAACATGGCCATTTAAAAACATTCGATTTAATTTAATTTAGGATCCCTTGGGTTGCTTTTGCTGTATTCTTTGGGTCATTAGCCATGTGTGCTACAAAGTGCCTTCCTATCAGTTTTGTAGTATTTGACTGAATCTGAGCAGAAAGTACAGCTCTATACACTTTAGAATTGATCCTGCCTCTTATATCAGCAGTCACATCATCATAAACACCTGCGACTAAGTTCAACCAAAAGCCATACATGCCCATGCCCACCATTTTTGACAAATGATGTAGTATGCTTTGGATCATAACCCCTCCTTTCCTTCGCCATACTCTTCTGTTCCCATCATTCTGGTCATCATCTTGGTTTCATCTGTCCAAAGAATCTTTTTCTAGAACTGGACAGGCTCTCTATCAAAGTTTAATTTGGCCTTTCTTTCCTTGAGTATTATCAGTGGTTTGCATCTTGAGGTAAACCCTCTGTATTTACATTCACGAAGGAGTCTCTTGATTGTAGATAATCATAAGCCTACCCCCTTAAGAGTGCTCATGACTTGACAGGATGTTGTGAATGGGTTTTTCCTCACCAATGAAAGAACTGTACAATCATCCAGTTTACTTGTCTTCTGTGGTCTTCCAGGTGTTTTGATGGTGCAGAGCTCTCCAGTGTATTCCTTCTTTTTAAAAATGTACCAAATTGTTGATTTGGCCACTTCCAAAGTTTCTTCTGTTATTCTGACTGGTGTGTTTATTTTTTCAGCCTGATTATGGCCTTCTTTACTTACATTAACACATGTTTGTAACACATATTGAGAGTTTCCATAAACTGCTGCCAAGAGGTGCTGATTTCTGAGCACCTCGCAGAAGGGTTGTTGGTGCTCATCAACCTGGAAAAGGTTACAACCCATCTCTAAAGAATTTGAACTTTACTAATCCACAGTAAGACAGATTGTGTACAAATGGAGGAAATTTAGGACCATTGTTACCATCCCCAGGAGTAGTTGACAGACTAGGATCACTCCCTGAGCAAGGAGTGTAGTAGCCAGCAAGGTCATAAAGGACCCCAGGGTAACTTATAAGCAACTGAAGGCTTCTCTCGCATTGAATAATTTGTTATATTTTTTATTATGATTTTGATTTTGATATAATGAATTAATCCTGCAATGGAAATTATTGCCTCTGCATTTAATCCATCCAAAGTGAGCACACATACACGTAAACAGTGAGCACACACACACTCGGAGCAGTGGGCTGCCACACATTGGGGTGCCCGGAGAGTTGGGGCTAAGTGCCTTGCTCAATGGCACTTCAGCTATAAAGATGGAGAAAGGGAAGGTGCAGCTCACTTCCCCCGCCGCCACACATTTCGCAACACACTCGTGGTTCGGGAATAAAAAAAAAACATTGCTGCTCGTCTGGCCTGGCGAGCTGTCCAGGGTGTACTCTGCCCTCGCCCGGAGTCGGCTGAGATGGGCGCCAGCCTCCCCGCGACCCTAATTAGGAATAAGCTTTTCAGAAAATGAATGAATGAATGAATGCATTGCTGCTCGTCTCCAGTTTGCTAAAGATCACATGGACAAATCAGAAGACTATTGGAAAAATGTCATGGGACAGATGAGACCAAGATATAACTTTTTTGGCTTGAATGAGAAGTGCTATGTTTAGAGAAAGGAAAACACTGAAATCCAGCATAAAAAGCTTATCCCGTTTGTGAAATCAAGATTTTAATAATGGTTTGGGCCTGTTTTGCTGCACCTGGGCCAGGACAGCTTGCCATCATTGATGGAACAATAAATTCTGAATTGTACCAGCAAATACTAAAGGAAAATGTCAGGACATCTGTCCATGAACTTAATCTCAAGAGAACGTAGGTTATGGCGCAAGACAACAATCCTAAGCACACAAGTTATTCAAGACAAGAAATGGCTAAAGAAGAATAAGGTTAATATTTTGGAATAGCCAAGTCAAAGTCCTGACCTTAATCCAATTGAGATGTTGTGGAAAGACCTGAAGCAAGCAGTTCATGTGAGGAAACCCACCAACATCCCAGAGTTGAAGCTGTTCTGTATGGAAGAATGGGCGAAAATTCCTCCAAGCCGATGTGCAGGACTGAGGAACTGTTACCCAATAAGCTGAGCTGCAGTTATTGCTACAAAAGGCTAACTGGGTTATCAAATGCCGGCCATGTCTCTCACTGTCTATGGTGAGAGACATGTAAAAGAACCATTGCTGATTTTCGTCAAGAGCAGGCTGCATAGCCGTCAGCGTGTTTCTGCCCTGCGATGGCCTGGCGAGCTGTCCAGGGTGTACTCTGCCCTCACCCAGAGTCAGCTGATATGGCACCAGCCTCCCCGCGACCCTAATAAGGATTAAGCGGTTCAGAAAATGAATGAATGAATATTGCTGCAAAAGAGGGTCATACCAGATACTGAAATCAAAGGTTCACATACTTTTGCCACTCACAGATATGTAATATTGGATCATTTTCTACAATAAATAAATGAACAAGTAAAATATTTTTGTCTCATTTATTTCACTGGGTTCTCTTTATCTACTTTTAGGACTTGTGTAAAAATCTGATGATGTTTTGGGTCATATTTATGCACAAATTAATAAATTTCTTAAGGGTTCACAAACTTTCAAGCACCACTGTATGGACCTAATTGTGGGTTTATGCTGTAATGTTTTGTTCATTTCCACTGAAGCTTGTGAAAACTGCTTCTTTGCATTGGGCTACCAGTGCACTTTGCATTTGACAATTTTTAAATGCATCAACTGTTTAGTGCTGTAGTGCATTTCATTTGAGTGCTGCGGGAAAACTGTACTTTCAATCTACTACTGACTACTAATGTGAGTGTTGAATTTCTTATACCTTTTTTGTTTTATGAGTGTTTCAATGGTCACAGTTAGTGTCGGTTAGAGTTGTTTTTAGTGTATTGACATGATAATTACTGTCATTAATCATATTACAATTGATTTTCATGGGCAGAATGTGACAAATTGTCTGTAACTAATCCATTGCACTGTAAAAGCTATTCTACTTTTATTTTCTTCATGTAAAGACTGATGATTGCTGCTGAATTAACATAGTTGAGCTGAGAAAGGATGTGCTACACACTGAAGAGCTTGGATGGTCAATGATGCTCAAAATTTAAGCAGGTGCTTCCTTTTCAGCACTGATAATTGACTTGCCCAGAAGTTTCAGCTGCGTTTGAAACTTTCATAAACATCCAGATTTGAACTTTATCTCATTTAAGAAAAAAAAGACTTGCAGATATGTGCAATTTACCAGACATATTTATATGCACCACATCAAGTGGATTTTTTTTTCATTACTTATAGAAGTGAACTAAAAATCAACAGTAAACAATTTATTGTGCAACAAACATAACTGAGCTGAATAATTTTATTCTAAATGTAAAATTTTTTATATAAAAAGACTTATAGTGGTATTTTGATAAGTTTAGAATATTAAAACAGTAGATTAAAACTCCAGCTCTCTCTTAAGGCAAGAAGTAACATTTAAATTAAATGGGAAACTCGTGATCGGCATTGTGGTGACATCACTTGAAACTGCATTGCTGTTGCTTTTATAAAGCAGCTCACTCAGGCGATCAGTGTACATTTCTGAGGTGAATTAGTGTGTTAGTGGCCATCTGAATGATTAAGACTATATTAAATTAACGCATATCAGATTATGCACATGGGAAAATGTAAGTATTTTTTTTTTATATATATATATATATATATATATATGTATATACATTTATATGTTTTGATGATATACATTCAAGCATTTTCCAAAAATACTCATTACAAATATGGA
This sequence comes from Tandanus tandanus, assembly GCA_039654325.1. NCBI lineage: Eukaryota > Metazoa > Chordata > Actinopteri > Siluriformes > Plotosidae > Tandanus > Tandanus tandanus. Next base: position 23,685,624 of record JBCNYH010000013.1, read on the forward strand.
TATGTTTTAAATACAAATTTTTTTTTTCATATACTGTATGAGCTAATTTATAAATTTTTTTCACACTTCCTGGTTTTAAGTAAATTTTGCTGGAATCATGGACACAAATCCATGCAACCCTTGTGTAATATTCTACTGGAAAATTTTTCAATATTTCTTTGGTCTGTATTAACCTTGGTCTTCCTGATATTAAGTGAAAACATTGCATATCCTCATATTATTTTATAGCAAATGTACCCCAGTATAACATGGCATTACTTCACTTAAGATCAGAAAAAGTCAAAATTTTGCAGTGTTTCATGACAGGGGAAAAGAAATATTAAAGCATTTGTTGTATGCTGTTTAAGTAAAATATTAATATTTTTATTTCTTGTGCTGCTGAGTGTCATCTTCATGCAGGCCTTGTTAGAGTAAAGACAGGTGATGATGGATAGGTTACTGCTGACTTTCATTGCATTTCATATTGATTGCTATTATGGAATTAACAAGATTAATTTGATTATTAAATAAACTAAATATATAAAAGAAGTGGAAGTTACACAAGCCAGAGGGCAATAGTGGATACACGTTTTAATGTTTCAGACACAATATGATCTACAGTTTTTCTTGTATTTTCGTAATCATTGGGAAAACCTCATGCACAGGAAATTAAAAAACAAAAAAACAAAACGGAGGCCTTAGCTTAGGTTGGGGGTTGGAGGCTTAATGTTGATATGCAAAACATCCTAATTACTGCACTCCTGCCAAAAAAAGAAGAGTGCACAGCTGCACAGCTTCCTCTTTTTGAGTCCCTGAAATCCTGTCACATTTGTAATTTGCAGAATGACCTCCTCGCTCTTAGAAGTGTTATGAAGTGCAACTGTTAGTTCACATATCAGTCTGGTTATCTTATTCAGGACTATTTTAAGGCAATAAATTAATTTTAAATTTTAAATAGAGAAAGTGTACGGTGCCCAGATTATTTATTAATTTACAAAACTGCAGAATTGTGAGTGCAAATATCACAAGATGCAATAGCACATTTTAAATTAGTTGAAAAAGTTTTAAAAGAGTTGTAATTTGATAATAAATATAGGTAAAAGTGTTGGTGAAGCCAAGATTTACATCACAGCAACAGGAAATAAGACATGAAAGACAGCAATATACTATGCAGATATTATGGTATTGCCTGTATTAGTCATATCAAAGAATACACTATAATCTGACAAGTAGGTGATCTTCAGGCTAATTCCTTAGAAACCTTTTCAGTTAGGTGCTTTACATAGTCTGTTTTGATGTTTGAAGCAAAAGATGTGAAACTTCAAAGATGTGAGACATCTTCTTGAACAAGGTGAAGTTTCTACAATTAGAAATAAGCAGCTTCAGTTCTTGCTCTGAATGTGCCACATATCTTTCTGCTAAATCTAAGGTTCATAGTTGAAACATTTGGAAATAACAATCTTAATGGATGTTTAGGTAATGTTTGTACAATAGGTAATGCATGCAGGAAAGGTAAGTAAGCATTCATTTGAGTGGGGTCCCAGCAACAATTGTGCAAATGCATAACACAGTTCACAACATTGATTTACAAACTTTAGGATAGTAAGTCTTGTGTGTCAATACATTTTACCTTTATTAGGGGAAAATTGCATCTGTACATTATGACCTCTCTAGCAATAAACCAGGACTGCATTTAGTTCAGCTTAATAACTCCTTGAAACAGTGTGACAGCTCCTTATAGTTGCTTTTCTCTTTTCGGTAATATGTTTAAGCTTTGCCCTGCGATGGCCTGGCAAGTTTCCCAGGGTGTACTCTGCTGTTTAATTCTTAGTCTCCATTGTGTGCAGCTATCTAGCTAACTTTACTAAACTAACAAATTTTGCTAAAATAAAACGAGGAGCAAACTCAAGAATACGCTATTTATGTTCACAGTATAACATTTACAAATGAAAAACGTAAGTTAAATCGTTAGAAAAACAAACTATGAGCAGCGGTCGCCTGCTAAAAATCCATGCTCAACTACCCCTGAAACGCTGTGATGCTGCTATCAATCAAAAAGTGGTCTCTCCCCTTTGATAGTTTTTCCAGTCATGATGCAGCAACCCAGACAAACATGCTTTGGTGGTTAGCAAAAATGTCCTGGGTTTGATTGCCAAGCATTTCAGGTGGACAGTTCATTGTCGGGCATTGCTGTGTGTAGTTTGCATGTTCTCCACCTGTTTGTGTGGGTTTCCACCGCTACTTCGGTTTCCTCCCACAGTCCAACACAATTAGCACATTAGGCTAATTGGCAGTTCCAAATTGCCCCTTGGTGTGAGTGTGAATGGTTGGCGATGGTCTGGTGAACTGCTCAGGACCAGAAGGCCCAGCCTTAAAGTCAGCTTAGATAGGCTTCAGTCTTCCCATGACCCGAGTAGGAGTAAGCAGTTTAACACCAAAAATGGAGATGATGGTGATGGCATTTTCAAGTTAATGTGTGGAATGCAAATTTAAGATGGCAGCTATGGTGGCCGTATTGAATATTGCACCATGACAAAAATCTATAGACTTGTGTAGTTACCTCTTCCAACATCCACAACGAAAATGGTGATGACTGGTCATGACATTTTTGAGTGAGAGTGTGGAATGCAAATGTGGACAGAGGACAGACAGACGAACATTGTGTGTAATGACAATACCCCTCATGCCCATTGGGCTGGGTTTCCTCAGGGTAATCTGCTGTCCTTCCACAGTGCAAAGGCATGCACATTAGGCTAATTGGCTGTTCCAAAGTGCCCCTAGGTGTGACTGTGAATGGCTGTGTGTGTGCGTTGTCCTGCGATGGACTGGTCTAAAACCCTCTAAAACCCTAGGATTAAGTGGTGTGGCAAATGAATGAATGAATGAATGAATGAATGAATGAATGAATGAAAGTTGGGTTCTACTCCTCAATAATTCCACAAATATTTTCTCTTTTTTTTTCAGTTTTTTTATCAGTTAAAATCTATGTTATATGCAAAATACATCGATATATGACACAGGAAATCCAAGTGCCTGAGTTAGGGAGCACATTGTTCTTACCACTCACTCTGGTTTAAAATCAAGCATGCCCAGAAAATAACCACTGGATTTTAGGAGCAAAGTACATAATTTACCTAATAATATACACCACACTGATCAAGTTAGCTCTAATTTGTCTATGATCCCTCGGTAAATGTGGTTAGTTTGGATGTGGTAATGTTTGCATGCAGTACACTCTGCATGCAGAAAGGTATATAACATTTCTTTTATCAGTGCGGCAATAAGACTAAATCTGTTCCCTTACTTGATCAAATAAAAAAGATTGCCCAAGAAAATAAATGCTGACCAATCAAGACTCTTCTATGGGTGGGAGAGTCCAGGTTTTAAAACTACAGGATATAGTGTTCCACAAACAATGACTCATGAAGTGATTGCAGTTTAAATCACTACCTAAGAACAACATTTTGATTAAACATAAGTACTGATTATAAATGGATATCCCCGCATATACTCTGGCATTTCATTAATCACTAAACTGCTGTTCCTTCTGAAATACACAGAGCTGTCAAGTTACTTTGGAATCCCCTTATGTTCAACTCATGCCTAGTAAGTCTTAGAAAATTCCTATCTTTGTTTCTAATACAAATTTGTGTTGTGTGTTTGTCCATAGCACTGTCAGAGCAGGCTGCATCTAAACCGTACCAGGGTGTGAGAGTGAAAGACCCTGTGAAAGAGCTACTGCGCAGAAAACGGGGAAATACATCTAAAACTGTGCCCCCAACTGCAGTGAGAAAACCACATAAACATACACATTCACCTGCAGTGAGAAAACAACCAACCACACACACACACGCACGTGCACACACGCGTTATCAGACAGGCAATTCCCTATTACTTAAAAGGGTGAGAGAGAGAGAGAAAGAGAGAGAGAGAGAGAGAGAGAGAGAGAGAGAAAGAGAGAGAGAGAGAGAGAGAGAGAGAG
>JBCNYH010000013.1:23772469-23786609 GCA_039654325.1 Tandanus tandanus
AGTGTAAATAAGATGGGGGTGATATGCTCGTGTCTTCTGGTTCTAGTAAGAACTCTTGCTGCTGCATTCTGGACTAAATGGAGCTTGTTTATGCACCTATTAGAACATCCAGACAGTAAGGCATTACAATAATCTAATCTCGAGGTAATAAAAGCATGAACAAATTTTTGATTACAAATGACGTGACATCATATTTTGCTAAAATAAGAAATATTAAGTCACTTAATATTTCTTATTTTAGCAATATTTCTGTAATGAAAGAAGGCTATTCGAGTAATATTAACTACATGAGCTTCAAATGAAAGACCAGGGTCAATAATAACTCCAAGGTCCTTTACTGATACACACGACAAAACTGAAACACCATCCAAACTTACTACATAATCAGAAACCTTATTTCTATCTGTCTGTGATCCGAGTACTAGTACTTCTGTTTTATCAGAGTTTAGTAAGAGGAAGTTAGTAAGCATCCAGTGTCTAATGTCCTTTACACAATTCTCAACTTTATTAAGCTGGTGTCTCTCATCTGGCTTTGCTCAAATATACAACTGTGTATCATCAGCGTAACAATGAAAGCTAATACCATGTTCACGAATAATATTACCCAAAGGGAGCATGTAGAGAGAAAAAAGCAGCGGGCCTAAGATAAGTTCTAATGATGTTCCATATGGACCTATCCATATAGGTCCACTCTTTCACTAAAATGATTTGGGACTACAATTTCCATTACACTTAACCAACTGGACTTCATGTTAAAATGTAGTAAAGGTTCTGCTACATGGTCTGTGCATTTATCTGGTTTCACCTAAATGAGGATGGGTAAATTTCCACATTGAGTCTGGTTCCTCTCAAGGTTTCTACCTCGTGTCGTCCGGGGGAGTTTTCCTTGCCCTCGTCACCACAGACCTCCTCATTGCGAATGTATATAAAGACATGTTTAAAATTTCAATGAATAAGCACTATTCAAATATAACTGAATTTAACATTGCCCTTCTTAGAAGTCTTAGCACATTCCAAGGGCAGTGGTGGCTTAGTGGTTAAGTGGTTAAGAGGATGGGTTACTGATCCCTGTCAGCGGTTCAATCCCAACTATCCCCACTATCACCATTGTTGGGCCCTTGAGCAAGGGACCTTAACCCTCAATTGCTCAGTTGTATAAAAATGATAATTGTAAGTCGCTCAGGGATAACAGCGTCTGCCAAATGCTGTAAATGTAAATGTAAATGTAATGTAATCCATGTCACCTGCACTCACGATCTGTGGTATATGTTCTGGCCAATACAATAGACCCTGAACAGGCTCCAGCACACATTGCATCCTTATGTGGAAATGCTTTTACAATTGGTTTACAGCTGTTTGACTCTATCCATTTCATATGATTTTCTACCATTTTTCAGAGACTGTAGTCTAAATGTCTGTGTATTGCATCAAAATATGAAAAGTATCTTCTTGATCAGATATCAGTATTTGAGAATAACATGCATATCGCATTGTTTTTATTTGTTTTCTATTATTTCAGGAACTAGTGTTAGAATTTTCATGTACACCAGTCGCTGGAGTTCATGCAGTATGGTGCATGCATTCATTCATTCATTTTCTAAGCTGATTAATCCTAATTAGGGTCACGGTGAGGCTGGCGCCTATCTCAGCTGACTCTGGGAAAAAGTGGAGTACACCCTGAACGGCTCGCCAGGCTATTGCATGGCAACACACATACAACCATTCCCACTCACACTCACACCTAGGGACGATTTGAAACAGCCAATTAGCCTACTGTGCATGTTTTTGGACTGTGACAGGAAGCCAGAGTACCCAGAGGAAACCCACGCAAGCAACTCCACACAGAAATGCCCAAGCCCAGGAATCACATGCTATGAGGCGGACGTGCTAACCACTGCACCACTGTGCCGAACTGCAATTTGTTGTAAAAATGTAAAACATCCATTGAGTAGCAGTTTTGCAGGTGGAAGCACCATACTGATGAATGAGCTCAAAGATAAATGAGCAGACTAGTTTTAGCTGACAGGAAAGCTATGAGAACTCAAATAACCACTAGTTGAATTCATGGTGAGCAGAAAATCATCTCGGAACACACACAAAAAAGACCAGTAACATTATGGTAATCAATAACATTTTGGTAGTGTTTTGAAAAAAAAAAAAAAAGTTCTGGCATGTTTCTGACACATTTATATAAAGGGAACAGTGCTGAAAAGGGTACATTCCTGGTGTGACAGTACATGGGGTGTGTAGAAGAATGCGGTGAGACAACGTTTATTTCATGTTTACTCTTTAAACAGGCTCCCATACATGACTGAAAAACATGGAAAGATAGAAGATAAGAAATGACAGAAAGTAATGATGCGAATATACTTACAGTTACACATACACTTACACATTACAAATAAACTTATAATCACACATACGGATAGCTGAGATTATTGGGACATTTAAAATAACGAGAGATTCTAATATAACTACGAACATAAACAATTGTTTCAACACAAGTAAATAAGCTAACATTTTAATTTAGTAATCAATAGAAAATATGCATCCAAATGTACTGTCCCACAAAAATGTGACACCTCTGACAGATTTGGGAGAAATAATTTACTCTGCAGTGCTTTCATGGAATCACACCATTTTTTTCACATCGCATCCCTTGATGTTTAACACAGTTTAAGTCATAAGGTAAGCAGAAATAGTGCATAATTTTGTCTTTACCGACAGAAAGAAATGTAAAGTCTTTATTTGTTTTTACATTTTCACCCAGACACAAACCTTGAGGAGAATAATCTACATTTCACTGTTGTCACCCAAGAACAGGATGAATGAGCATAGGCTCACCAAATGTCTGGTGTAGCAAATCTAGATTTCTATTGCTCAAGGCAAGGTCATGGATGGCAGGGTCCAAATTTGGCATGACTTTATGGACCCAAGCTGTCTTGTGTCAATACCACAAGATAATGGTAGCTGTGTAATTGAGTGGGAAATTATTTATTGACACAGTTCAGGCCCCTTTATACCAATTAACCATTGTTTGAATGCCATGGCATCTCTGAGTGTTGTTGCTGACCATGTGCATCCCTTTATGGCCACATTTTAGCCACTTTCAGCAAGATGATGCATCACACAATTCTTTCAAACTGGTTCCATGAACATGACAACAAGTTCAGTGTACATCACTGTCCTCCCCAGTCAGCAGAATGCAGTATAGCATCTTTTGGATGTGGAAGAACTGGAGATTCACATCATGAATGTGCAGCTGTCAAATCTGCAGCAATAATGTGATGCAATCATGTCAATGTGGACCAGAATCCTAAAAGGAATGTTTCCAGCACTTTGCGAAGATCATGTCATGAACAATTGAGGCTTGTCCTGGTCCCACAGTGGTTCGTAATTTTTTCATGTAATGGTTTAATTATTTTGGGGAATAACAAACAAACAAACAAACAAACAAACAGACAACAAAAAAAATTTGTCATTCATTCATTTATTTTTTAAGTCACTTAATCCTAACTACGGTCGCAGGGAGGCTGGCGCCTATCTCAGCCGACTCTGAGCGAGGGCGGGTTACACCCTGGACAGCTCGCCATCACACACACAGCCATTCACACTCACACCTAGGGGTGATTTGTTATAGCCAATTAACCTACTGTGCATGGTTTTGGACTGTGGGAGGAAACCAGAGTACCCGGAGAAAACCCACACAAGCACAGGGAGAACATGCAAACTCCACACAGAAACAGCAGAGCCTGGAAATCGAACCCAGCAACCCTTCCTGCTGTGAGGCGAACGTGCTAACCACTGTAACCACCGTGCCACCTCCAACTGGCGCTCGCGGCCTCAGCCCCCATCACTCCCTCCTTAAATTTGTCTTTATGCAACACACTTAACCTTGGGTTAAGCTTGTTCAAGGGTACAATGACCTCATTAGCTTTTCTTCAGAGCAGATTTCAGACTGCATAAAAATGACAGAGTAATATACAGCTTGCCTTGGTGCATTTTTGGGTACTCATTAACAGTTTTAAATTCATTCTAAGAGGTGTGGAAGTTGTCAATTCCACTACTTTAGGCAGACTCCATTAGACTTTTACATTAACTGTAAACCATAATAGGTTGACTTTACTTTGGGGGAAAAAGTGAAACAGTTGCATCATAATTTTTCAACTATATTTTATTTATAATTTGTTATTTATAATGAGACTGTACAGACAGCTCATGACATTGGCTCCAGAATTGCGTATTTTAAGTAAAAATAATTAATTAGCTTGTCTAATAAAACCTCAATGCAATATTAAGCTGGCACCACTCAAAAATACCTTATCCCAGAACATTAATTCTAACATTTATGAAGAAGTAAAAAAAAAGCAACACTATAAAACAGCTTCTGGTTGTATGTTTGTAGCCTAGTAAGTATGTTTTGGAACCTGCCAGAATCCTGATGTTTAATATATCTTTCGGGGTACCTCACAACAACAAGATATATACTAACCTCTACTATAAACCAAGTTTTGGTGTTAAAAAGTACTGTTGGTATTTATTAAGGAGGGACAGTGACAAGATTGCACCTGAGAGAAGGGGATTTATGTGACTGGCCCTGTTACAAATGCATTTCTTGGAGTTCCCTCCTCAAGGTGCAAAATATGGGAGGTGAATTTTTAAATCAAGCATGCAAACTGATTTACTAAGTTTTGCGACACACAATTTACCACTGATTGCGGTTATATTTATCCCCGAAAAAAACGTATTATATATATATATATATATATTTTTTTTTTTTTTTACAGCATGTTGTGTAGTAGCAGGTCTCCACCGTGTTCCACAGTCTCGTGGCCAGGCAGAGCAGCAGCAGGCAGTTCCAGTCATCGTGCTGCCGAACTGAGCGGTTCAGGCAATTCTTTATCCCCTCTGCAATAAAAGTTTCACACCTCCTGACCCCTTAGTCACATATACACTTTTATATTTATTATATAAATTAATAAATTAATAAATTCATATTTTAAGCATTTAAAAAAACTTTTTAATGGTATTTATTCAGTCTTTGATGTGTATTTATTTATTCAAGAACATTTTTCTAAATGAAAGTGTGTTTTTATAAGAGTCGCTGGATATTTGAATTTCCCCATGGGGATGAAAAAAGTATTTATCTATCTATTATCTATCTAACTATCTCACATCACCATGGTGTTTCATGAGAAAGTGCGTATAACCTATGTTTATAACAGAGCTCTGCTCTTTTTTTTTGCATTCATGCTCATGTACCCACACAGGCAACCCAATAAATAAAGAAAACGGCAGAGAAAACATATTACGTGACGCTGAGTGCATTTGCACATGACAGAAAATTTTCTTGTTTAGTCAATGGCTTTTCTTCTTGAGGAGAAATTAGTTTTCGAATACCATTAAAAAGACAGTAAGTTATATTATGGCTGTCTGTTTACTGAAACTAAATGCAAACATTTTCAGAGTTCCGCTTTTAGGCAGTGCATAAATATTAATTTTATGCTTTTCTGATTACAAGCAAACAAGCCTCGCCTGTCCATTAGTAAATTACCTGCACTTGAATATCATGTATGCATTCCAAAACTGGCCACAAACTGGCTACACCTATCAGTGCTATTTTAGAATTGCACCCATACCTAGTTTTGCCCCACTTTGTAAATCTAACTACTTGTACTATGGTAAGACACAAGCACAACACATGTGGGAGGTTGCGTCTTCTTTTACATTAGATATTCCTATGAAATATTAGCTACTCATGTAAATAAAAGTGTCAAGAGGGTCCAAGAGACTATAGTAGATAAACAAATCAGTGCAAAACTAAAAGATTAATTAATCAACTTTCACATTATTGCATCCATTAAATAGTTTGGGGATCACTACTGGCACAACATGTTAAAGGCAAATAAAGCACACAGCAGAATGTAGAAGAGCCTGAGAGCTAGTGGTTGATGCAATGGTGTAATAAGGCAGAGCGAGACAAAGTTTTCAGAACTACAACAAGAAAGTATGTATTTTTTTATGAGATAGGATGATGTATTATGTAGTGGTAAATCTAGGTTCAGATGATAAAACTGAATATTTAAGTTTGCAAGCACAATACATGGGTTACCTAGACAAGCTAATGGTGCTATACGAGCCATGCTATAACTGAAAGAGGTGTACACAGGTTCAGTAATAATTTAGCTTGAAAACCATCTAGATGTTTAGATTTGTCTGAGATTCTCTTACATATCACAGCTCAAAGCTCATTGTTAACTGGTTAAATTAGAATCAGAATAAACACTCTCTGGCTGCATGGCGGCATAGTGGTTAGCACTTCCACCTCCCAGACCCGTGTTATTTTTTGATCAATTTGCTGACATGCAGTGTGGTATGAGTATACAAAATTAGTTATAATTGCACTAAAGGAATCAGTTATAAAACAAAAGACTACTCAAGAAATCTGTGTTCTCATCTCCAAGTATGAATGGAAGGCCCCAGAGGGCTGCTGTTCACCTCCTATTGATATGAGCATAGATTTGCATTGACAGTGTGTTTGCACTTAATTTTTCCCCTCACATAAATAATTATTGAGAAACTCATAGCAATATCTTGGGTTTGATTTATTTTACAAATTCAGTAAACATTTTATTGTACTGTACATTAAAAGTTTTTGTCCCTAAATCTTCAGTGTGTGGTATTCCATGAATATTCATTTATTCACTCATTTGCCGAACTGATTAATTGTACTAGGGTTGCAGGAAGACTGGAGCTATGAGCTCCGAATAGCTTGCCAGTCCATCACAGAGCCTGCACACACACACCTCTCTACTCATGCTCAGACCAAGGGACAATCTGGAACAGCCAATTAGCCTAATGTACATGTCTTTAGACTGTGGGAGGAAACTAGATTACCTGGAAGAAACCCACACAAGCACAGGGAGAACATGTAAACTCTACACAGAAATGCCTTCAGTAGCCTGGGACTTGAATCCAGTACCTTCTTGCTGTGAGGGGGATGTGCTAACAACTATGCCACTGTGCCTCCCATGTTCCATGAATATGCCACCTGTAATCCTTATGTCAAGCTAAGTCCTATTTCTAAGTCTATTCCTATTTGATCAGACAGTGTCTTAAGTGTATTTAACAGAGATCGTTTAACAAAATGTACCAATGTTGCTGTGCTTGGTTTGTTCCATTTGTCAGAGCGTGCTGCTGACGAGGTTTCAGATGGATTCAGATATTGGCCCAGTATTTTCACTTAGGCTTCAAGAAATGCTGAAACAAAACACTGAAATTGTAGAAAAGACCAAACCTTTCCTACACTGTCAACAGGCTTCAGCAAATGAACTCTGGGCAAGTCTAGATAGATGGCAGGGGGTTTATGTCACTTATAAGTTTCAGTTTACACAATTCAGCACTAATGACTTCCCTAGAAGCTCATTTCTGCCTCGCAGATTGAATAAGACTGAATATGATCGATTCTTCCAAGACAGAAGTTAGTCCAGAAGCCCTCCGATCATTTTCTGTTTCAGATAAACTGAAATACATAACATACTTAAATGAATTTTGAAAGACCATAAACTTACTTTATAATTTTGTTTTCCAGGGTTCCGCACAGGTAAGCTTGTATACAAATGCAGAGGTGTAACAAAGTTGTAAATTTTTATTCAGAGTAAATAAAATGCATACGGAACAACACTCAGAGGGAAAAGACTTTTATTCACAACTAATATGTTAAAAAAACAATTTCTTCATTAGTAAGCAAGTTCTACTTCTAGTGTAACATTTAACACAGCAAACCAATATTTTATAAAAGGCAACCCTTTCTAAATGCTGCACTCCACAGTATTACATTAATTTACATAAAACTAAACTAAACCGGGCCAGTCCATATAAAGTACGTATGTAATTCTATCACCCTTATGAGACCAAAGACCACATACTCATTCTCTTGACACTAAAGCATCACACCCGATCACAAGGTAGGAATGTGTCTATGATTCTGTTTCCATCATATCCCAACAGCAATATCTGTGCTTTGAGGGTCAGGGTATAAACGTCCCCAGGCAAGTTTCTTAGCAGCAAGAGTTCACCAGCCCATTGAGGCAGAGACTGCTGCTCGGCCATAATGGCCCATTTGATGAAGATAGCGCGTGACAGTTTTTGAGCTGGTTTGGATGTCTTCTGCAAAGTCTGCGGCCTTGGAATGTGGATTTTTCTCCACTGTTCTCTTCATGGAGCGAAGGTATCCTTCTGATGGTCCAGGTCGACCTGGTCGTGGATCCGTGGTGGTCTTACCTTCACTGTTGAACTTTTTACCGTTGACAGAGGAAAATTCAAATTGCCGGCTATTTGTCGCTGGCTGATGCCACCCTCTGACTGACCCACAATTCGACCTCTCTGAAAATCTGACAATTCACAACATTGTGCACCTTTACACAGCAGTATGACTAGTGCTCATTACATTTAAGTCATTAAATTGTCAGATTTTTGGAAAGGTCAACATGTTGCCATGCCACTTTGATCCACACCCAAAGACCCCATGTAGCGGTGCAAGCAACCTTAGCGTGTTCTGAACAACCAGCTAGCATTCTTGCTTCACTTTACTAATGCAATGCAGATTTCTCTTTCACAACCACAGAGAGATCCAGCCTTTCCTGTCCACAGAGGCCACTCAGGAGCTTGTTATGTCTCATGTTATCTTGTGATCTGTCTCCACCAGTGCTTTACTTTCACCAAACAGTTCAGAGATGCCTGCTAGTGGAGGCTGCTGGCAGAAGAGTACGATGCTTATGATATCATGAGGTATAAAGTGGTACTGAAGCAGTTCTTTATTCAGCTGCTGGAAGGAGTGGTACCATTGCAACATGCCACCATCTGGCATTTCTGGAAGGGGCATTTCAGCTGGCAGAAGTCCTGCTGGAAGACAATCTGCTTACATTTTTATATCTCTCTCTCGGGATTTCAAATGTTAGCAAAGAAAATCTTTGTGGAAGGGTCATGAACTACTAAGGGTTGGTGTGGCTTGTGTACAGCATTGATTGAGCAGCACCGTCCCTTCACACAGACTGGTGGTCTGGAAATCCAGCCTAATGTTTCTGACCTGAGAGCAAACCACCACACACTAACTCACCTAACCCATGGGAATTTCTGACAGGTGCAAAAATGTGAATCTCAGCTGAGCAATAATGATACTAGGTTACAGAAATCTGCACAGGGAGACAAAGTGATCACTTTTTTTTACCCATACACAGGCTCTAGATCACTTATGAAGTGGCATGGATCCTATGAAGTCACATCAAGTCAGAGAAGTCAAATATGAAGTCAGGTGAACAGATAGAGGCAATGAATTCACCCTGAAAACATGATACCAGCAAAGGTGGTTCTTTAGAGGAAGGGTCCAATTCACACCAGTCCTCTGCAGAGACCACCTTTCACCAACACAGGTTTTGAAACTCAAAAGAAATGTATTTTCTCTTCTACCTGCTCACGCTGACCACATTCTGGCACTGCAGTCTAGAGAAAATTCATTATTTATATGTACCAAATGCACAGTGAGCCGCCTAAGACTTGGCTGGGGTTGTAGCTAAAGTCAAATGGCTGTTTCATTTTTGTGAAAAAAAAAAAATCCATCCACAGCAAGCTGAAGGTGAGCTGCCGGGTCAAACAGGGCCTAGAGATGTGTTTTGAATGTTATAAGAATCTCAAGCACATCTTGACAAGCATAGAAGCACACACTGCTCTAAATTGGACAGCTGTTGACAGCTTTGCTGAATTGAACATGTGTATCTGCAGAGCCTTCCGATCATATGGCATATATGGGGTAGACTACTGAACAAGGCTGGGATGGTTTGTGGGTGTTGAAGGAATCCTGAGCTGATGGTGAAAATAAACTTATGGCTAAGCCCTCTGATGGCCATATTAATGTTATCTAATGTCATACTAATGTTGATGTTTCTCTAACCGTTTCATCTTTCTCAGTGGACACAAGTTATGGCTGCATTTCTGGGGACAGGCACTAAGAAATTACTCCATTACCATCTTCTGATTATATAAAAATGAGGTTACTGGTCAGCTGAACAAGACTTACAGTAGGTTTAGGAAAGAATCACTGTCCTTCAGAATATTCACATTTTACTCCTTTGCAGCCTGAAATTCAATTCAACGTTTAACAGTCAATTGAAATAAGTAATAGCAACAGTTCAGGAAAAAAAAATAAATCACAAGTCAGTGAGATGGTTAAATGATTGGGTTTAAGTCTGGGCTCTGACTAGGCCACATAAGGACATTCCTCTTTTTATCCTTCAGCCACTCTGTAGTCAACTTCTGACGGGTCATTGTCAAATTGGAAGTTGAACCATTGACAACTTTCTGGCAGAGATAAGCAGGTTTTCTTCAGGAATGTAATGGTATTTTTTCCCATGCATTTTACTTCTATTTTGTCAGTCGTCCCAGTTCCTAATGGACAGAAACGTCCCCACAGCAGGATGCTACCACCTCCAGGATTTATTAGGTATGGTGTTTTTTTGGATGATAAGCTGATTTGGCTTTTGGCCAGATATACTGTTTGGCATTGAGCCCAAATTGTCCGATCTTGGTCTCATCTAACCATAGCACCTTTTTTCCATTTGGCCTCATAATCTTCAAGGTGCATTTTGGCAAATCTCAGTTGAGACAACATTTTTCTTGCAACCCTCACAAACAAGTCACATTTGGTGAGGATTAGTGGTGATGTTGTCACATGCACACAATAACCACTTTTAGCCAGAAATTCCTGTAACTGCTTCAAAGTAGCTATAGGCCTCTTAATAGTATCTCTGACCAATTTACTCTGTACTCTTAATTCAGTTTAGAGGAACTTGATCAAGAATCCTAGCAATACTAAACACTTACCACTTCTTTATTATGGGTAAATGATGTGCTCCTTGGAAATAATAAAACCTTTGAATTTTGTTTCCCATCTTCTGACTTGTGCCTGTCCAGATCTTTTAAGAGTGCCTTGTAACCCATAGCTTATTGTTTACTTTCAGTTTTCCAATACTGGCATGCTCTAAGAATAGCTGTTTTTATGCTGAACTAATCAGAATAATTACAGCTGATGACAGGTGGAAGCCAGTTAGCCTGGTTTGCTATGAAGATGATTAGTTATACCTGATAAAGTTTTAAAGTATTATTAGGAGGGGGGTTTTTAATTTTAACTATTTCAGGGATTCTGTTTATTTATTTATTAATTTTTCTAAACTGTTGCAATTATATCTTTCACTTGGCTGTTATAAGTTGCATAGACTAAATAGATACAGTATGTGCGCATGTGTGTGTTTGTGTGTCTTCATTTCAGGCTGATAAACAACAAAACGTGAATATTTTTAAGGGGATGATTCTTTTCTGTAGCCACTAAATATGATCTTTACTACACCTTCACTGCGACTGAAAATGAGAAAGGTGCAAGGAGTGAAGGGGTGACCTAAGAATGAATGAGTGTAATGAGAAAAGGTTAAAGTCATAATTTAAGTAACAGCAGTAGTAACAAAGCACACATTAAAAACTTCTTTTCAGTCTGAGCCCTGAGCAAACAAATATATATCTTGAGTAGGAATTAACACCCATAAGCAGAATATCTGGCATACTTTTAGCTGAGACGGTTGTTATTATCCTGCTACTCAACCTATATGCATCCCACACTGTCACAATTGCTAATGCTACAAACTTTCTAGGCAGAGAACACACTGCTGACACCATCAGAGCACGACCAGCCCCTCACTCTCCTGCAACACCAGGTAGTGAATTCCCTGCATGGCACTGACACCAGTAAAGCAACAGGACCAGATGGATTACTAGAGAGGGTGCTGAAATCATGCACTCATCAGCATGCTAAAGTATTCATCGACATCTTCAACCGCTTGCTGCAGCAAGCCACTGTCCCCACCTGCTTGAAAACTACCACCATAATTCCCATGCCCAAAACCTCCTCCATTAAGGGGTTTAATGATTACCGGCCCTGACACGTTATCACATTATCCACAGATGACTCCATCTCCATTGTTGTCAGCCACCTGGAAAGCCCCAACACATACAGCAGAATGCTGTTTGCTTGACTTTAGTTTGGACTTGGAGTCAACAAATTGCGGACACTGTAGCTCCGACAGACCACAAAGATTTGGAGTGACCCCACACACCCAGGACACTCTCTGTTCAGCAGCCTCCCCTCTGGCAGGCCCAGAGCCATGCAAGCCCGAACCAACAGACTCAAACACAGCTTCTTCCCGAAGGCTGTGAAAAGACTGCTGCAGAAATTATGACAACAATCCCCCCGCCACCCACCCCCCTCCCCAAAGTTGGAGACATATTTACCTTAATTTATTCATCTACAATAGTTGACACTGTAAGCTGCTACAAAGAAAGATTGCTGATATGAGTTTCATTGGATCTTGTGTACAATGAGAAAGTAATTTTTTCTTTGCTTTCATAATGGATGGACAATTGTTCTCAGTCCTAAAGGGACCCATTCACTTACCAAGCTTTTTAAATAAACATGAAATACAGTTTTATCTCTTAAAAATAAAATAGAATCAGCAACAAAACCGTTTGCTTATTCCTGTATGCAAGTGTCGTGTGCCTGCTTCTGTTTCCTAATATTTGATCTTGGACTTTTTCCACTTTCTATGAACGGTGTTGCACTGCCAAGTTTCCACGCGTGTTCATGATCATTCCTCTGGACACACGGTCTTGTTATTGTCAGTGTAAACAGCGCAGGACCAGACAAGATGTAAAACAGGTGAATAAGAGATTCTATGCCTGTGAGCTGTGGTGGTTTTACCTCGAAACCTAGGTAACAAAAGACAAAACACGGATTATTTACTAGTGAAGAGGCACCTTTAAAGCATGGGAGAATTAATTTCAAGTTGTTCTGATTCAGGTCACACCGGATTAAAACACATCTTTTCAACAGACACTGTAATTCCTTAGAAGTAAGTCCCTGTTCCACATGGACGGATAGTCTGCAGGATTCATAACAGGTATGCACTAATTACCTGTTATGTGAAGTACTGTTATAGTCAACATACACTGTGTGCTGTTATTGGGACAGTCAAACTCCAAAATAAGCATCATGCCCCAGCAAATTATTTGGGGAAATTGACTGTGCTGGGCAGCATTTCAGAAATAAAGAAATGTGAAGGTAGCATTCCATGACTTGCTCACAGCCAGTGTATGTAAGGTTATAACATCAAGGAAGCGTGGAAAAACATGGCAGGTAAAAAAATTCATCCCAGCTTTAAACTGGAAACCATATAAACAACAATGCTTATTGCTGCATAATAAATGGTGCACATTTTAATTCTTCATTTTTGGGAAGGGAATTATTTAGCATATAAATTATATAATATAAATTATTTAACATACAGTATACTGGATGTTTGGACTTGGACATTTGAAATCTGCAAGGTTTTCAAAAATGAATAATGTTTATTATTATATTTAATAGGGAAAAAAGCAACTACTGCACATTTTCTGGGTTCACTGTATATAAATGAGACTGTGTAATATACATTTATCAGATATAAATCCTAATGTACAGAAAAATAAAAACAGAAGTAAGGTAATTAAAGTAACATAAACCACAAATAAAGACAAGAAAATATCTGTAAAATATTACAAAATATATTATGTTAAAAAAGATTATTTATAATTACACAAATTGTATTAAATTATGCAAAACTTTAACTTAAAATAATTAAATGTTCACTATTTTCAGAAATGTGCAAACAATCTTAGGCATCTCCTTGTTTATACAAACTGTAATAGGTTTATATGTTATATATGAATTCAGTGTAAAAATGTTTTACACTTTCCTAATTTAAATAAATATAAAAATATTTGTATGTCAGTAAAGAAAGAGGCATATTACATGGAAAACCACTTTTCATACAAAATCAAAAAACAAAACAAACAAACAAACAAAAACCATGACGAATGCTTCTGCAAAAATAAGAAGAAAGTGTGACAGTTCACATATCCAAGAGAACTGGATCTGGTTTTGCAGCCTCCTCAGTAAAACATACTAGCTAATTTCTTTAATAAAATTGCACATATATATATATATATATATATATATATATATATATATATATATATAGATATATATATACTCAGATCG
>JBCNYH010000013.1:23841108-23868750 GCA_039654325.1 Tandanus tandanus
ACATTCTAGACCTATTCCATGGAAAGCCACAACACTTAGAATGAAAGTATATATATATATATATGACCTAGAAAGTTCATTCGATGCAGCCTTGTTTTCTTTAGGACAAGATTTGTGCTTGTGGCCTGTTTATTGAAAACAAAATGGTACCAAAAGTGAGATGGTAATGTTTCTGTATTATATTGCAAGCTGTTTTAGTTACACTTACAAGGGTATGACACTAGCCGAATGTTGCAATATTGTCAAGAGAGTAACATTTTTTTGCAAAAATACCCAAACTATAAATCATCACTTCACAAATATGTCACAATATATATATATATATATATATATATATATGTCACAATCATCTTAATTCTTGGTATTAATTTTGCTTCTTAAAACAGAGACATTAAAAATATGAATAAAAGGATTCACTATAGTGTAAGCGCTGTTATATATAATATTACACTCCTGACAATCCTGCAACATTCAGGGCGCCATTATTCTGTCATGCACTGCCTTACAGATGTCAAACTTTGCACATGTTTCGATCTTGTTGCCATACCCATTTACGTGTAACTAAAACAGCTTGCAATATAATGCAGAAACATTACCATCTCACTTTTGGTAATCAAAACTTGAACTACTTGCAGAAAACTTATTAAAAGAAGTTCTTCACAATAGTAAAAATAACTATTAGGCAGAAGTACTGTGTACACGACGAAGGCAAACACATCATTTACTCACCAGAGACAAAATGATTACTGCAATCCCATGAATAAACATGGCTGGGTTACTTTATGTCAGCACGGGGAATATTTGCTAGTGATACCTCTCCTTTTCTTACTTAACTATTCTGTCTGTAAGGCCTGACTTTTACTACGGTTAAGCGGTACAGACATATGCCTTGAGTTATTTCATGACTTGCTCTTGCAAGATTGCAGATTTCGACGAATCTACAATAAGGCATTATCTCGTGGACTGTCGTTAGGTCACTTGATTTGTGACTGTGGTTGCACCAAAATGGTGAACTGATCGTTCCAGAGGAGCACATGATGCTACATGAAAGCACCTCATACCGCTTAAACTGGGTTTACACTGAGGCACGATGTCCACGATCTCCACAGTTTGAGAGAATCGTGATGAGCGTGGGGGGGGTCGTGGGATCGTATCGTGGTGATCTTGAGGGAACCTGGTGGAATCGTGGTGACCTTGAGAGAACCTGGTGGAATCGTGGTGACCTTGAGGGAACCTGGTGGAACCGTGGTGATCACGCTGATTGTGGCAAAATTTTTGACTGTCAAAAATGTTCCCACGATTATCCCGCTGTATTACAATTTGACATCTCATGAAAGAATGAGGGAAGCGCAGAAGAGCGCAGCAGAGCTTAACAGATCTCAACAGAGCGTAACAGACCTTGAGGCGCCATCGTAGATCTTGATGAACTTGGCAACACGATTTCTTCAAGTTTCATCTCCTGGATGTGAGCTGTCTCCTGTTTATTCCCCAATCGTGCTTCAAGCGTACTCATAAATTATGGAGCTCCGTACTTTTTTTAATCGCGGAGATCGCAGACATCGTGGGGTTCATTAGGGGGACTGGATCTAATCCCAGCTGGGTGACAGGTCAGGTTAATGATGAACAGGTTTCCTTATCTACAGAGTGACAAACTACCATTCACAAATTCATTCACGTAGGCAATACAGGGTATCAGCTTGACCTAATGTGCATGTCTTTGGAGTGTGGGAGGAGCCATAAAGGGCAGGTGTAGCTGTAGGCTTTCACTCCAGCCCAACAGGAGACACACTTGGTAGTTGCTTGGAACCAATGTTCCCTCTAAGCTGCGCACTTGTGCAATCGCGCACTGCTCCTGAGTTCTCCGCGCACAGCAAATCTATGAAGCGCATAAAATAAAATCCAACCTGAACTGTAAATAAAATAAACACAATGTATTCTGTACCATTTTGCAATGCAACTCAGTGAGTGACAGATGACAACAAGCAGTAACAACAGATAAAACAATGACGAACACTGTCCAGCCAATGATATGATGCTGTTCCCACGTATTTATTTATGCTGCCAATCAATGTCATTAACAGCGCGTTATCCGTACGTGCCGCTACGGTGTGGCGGAGTTAAGAGAGGTAAATACTGCTAATTCTCACCCCTTATTATAGCAAAACGAACGGGCAGTGGCACATCCACTTACCAAGCCAAAGTAAAAAAGAAAAGCGGTTCTTTTAAGATGGAATGGCTGTCGTCGGAGTATGTGCGAACAGAACAAGAGGTGAAACTGGGAGAGATTTTTTCTTTTTCCAGTGAGAAAGGGCTGCCCTGCAAAACATGCTGCGAAGCCAAAGTAGCAAGCAAGTTTTCAGAGGGAAAAGTGTGGACTGAAAGGAAGTTGGACTACCTTAAGCGTCGCATAAAGCAGAAATGTCATTTGAATGCTGTTGGAATTGTACGAAGACGCAAGATGGGAATGGGCATCGGTACATTATTGCAGGAGAGCGCAAAAGATCATGAGAAGAGGAACGAGCTGTCACACAAAAAGAAATCCGACCTCGAGCAAGTTAAAGTTCTCATCGACAATATTCTACTCGCCATCAAAATGCATCAATGCTGTCGCTTCAACAGATCCACGATCAGTATACCAGAAAGCTGGCAAAGCAAAAATTAGGCCTTTGAATTTGTGAACTCAATCAATGAGATGCAGATGATGTGCAATGTTAAAAATGCACCCTGGCATACCCTGATAGTAGATGAGAGCTCAGACATAACTTCTGTAATTTGATTCTTTTAATAGTGGCCACAGTGTGCACGTCTGATGCTGCTCACAGAGATCCAAGGAATTCTCAGGGAGTTTGTGTGTATGCTGAGACACATGAAAAATTACGGGCAACATTGCTTGGAACCCGGGATGAACTGATTGAACCAGCAGTATCAGATATAGCTCCTGATTGGTTGGAATGAAAGCCTTCACCCCCGCCAGCAAATTGTAGATAAGACTGAAGACAACTGGCATAACAGAGGGAGCCACCGGATTTTTCATTCACTTCTCATCTGCAGACAGTGTGACACTGGAGCTGCTGATAAACAGCACAGATAAACAAATCTGGCACATCAGTGACGTGTCACCTTCTAATGAGAATTTGGTTTGAGAGGAAAGTACAGCAGTGTAATTTCGTCTGGCTCTGGATTCTGTAAGAAGGAAAGCATTGACAGCAAGTCAGCAGGGACTGAAAGGAAAAGAAATGGCGCTGTATACGTTCTGTCCTCATCAGACTTGGGCCTTCAGTGCACAATCCTGAAGTGAGTCACTCCGAGGACACCGACAGATAAAAGAGCAGTGAGTTGAGCAGTGTGTTTCCTTCTGTAGTGCTGACAAACACACTTCTCATGTGCTAATGAAGCAGCATGGCTCCGACCTCCTCTTGCTCTGGCACTGAATAGAGTCTCGGCTCCGTAGGACAGATGTCCCTCAGAGTCTCTCAGGCCCACCTTCAAGAGCAGAAACACTGACATTTCAACACAGCAGTACATTACACTTAATTACAGTCAGGGCATGTGTGCACACTGGGACTGCTGTTTAATAGGGAAGTGCGAAAAAAGTTTTTCCTTACGTTGTTTTCATATGATTTGATATTGATCTGTAAAATGTAGCATTTGTGACCCACTCCAGCTTAATACAGATTAAGGAGGAAATTTGACAATACTGAGATATTGCTATATTTGGAAAGAGAATTTAATACGCTTCAAAATGAGGTAGAATACATGATTATAGCATGAAAATTGACGGAGTTAAATCACTTTGGATGTCGCTAATCAAGAAATGCTACTTTGAGAAAATAGCAATTACAGTTACAGAACCAGTTTCTGAAAGTCTGCATCTGAAACTCCCTAGCACCCATACACTAAATGAGTCCTGCTCTCGACCAATCAGCGTGATCGTACTAGCGTCTTCCTAGCAACAGATGAGTTCTATTTACATCGGGTGATGTCTGTTTTGAGGTTTCTCATTGGTATACCGTTATATGATTCGGGAAATCCTTCTGGAATTCGGTAAGTTCTGTAGGTAGAGTGTATTCTGGTACCGAATATGAATAATAATACCCTGAGCAAATCACGAAAGCGGTTTGGAAATCAGCAAAATAAGGGGATATTTTCATTGTTTTACAACAACTTGGACATGGGACTCTTTCTTAAACAAGTATTTTAGCATGGATAGATTGTGTTTATGGACATTTGAACTTGGTCATGTCGAAGATTTTGCTTTGAAGGATGTATTTTGGCGATATCACATTTTTAACTTACTTTGGCTTTTACTCAAAACACTACCTTGCAACTAAATCCGTATTATGCTGGAGCGGGTCACATTTATGAATTGATCTTGTAAGCTAATATGTATTTAGATTCAGGTCTACTGTGATTGACCAGAGTCAAAGAATGAAATTAACTGGCTCTTCTCTTTTACTTGAACTAAAACATTCACTTTAAGCCATTATGCTCTGAGATTCTGGAGCCGGAAACACTGAAACTTTTAAACTTAAACTAAAAAACTACATTTTCAGTCTGGCTTTAACGTAGCATCTCGTTATAATGACTTTATACTTTATACCCATCTTATTCAAATATTTCTATCTTCAATTTGTTTATTTAAAGTACATTTTATTGTATTTATATATTTTTAATGTATTTAAATAAAAGGGGGACATGGTGGTGTAGTGATTAGCATATCCGTCTCACAGCAAAAAGAGCCTGTGTTTGAGTCCCATGCTCGGCGAGGGTGTTCCAGTGTGGAGTTTGCATGGTGCCCCTGTGTCTGCGTGATTTTTCTCCCACAGTCTAGAAACATGCACGTTATGCTAACCGGCTGTTTCAAATTGCCCCTAGGTGCGGGTGTGAATGGTTGCGTGTGTTGGCCCGGTGATGGACTAGTGAGCTATTCAGGGTGTACCCCGCCGTCACCCAGAGTCAGCTGAGATCCTGCCTTCCCGTGACCCAAATAGGATTAAGCAGTTGAGCAAATGAATTAATATTTTATTGTTCAGTGTATATTAGCCTCCAAGTCCATTGTTACTTTTTTCTTTTCTTGTTTTTGCGTTTCTATCAACCTGTAAAGCACTCTGAATTGCATTTGATTAGTTTGAAGTGATCGATATGAATACAATCTGATTGATTGAATTAAAGGCGATCACTAGCCCCCCTTTGCATGTTTTTCTCTCAGTTAATGTTTACCAACCTGCGAGTCCATACTGGAAAACATCTCGGTGTACAGTATTTCGCATCTCATTACTACTGAGTTGCATCAGATTGAATCAAATCATTAGTTTGTGAACGGAATTGAATCGATCCATCTGTGGGAGTACCCATTACCCAGTAATATAGCTCTGTGATCCAATTCATTTCAGCAACATTTATTCATTTCTTGTCTTTTCATTTTGACACAAACAACGGTTAATGCACCGTAATGATTTGAATTAATTGGATAAACGGACTGCATTACCGCCATTATGTTTAGTATATTTCGTAAATCCTGCTGAAAGAATGAAATATCTGGTGTTGGAAGAGCATGATCTTAGTCCAATATTGGTATAATATAATAAACGCAGCACAAAGCCTAGTTGAGATCCTGCTGCACTGTGATCTTGTGTGCTGAAGCTTCTCCAAACCCTTTATTAGTCGAACCTGTAATCTGCAGCCCACAAGCCCTACAGCTAGAGTTCTCAACTCAAACACCCTCGACCCTTCCCTAACTGCAAACAGAAATTTCAGATCATTTTGAGATCAAGATCAGCTTAAAACTTAAATAAATTTCCCTTTCTGTTTAGTCTGTAACATCACATACTCTGATGTTTTCATGCAGAGGAATAACGCTTAGATTTTTTTTTTTTTTTACTGCATCAAAGAGACATGTCTTCCCTTGAATCTGACACAGAAGTCTTTTTGAGAAAATTACATGTCGGAATGCCAAACAGTCGTATCCTGTAATCCCTCTGTTTCGAAGCCTTTGGAATGCGTTTACTTTGTTTCAGACTAAATGAATCCACTGGGAAGTTTCCCGACTAAACACATCTGCACCTGCATAAGCAGAACAACATTCAGCAGCTTCTGCTTTAAACAGAGAGACATTCCGAGTAATGAAATGAATCCATTCAGAGAGCACAGCGAGCGTGCAGTGAAATAATGCCTTAAAGGTTTCAGTCTAGTTCGAGAAAATACAGCTTTGGCCTTCTGGGTAAACTGTCAGTAAAGTTTAGTAAGCTTGCCGCTGAACACAGGTTGTGTGTTTCTTCAGTCCATAAAAGCTGAAGAACCCTCCGGTAGTAAAACCTTTCTAAATCCCTGTGCAGACTGTAGCACATACTCCATCTCCATCTCAAACTAATGATTCTGTGGCTTCAGTTCAGGGAGATACATGGCGTTTTGGGGCAGCCTGTGCTTAAAGGAGGGCGCTGCTTCAGGCTTCATCTTTTTTTTTTTTTTAATGTCACATTCTCATGATGTGGTAAGATTATTACCCATGCAAATTATAGGAATTTAAATGAAAGGCACTAGTGATGTGATCAAGTCCACAGATTCTTGTACAACTGACCACAGCATCAGGTTTTTATTTACTTTATTTTTTTTTAAGTTTCACTGTCATAGAGAATAAGAATAATGTGACACTACCTTTAAAATACAAAAATCCCACAGATCCCCAAAAAGGTCCAAAATCTCACTTACCCTCATTGTGCTCACAGCAAAGTGGTTCTAGTTCCCAAACTCTCATGGAGGTGGGGTCTTTGTTTTACATCCTACTTGTTCTTGAAGAAACTCACAGATGATGGGACAGACAAACAAGCACAGTCCAGTTTTCCCCTTCCTCCTACTCCTCCTTCTTCTCCTCCTCTAACCCACCCAACACACTCCAAAGCTCCCTGTACTATGAGAGAGGTGAACTTTCTAAACCTCTATAATCCATTTAAAGGAAATCGGCTGCATGAGCACTGAAGACGTAGAACCATACTTTGGTGGACTGCAGCATGCACTTATAAGAGCGAATTACCTACATGGACTTCCCTAGGTCCGACAGAAATCGGGCATTGCACGCGTGTTACCCCATGCAACACTACCAACCCATCCAAGGTCAGGCCCCCTTCCATATATGGTAATGGACTCTGGCGCATGTTGCAATTTTTCCTTATAAGGAAACACATTTCGTTAATTAAAATATTGTCAGGGTGGACGCATTAAGGCACCAGAGTCTTAAAAAAATTCAAGATATCCTTTTCCTTCAATTTATCAGTTAAATATACAAAACCTTTTCAATTTCATGAGAGACTGCCTTTAACTGTGAAAAATATGATAAGCTGATACTGCAAGAAATTCACTTATTCAGTTCCCTAATTTAAAAGTCAATTGTTCAATCAATAAACTTTTGCTGAAGGCACAGATATATAGCTCAACACGTGCACCAGACTGTGTATTTTTAATTATCCAGGGATCGACCGCTTGCTGGTTTCTTTTTTCCAAATGCGATTAAGTACTTTCTTAAAAAACAAACTCACAGCCCCTCACTTATCACTACTTTATATTCTGTTTTTCACAAGAGAACGTTCAATTGCCACGTTTTATATCCATTTGCAGAAGAACTGAGAAAGCCTAGCTGTTTTATTCTGCAACATCTGAGAGAATGCCTCAGGCAAAATAAACTAGGAATTGACTGCAAGCTCTTTGGTTGTCTTTGGCAATTAAAGCAGTGTAACATGTGGGAGAAAACGCTTCTGCCCAAAATAAATAGTATTTGCGCACTGCTGAAAGCAGCGACGTCCTGGACAAAGCTGTAGTCTGAAGTGATTGATGGTTTTCTTTGGCTCTCATTTTCACTCAGGCAAGTCCAGTGTGTGTGGACCAATCAGAGAACAGGACAAAGAGCTCCAACATCTGACCCCGACGCCTACATTCTAAAGGTCTCTGTCTGTCTGTGATGATACAACACACACACACACACACACTCACCCTTCTCATCATGAGAATCACTTAATTTAGGAGTTAAAAACTCCTTAAGTTATACTACACAAAGTGTATTTATTTTATTATTCCCTCCCTCCCTCTCTCCCTCCCTCCCTCTATACTGTATTAATCCTGCAAGGAAAATTATTGCCTCTGCATTTAACCCAACCAAAGTGAGCACACGCACTCGAAGCAGTAGGCTGCCACGCATTGCAGCGCCCAGAGAGCAGTTGGGCGTTATGTGGAGGAAGGGAAGGTGCAGCTCACTCCTCTACCACCACCCATTTTTCCTGCTGGTTCAGGAATCGAACCAGCGACCTTTCGGTCTCAAAGCCGTTTCTCTAAACCATTAGGTCATGGCTGGTCCCAGATTTACACTCTCTCTCTCTCTCTCTACCTTTTAACAGTCGATAAAATCAAACTAGCCAGAAATCACATAAAGACATGTTTACGCTAGTCATCAGTTCAAAATATTGCATTTTTTAATACAGTCTAGAGCCACAAAAAATAAAATTCCTTCTAGAGAACTGTCGGTGTGTTTAGAGTTACAACTCAGCCGTGTACCACAGACGTCTGCTTCACTCTGGCTGCCATACACCAATCCATTGAGAGCTCCAACTCTAGCCAACTCATTCACTCAGCTCCTGTTTTTACTCCATAAATTCACTCCCTTAGTCTTGGCTCAACATGCTGATATGACATATAGTTATGACGGGCCAAATAAGGCATAAGGAGAACATGACAGAAATAAATTTCCTCGAGAAGTTAATGGAGTTGTCTGGCTAGCTGAGTCATCGGAGAAGATTGTTTTCATTCCAAAATGACGTGGAAATGAAGGGGACCGGACAGTTCATGCTTCCTGATTCTGATCAACAATGAGATTTATAAAGTCATAGGTGGGAATGATGATGAGGATGGAATGCCAGTGGGATTCCAAAAAAAAGTAGGGATGAAACAAAATGAAACGAGGGCTGAAAAGAAAAGCTGAATAACACCTCTGTTGATCTGCTGCTGCTCAAACTGTTCGATATATGTCGGCCAGAGAAGGTGAGTTTTTAAAGCCGTTTCGAATTTACTTAGCATATATGGGACTAGCGCTACACATGAATGGCGCAATCCGATTGGATCACTACCTCAAAACATTAAACAATCAAGCACTGAAGGCAAGATGAGGTCATTAAATATTCAATATATAGATTTTAGCGACATCCACTGAACCTGAGGTGCATAATTTTGTTTTAGTATATAAACACTATATACAAAAATGTTTTTTTTTAAAACAGGCGAGCTCCCAGCACAGGCAGGTACAGAGTCAGCCATGACCAATCAGGTGAGCTTCGTGCTTTGATGCGACTAATATCTGTGTCGGTAACGGTGTCCTTTGTGGTCTGATCAGCATACTTATTTAAACACGAAAGTAAATCACGCTCTGTAGTTTAACATATACTACTGGAAACACAATAAAAACATACTAAAATGAATATTTTTTATATTTTATATTTAGATATTTTAACCATGACACTGTGGTAGGTCAGGTGAGTTCTGCGCTTTGAGCCAGCTAAAAGTTCCATTCCATTCCTTAATCATGTCCGCTTTATCCTGACTCCCGAAAGAGATCAGATCCCCGAGTCCCTGAATCCGACAATTTTTGGCAAAGACGGGGTACAGCCTGAATGGCTAACAGCTCTATGTTGCTAACAGCATCTGTTCTGGTTTGTTCAGAAATAAAATATAAGTAAACTGCAGTCCATAAAGGTGTTTTAGTATATACTAGAGGAAACGCAAGAAATTTAACTAAAAGAAGATTTTTTTTTAGTTTACATTTTCAGATTTTAACCATGACACTAAGGCCGATCAGGTGAGCGCTGCGTTTTGAGCCAGATAACAGCTCCGTGACGGTGTCTGTGCAGTTCACCCTACTCCTGCAGAAACGGAAGGAAACAGTAGTCCCTAAAGGTAGTGTAGTATATGGGCTGTTTCACAATCAGGGTAGACTCTTTGGGTTCACAGTAGATTAAAAATAAAACCCTTAGTTTCTGTGGTTTCTTGTTACCAGTCAACACCTTATGAGACTAGAATATTTTGTGTGAAGTTGCAGAGCTACAGGTCTATTGGTGTCTAAACTACACTGGGTGAAAGTATAACAGGTACAGGGTCTCTAGAATAAGTACTTCTGCTTGTAGTGTATCAGAATTGTAAAGAATTCACAGCATTAAGAATAAAAGCTCACTAAACACATTATCTGAGCAGGTTTCATGCAACATTAGTTGTATATATTATTAACTGCAGTAACAACAGCATCAGTGACGATCATTGTGGTTTTCCGGAGAAGACACTTTTTGATGGACATGCCTATCAAGCTGATGTGGAACTCTGTACAGAAAGTATTTCACATCCAATCCCAATTATATTTTTCAGCAAGCTACAGCACTATGCTGCTTAAGGACATTGGCCATAAAATGCTGAATAATACAGAGATTATTTAAAATATGGTGCCAAAACATGATCTCATTTCAATGTCACAGCTGATTGTGGTTGCCATAGAATAAAAAGAGCAGACAAAAACTCACACTTGGTCACTGAGTTGAGGAAAACCTCAAAATTCAAGTGCTGTCCCAAAAAGTACAAAAAACCTACACAATCTGGCCTTCAAGGTTTTCAGGGTAAAAAAAAACAAAACAAAACAACCCACTGTATTCAAACTTTTAATCAGTTTCCATCTGTGTCATAATGGAGCTCACATGAGCAATGTGATGAAGCAGACAGCATGATTACAGTCCCAGTTTAAAGATAAACCATAAAAATCTTGTTTTACTTTGCTTTACTTATGTTCCCTTGTAGTACATACACTAACATATATCCCACCATTTCATCCCGGGGACCATTCAGCAAAACCCACCTTACCTTCATTGAATAACAACCCTAAGGCCAAACCGAATGCACAGAATCTGTACGTGTACAGACGTTCAGATGAGGTCAATGGACAAAGTAAGTTTAATACATGATCCGGGAAAGTTATTACAGACGTTTTACTAGAAGAGACATTTCAGAAACTGAGGCTGTGTAAAGTGTATCCGCTTATGTTTCAGTCACACCTGCTGAGTCTTATTCTTAATAAATATTTTAAATAAATAACTTCCACATGTCCTCTAAACCTCTGGTTATAATTCAGAAAGGGACGTGTTGAACACATTCATTTAAAACAGACACAAACGGCTCCTTTATTTCACCTTCATAAACAACACACACATTAATATATTGCTGCAGTAATCCATGCAAGTCATGGATGTACATTAAAACACCCTCCATGTGTTTCCATAAGTCAGAATCGCATTATGAAATAGAGCTCAATACAGCGATTCACCTTTTGAACTTCTCAGAATGCTTTCTTATGTCATATATTCTATTCTGAGGTATAATGGGAACATGATGTCATCACAGGAGCTTTTGCTTTAAAAATGAATGAGGTCATCTCTGGCCAGCCCTAACCGACGGACAGACTGGTGACATATGCCAAGTGTCCGTGTGCGCCAAGGGTGTCTCTTGAGTAACCTACTCAATCTATTTACTGAGGAGTACTTTGCACAGGAGGATTTATGGGGGGTAAATATATCAAACCCCCCCCCCAAAAAAATCCCCCATGCTGTAGTGTCAGTAATGCTGCATGGAAGCCTCACTGCTGCCGACCTTTGACCTCATCTGGCTCGGTCGAGTTCTGGCTCAGTTCAGCTGCACACAGCGCTGGGTATGTTTAGGTTGGTAAGAATATTGGTCTGATAAATGCCACAGTAGAGTGTTAAAGCTATTTCAGTGCACCAGAGGACCCAACCAAAGCTTTTTAAAACACTCAGACTAATACCATGCAAGTTGTGTCATAAACGAACTCAGTTAATATTTCCATAGCAAAATAAAACCAAATCAAATGAGATGACCTTTCTGAATTCATTTCCCAGAAAACCAAACATGCTCTAAAACGCTCTTGCCTCTCGAGCAAAGCTAAAGAAACGACTCTGCTGTTTACTCTTAATCTTAAACATATATGCTCAGCTTGCACCAGGTTTAAAACAAAGTTTCCCCTTTTACAGCCTTAACCAGGCTTATTTTATCCTATAACTAACTCTCTATCAATTTTCCCTTTAGGGCCTTTGCATCATAGATGGCAAAAAGCCAACTTCTCATTATTTACTCATTTGCCAAACCGCTTACTCCAATTACGGCCACGAGGAGGCTGGAGCTTACCTCAGTTGACACTGGGCAAAGACAGGGTACACCCTGAACAGCTCGCAAGACCATCACCAGGCCAACACACACAAGTATTCACACTCACACTCACACCTAGGGGCAATTTGGAATAGCCAATTAGCCTAACGTGCATGTTTTTGGACTGTGGGAGGACACCAGGGTACATACAAACACGGGGAGAACATGCAACCTCCACACAGAAACACCCAAGGAATCCAGGACCTTCTTAATGTGAGACACATGTGCTAACCAATACGCCATTGTGCCACCCAAAAAGCCAATTTATATTTTTAAAAGTATTCAAAGACAGTCTAGAAATTAAATAGAATTGCTACACTGTGTGTGTTGCATTAGAATCTATTCTCTCAATAAACAGTGAAAACAGAAGGACCAGGATATATATATATATATATATATATATATATATATACACACACATACACTTTTTCATGTATCACAGCTGATTTCCTGGCTTCATCCCAGCCAAATAACCAGACTGATATATCTGTCTCTCTCCTGCTCACACTGCTGTAAGACGGACAACAAACAATAATGTTGCCATGGTGATAACAGCGCCTTCTGCCACAGCAAGACAGCAGCCATAATCATTGTCAGTCTGTCTTCTTGGAATGATTCTTATCTTAAGTCACAATGACACAAAGACCCTAATGGCTACAAATTATAGTAAATACGTAACTGCTCATCAGTCATCAGAATATAATCAGCAACTGCCATTTTTCGCTAATACTCATATGTACTAATAACTAACACTTTTCACTAATATTTTGTGATAAAATATTCATGAAATACCGACAAGCTGCAGCAGGACATAAATGACTACCAAAAAACAAACTCATAATCTTAAATTATACTACAGTTCATTAATAAATCTACCAAAAATGCAACCTGCAGTGTTTTTATGCCTTTTTTGAACACTTGAATACCATGTACCCAAAATAGTTTCCATATCACACACTTACCAGCCTTTCCATCTCCTGTTCCCTGAGGCGCTCCTCACGCTGGCGCCGGTGGTATTCCAGTAACTCATCTTCGTTGTCACTGATCTCCGAGATGCTGTTCTTGCGCTCTCTCATGCCTGGGTGGCCGATTCGCAAGTCCCTGTGTCCTGCTGACATCTTTCTCTGATTCCTGGGACTAGCTAACGGTGAGGACCCAGGGAGGGAGCCCAGGCTGAAAGCAGGAGACAGTGTGTTCCCAAAACTGCCTTTGCGTCCACCTCCATCCATCAACCCGAAGGTGGGTGAGGGGCTGCGGGCACATACCAGTCGAGGACTGTATAGTTCCTGAGAAGGGGAGGAAGCCTTTCGTCTTTGTCTGGGACTCTCCGGGACTACCTTGGCAGTTGGGCTCTCTGAGGACCAGTTTGGGAGGGTTCCTGGAAATGCTCCTGGCAGTACTGGCACTCCTCTACCTGTCAGAGAAGGGCTGAGAGGGGGCAGATCCCTTGTGTTGCTGCCACAGCCAGTGTCCAGATTCCTGCGGGCCAGCCGAGGACTCTGTGGAGGCTGAAGTGAGTGGGGCTGTGGCTGTCCACCCTGGATTATATGAACAACTGGGTCCAATGGGGGCTGGAATGGCCGAGAGGGAGGTGAGAGAAGTTGGGAGGGGCTTGAACTGAGTGATCGATCTGGCTGTGATTGATCATGAAATGGGCTTGATGGACGGTCCTGTAGACTGCTAGTCATTTTGACCCTGGGACTACAAGGAGGAGACAACGATGATGTGGTGAACTTGGGAGTCGGTTTGGGGCTGCCAGGTACTGCTAGCCTGATAGATGGTGCTTCACAGGATACTGAAGATGCTGGGACTGAAGGCAACATATGGGGCAGTCGGGAGTTGTCTGGAGACTTCCCCACTGGGCTATCCTGACTCAACCCCCTGCGGGCTGGTTTAGGGCTTGGTGGAGCTTCAAGTAGAGCCTTTCTCTGGAGTCGAGGGCTCTCAGGCACCTTCGGCTTAGGCAGCATTGTCCGAGGCTGAGGTACAGGTGGCTGACTTGTGTAATTGTAACTGGAGGACCGGACCGGTACTGGAGGAAGAGAAGGAAACTGGTCATGACAACCACTCGGTGAGGGGCTGTTAAAGCTTCCAGTACTTGCGGCTGACGGTGAAGACAGAGGGGAGAAGGGCGGAGAGGCATTTTCATAACTGGAGCCCACCGACATAGCACCAGGGCTCTTGGGGGGTGAGAGAAGATAGCAACCGCCGCCATTTAACATGGGAGACAACGGTGACTGAGCAGCATGGAGACCGGATGACTTGTTGGGTTCACAGGATGAGGAAGAAGGCAGGGGATCATCCATGACTAAGGAGTCCATAATGTCTTGAAGGTCTCTTTCAATGGAACTGACAATAGCACTGTGCTCAGGACACACTCTTTCGTGTCTTGAAGGGTGAGACTCAGGTCCTCCTGATTGGTGGTTCCCATTGACCAGGCTCGCAGAGTCTGTCGGAAACAAAGTTACCTTGAGAACAGCATTCAGATCATTCATGATTAAAACAGGGGAGCAAAAAAACCCTTATTTTAGAATGTGTCTTTAGTAATGCACACTAAAATAATTAAGTGCAACAGTCTTAATGGATGTCACTGAACAAACATTGACTGGAGCCTATTTCAGCTGACTCTGGGCGAAGGTGGGGTACACCCTGAATCCCTCGCCAGTCTATCGCAGGGCCAATACACACAACCATTCATACGTACATTCACACTTGGGGTCAAACTAATTAGCCTAGTGTGCATGTTTTTGGACTGTGGGAGGAAACCAGAGTACCAGGAAGAAACCCATGCAAGGACAGGGAGAACGTAGGGGGACCGTCTTGCTGCGAGGCGGACGTGCTAACCACTACGCCACCGTGCCACCCCACTCCCCTGCAGAACACACCATAGACATATAAACAATCGCAATGTGTTTTTTTTCTTTTTTATATGTATTGCTGCTACATCAACTGTCAGTGTAATTGTGACACTGATGAATAAACCAAAGTGGCTTGATGTTAACGTAAGTTAGTTCTACAGTGATGCTGCTCGCTCCCCAAAATCAACATCACTGTCAGTCTTAACACAGTAGTGAACTTGGGAATAAATAAACAAAGGATTAAGTCATTCAACACATGCATGGAGCTTTAACTGGCAGGAAGATCGTTCAATCAAAAGCCTTGCAGTCATTAATCAGCTGAAATACAAGCAAACTGTACATAAACCAATCTGCTATGATAATTAATGAAAGGCAGTTTATGAAACATACATGTGGACCCACAGAGGAGGGAAAGGATGTGAACTTGTGGTTTAAAATGAGATCAGCGCGTGTAGAAGTGATAAAACCTTCATAATAAGCGCTGGACGGGTTGAGATGCGGCTCCCCGGGGCATCTGTCGACATAAACATCATACTGATCTCAGTTCAGACTACAAATTAAAGCGTCACGGTCAAACATTACTACTTACATGACGACACGTTTGCTGCCGATCAGATCCGAAGGCCGTGTCGTCGCTCCGATCACCGGCGCTCAGTAAAGCCGGCTGCCCTGCCCTGTCCACGGTGCTGATGTGCGGCGTTATTTTTATTTTTTTTTTCCCCTTCAACACCTGCATTCCGGCAAGTCCCGCCTCCGCACACGAGGATTGGTTGGTGGAACTGCGAATCCCGAGCTAACATTGGCTAAGAATATCCTCCATCTGGCGCTGGCGTTGGATTAATCACAGGCAAGACGCCGATTGGACGATCCCAGTTTAGGAGGCGGGACTTGCCGGAAAGAGGAAAAAGATGTGGTGTGACGTGACAGCCTGCTGCGCGCGAGGAGGAGAAAACATCTGACTTCTCTCTTAAAGCGCCACACTCATTCATTTCATCTCATCTTATTTGCAACCCTGCTTTCTGCCAGTGTCTGAGGTATGCTTCACCAAGCCAGAAGGTCCAGCTATTAAATTAAAATGAATGTTATGGGCTTATTTGCTGTAAAGTAATAAAGCTGGGTGAACTTCCTCTATCCTAGTGTAGTCCTAATATTTAATTTTTATTGATACGTTCATTTATTTACTCCACTTGTTGTATTGCAACTGCCAACCCCCCCATTTATTTACATTTTTTAAACCAGGCAGCAGTAAGAGCCTTCACTGTATACTACACGGGAACAGAGTGGTCTGACTAGTTCGCTATCTCTACTTAATTCTACGATTTTAACAATTGTTTTAGTATATAGTACATGGAAACAGAAAATAGGACACTAAAATTCTGGTTTATTTCTTACTTTTTTTTTTTTTAAATCATGATGGATCCAGGTAAGCTCCACGCATACGCAAGCAGGTGAACAGTGAAGCGTTTTAGTATATACTAGGTATGTAAATCGGCCGTCGATACTGCGCACGAGCATCGGGCATCGATGTACAAGCGATAATCGAGAAAAATAATACAAAAATCTTTAAGAAAAAGTGAAAACAAACCATCACCTACGATGGCCGCTTCTCTCGCCCAACATCTCGCCCAACATTTGTGTTGAATCGGGTCACGTGGTATGAGGAATCCTTTACTGCATTAACGGGAGAATTTTTTTCCCTTTTATATTTGGTTAAGGTGATGTACAAGTTTATTTCTCCAAATTGGAATGCTGGAACGCCAACATCGTCTGCAAAACTCATTCAGAAATAATTACAAGCTGCTCCCTTAATGAGGTCATGCCACCACGCCCCTCTTCGCTCATGTGCGAGATCTCGTTTAAACCAAAATGGCACCATAACAAATACAAGGAGGTTCTGAGCAGAAAAATAAGTAAAAAATGCCATAAAATCGGACAGAATCGAACTAAATCTACAGGAATCATTATGGAAAATTACCGGTAAGTAAGATTTCATTATCGATACGAGCTGTTACAAATCGAGTCGAGCAATTATCGATAAGTTTCTCAATCGTTACAAGCCTAGTATGTAGGGAGTATATACTAGGTATATGCGGAAACATAAATAAATGTAAATAGTATATGTGAAAACATAAAGAAAGCAAGCTAAAATGAGATTTAGTTAATTTTTTAAAGCACTGAGAAGCTAATGCTGTCTGTTTACAGCCTACTCACACAGAAATGTAAGTATAGTGCGCTGCATAAAGGTGTTTTAGTATACTATATGCAATCCCAAGAAAAACTAATTAAAACAAGATTTTTATGCTTTATTTTTTCATTATTAAGTTTGATCATGATGACACGGGCTCCAAGTGACCATGACAGACCGTGAATGACGGTCATTTAGATTTGAGCTTTATCCACTCAGAATAATGGGCCTCATTCACCAATTGTTCTTACGAAGAAGTTTGTTCTTAAATCTCACACACTTTTCACAAAGATTCTGGCATTCACCAATATTTTCTTGTATTTTGATTTGTTCTTAGATTCAAACGGAGTCCACGTACACGAAAGAGCACTGTTATAAACATATAGGCGCCAAAGTGATGTGAATTCGCCACTATTTTTCACTTATTTTTTCTATTTTTGCAGTTTTTTTTCTATTGATAATATGATGTCAAAGACTGAACCATATTTACTATATTTATTTTTTTTAAATAATTATTTTCCTAATGTTACAAAGCATCATGCAAATAAATATTACTTCATAACTTATCAATTATGCTTATTGGAAACCATGGCATATTTAATCATTGATAACGCCATTTAAAGGGCAATAATAGACCAATTCTCTCAAGACTGGCACAATGGCATGTTTACTCTTGGTAGAATAAATTAAAGCTCGTGTATTTAGAAAAGAATGCATCTTCAAAGCCCACACAGATTTTACAGGTGGGTTCGGCTTCACTTTTATGGGGATTTAGGGGGCATTTACCTATTTATTTAGAACAACTGGCATGCATTTTCAATTTACAAAGACTCACCAATTTAAGAACACAGCTGTGAATAAATCCGAGGTTTAAGAACACATTATGAATCTGATGTAGACTTTTCTTCTAAATTTTCTTAATATATTTAAGAAAAGACTTAAGATATTGATGTACGAGGACCAATTTTTTTTTTTTACTCCCAAGACAGCGAGCCAATCAGACTGTGCTGCTCCTGTGTAGTATCTACTAATAAGCAATTACTGAATGAGGCAAAGTCCGATAGGTAGAATTATTCAGATCAAGGAAGTTTTATCTGTCAAGGCCCTCCGAGATCTGAATAATTCTTAATATCATACAACAGCCAATTTCTATTAATTCATTCATTTTAAGCTGCTTATTCCTAATTAGTGTCGCGGGGAGGCTGGCGCCCATTTCAGCCGACTCTGGGCGAGGGTACACTTTGGACAGCTCACCAGGCCATCACAGGGCTAACACACACACACCTAGGGGTGATCTGGAACAGCCAATTAGCCTACTGTGCATCCGGAGGAAACCCACGTAAGCACGGGGAGAACATGCAAACTACACACAGAAATGGCCGAGCCCAGGAATCAAACCTTTGTCGTGAGGCGGACGTGCTAACCACTGCCAATTTCTAGATTTGTTTTATTATTCATTCAAATATTTTCAAATTATTTCATGTTAATTATGGATAATTCGGCTCATAGAAAAATACCAAGGATTATTGGATGGATTTTCATCAATCAGAAATGAGAAAATATTTTGAATTAATAATAACAATGGACATGATCCACTTAATAATAGTAGATAATGCTTAAATTAAAGCAGCAGACAAAAACTTAAAGTATGTCTCACTCTCTGATTCTGAAACCCTAGACATTTAAAAAAAAAAATGATCCCAAAAAAAAATACAAAGAAAACTTCATAATATCCCCCAGTGCAGCTAACTGGGTTATCAAATGCTGGCCATGTCTCTCACTGTCTATGGTGAGAGGCATGTAAAAGAACCATTGCTGATTATCATCAAGAGTAGACTGCATTGCCGTCAGCGTGTTTCTGCCCTGCGATGGCCTGGCGAGCTGTCCAGGGTGTACCTGTGCCTTCGCCCAGAGTCGGCTGAGATGGGCGCCAGCCTCCCGGCGACCCTAACTAGGATAAGCGGTTCAGAAAATGAATGAATTAATGAACTTCATAATATAGCCATCAATTTTTTTTCCCCTCCAAGGTTAAAAAGCACTTTTTTCGAGTGTTTTTGAAGAGACTCAGTCTTGGAGCATGCATTACAATTGTTATCATTGTCACACTTTAAAAATGCAAAAATAAACCATAAAAATCTGTTTGTTTTCTTTTCTTATGTCCCTGTGTAGTATATACTAAAACAATAACACCTTAAGCTTAATGGATAGTGCAGTTTTATTGTTTAACACTTACTAGCCTGTGATACCTACCTCGCCTTCAGAGAATTAAGGGTATGCATTTACCCTTTACATTTGAAAAAAGAATGGACACAACAAAGCAATTCTTAAGTTCCCCAACCCTGACCTTCACTGACTTCTAATCATGTTATTCATGTAAATCTTGTGTGAAGTAAATAAAAAAATGTACAGAGGGAAAAAGTAATTAGTTTTAACAGTACAGATTACTACAGCTCAGGAATGATATGACCTATTCCGTAAACAAGCCGTCCATAGCCAATAAAACTGTCTGGAATGGAAATGAGATCAAGAGGAAACATGCTCCACTGTTCCCTACACTCAAGTATAATGAAAACATGGGGCCAACTAGCATACATATGGATCACAAAGTGCATCTCAA
Organism: Tandanus tandanus; assembly: GCA_039654325.1. Taxonomy (NCBI): domain Eukaryota; kingdom Metazoa; phylum Chordata; class Actinopteri; order Siluriformes; family Plotosidae; genus Tandanus; species Tandanus tandanus. The sequence goes on from JBCNYH010000013.1 coordinate 23,861,006, forward strand.
TAAAGCCTTTTGATGGGGTTTTCTCAGTACTGATAGTGTGGATATGCCTGAAACCATCTCCATCACATGCCACCTTCAAAATGTGTGCTACAAGTATGCTATAAAGAAATAGTCTGGATTGTGCTGTCAGTTCTACAATCTTGGCTGAATTTTGCAAACTGGACGAAATTCTTTCACAACAGCAGCTTATTATCAGCAGAGGAAATGCAATGGACCAAATATGTTTACATGCCATGTGGCTCGGCAGGAAAAGTTAGGAGACAGATTGGAGATCAGTTTGTGCCACTTTTCTTTGGAACGCAGGAGCCTCTGTGCCTCGGGGAGAGGAAAAATAACGGCCGCATAAAAACCGTATGGTGCGACTTAAAAGTTTTAAAAGTGGAAAAATGTACCTGCAATAATCTGTGACTCCTCCCTGCTCCCTGATGTGGTTGGCAAAGGAACATCACCCATCCTTGGCTTATTTTTAAGAATTAAAAGATGAATTCATACTAAAAATTCTGCATCTGCAAGCAGTACAGGTCAGGATGAGTCTCGTTTAGGATCACTACAGTACGATGCCATCAAGACTCAGGTGTTGTTTTGTGACGATTGAATATTGCCTGATACAGTCATGACCAATCGAGGTTGTTTGCTTACTTGTAAACTCTTTTGGCAAAAGGGAATGCAGGTCAGCTGGACCGTTAAAGGCAGTCGGTCAAAAAAAAAAAAAAAAGATGGCAGCTCAGTGGCGCAATGGTTAGTACGTCCACCTCACAGCAAGAAGGCCTGGGTTCGAGTCCCGCGCTCGGGGCGTTTCCGTGTGAAGTTTGCATGTTCTCTCCGTGCTTGCGTGGGTTTCCTCAGGGTACTCCGGTTTCCTCCCACAGTCCAAAAACATGCACAGCAGGCTAATTGGCTGTTCCAAATCACCCCTAGATGTGAGAGTGAGTGTGAATGTGTGGTTGTGTGTGTTGGCCCTGCGATGGCCTGGCGAGCTGTACAGAGAGTACCCCGCCCTCGCCCAGAGTCGACTAAGATGGGCACCAGCGTCTAATTAAAATTAAGTGGCTTAGAAAATGAATGAATGAAAAGACGAGAGCCACGTTTATATGGAAGTTACCACCTATGGAAGGCGAACTCATCTCTGGTGGGCGGTGTTACATGGGACCTAGAAACATTCATATAGATATTTCACTGTAGTAAGGGCATGCTGTGGTCAATTAAAGCGTGGTTTAAAGTGTTTAGCACTCGTGCGAGGTTAAGACCACCAGTTCTACTTATTTAGTACCTGGAGGCTTGTTTGCTATGGGTTCATTACAGGAATGTTATACTAAAGCAGCACTTTCTTGGATCATTTTCACTGTTCATTGATTCATTTGATTTCCTTCCATTTTTCCAGGGGGGTCGAGGGAACAGCAGGTTGAAAACTTCAGCCAAGACTATCTATCATCTATCTCCAGTCACAGGCCCTTAACTCTTCTTATGCAAATCCCCCAAAGGTTTAAAGCCAACTTCTCTTATTAGCAGGTTTTGGATCTGTATGATGGCTGATACAAGCCTGATGCACCTTTAGCAGACTATAGGGCATTCCTTAAGATAACATGGTGGCGTCGTGGTTAGCACATTCACCTCACAACAAGAAGGTCCAAAGTTCGATTCCTGGTCTCTGTGTGAAATTGGATGTTCTCCCTGTGTTTGCGTAGGTTTTCCTCCGGGTACTCTGGTTTCCTCCCACAGTCCAATGACATGCATATTAGGATAACTGACTGTTATAAATTGACCCTAGGTGTAATCAGGGTTGTGAATGGTTGTGTGCGTGTTGCCCTGCGCTGGTGTGGCGAGCTGTTCTGGATGTACCCTGCCTTCACCCGGTGTCGGCTGAGATAGGCACCAGCCTCCCCACGACGCTAATGGGATAAAACGGTTCAGCAAATAAGTGAGTATTAAATGCACGTACTACTTGCTTTAATTACTGAAAATGTTTACAGTTCTTCATTAAAACAAGCCATTTCTCTTCGTGCCCACTGTTTTAAGATAATGGTTAAAAAGCTGTCATGGCATGAGCTCTACACTGGTGTAACTGTATTGTCTATGACAGTCAATCCCATGTTAACGAGAAAGAAAAATATCAGGATTTTTTTTAACCTGGACCCACAGTAGTGTCACGCCTTGCTGGGCCTTCTAAGTAGCTGGCCTTCCCCCACTGGTCCCCCATGCACAGTGCTCATCCTGGTCTGCCTCCCAGCATACTGAACAGAAAGGTAACACACCAATCAGAGAAGAGTAGGCACAGAAAGTGGAAAAACGATAGATGGGAGGAGGAAGCCAAACAGTTCGTCCAGCTCCTGCTCTAAAAATCAGTGTTCTGGCGGAAGGTGGGGAAACAGCTTCCTGGAGAATTGTGGAGTTTTTTGTATTTGGAATCATGCTTTGGTGCTGCACTGATGCACAAAATGAATATAATATCTGACCTTTAATTGAATATTAAAATTGTCAATAGTGAGTTGGTTTTCGGGTGGCGCAATGGCTAATTGGTTAGCACTGTTGCCTCACGTTGCCTCCGGAATGAAAAAAAAAACTGAGCAAAGGACCTTTGTAAGCTCCTCCACTCATCTCATGCTTGTGGGGGTTCCTCCGGCTGCACAGGTTTCCTCCACTAGTTCAAAGACATGCCTTTGGGTCTGAATGTGAGTGTGGATGGTAGTTTGTGTCCGTGCTAGCCTCGCGATAAACTGGTGAGTGTGTATCCTGCCCGAAGTCAGCTGAAATTGGTTCCAGCTTCTCCATGACACTGACGCATAAGCGGATGAATGCGGTTGGTTTACCAGTAATGATGAACAGTCATGACAATGCACTTTGGTGCAGAAATGTCACAGCTACGGTTACATGGAAATGTATTCATTCTGAAAATGTTAAGGAAGGTGTTTTGCTGGTATAATTTTGTTCCACTTGTCCCTTTTGAAGATGTGCTCACCGCAAATCAGTACACTATTTTCACTGATCATTATTTGAACCTATGTTGAAGCATACCTAACTCAGCAGGAATGGTCTCTTCCAGAATGATTCCACCCTTGTCCTCCACAGGGCACTCATGGCATTCAGGTCACAGAGGGTATCATATGATACATAATGAGCATATGATCTGGCCTTGACAGTCACCAGATCTCATCCCCATTAAATACTTATAGGAGATTTTTGACTGATGTGTTCAGACAATACAGTACACCACCACTGTTAAAACACCAACTGATGAAATAACTTTTGGAAGAATTCATCTCTCCAGTAGAGCTCAGACACATGAAGCAACTATTCAAGGGGTTTCTGTCAGGTTCAACAGGGTTTGTTTTTTTTGCCTGATTTTTCTCTCCTAATTTCGTCCCAGTTTAGCCTTCCTATCATGTGACCGCCACCAAACAGGGAGGGGGGATAAGCAAATATGTGCCCCCTCTGTGGCACGTGATGCTGCCACCGCACTGCTTGCGCATCCACATTCGGCTTAACACACTATTTGGCCCCCTGTATGCATGAGCTCATGGATGGCCATGATTGGCTGGTGATCATTGTGAGTGGCAAGGAGATAAACATATGCGATCCCTCCCGTGAGAGCTCAGCCTATTAGTTCTCAGTGACTCCCAGCTGCATACTTTAACCTGGATTCCAACTTGTTGATGCATGACTTGGGAGCTCCACAAAGGTGTTTTTAACTGGCATTCAAGATTACAACCAGGACAACCATCATTGTTTAATACATCAAGCAGCTTTTCAGTGGAAGGTATGGACTAAGGCAGACAGCAAGGATAATCAGATAGGTATGTGGAAACATACAGTGTCAAACCAAGAGCAAATACAAAACATAGTTAATACTCGAACTAAATAACTATAATATCGAATCATTATTTTGTGCTGAAAAGTTCATCCCAAGAAAAAAACCTTTTCTTTCATGCCTGGTTTCTGAGCACTTTTACTCGTCATGACAGCCAGTGTCCCATTACATCCTGTATTTTATTGTAATAGATCTCATTCCACTGGATGTTGAAAATCTCTACTCTTCTGGGAATACTTTCCTATCAAATTATGAAGCATGTCTGTGGGGATTTCTGCTCATTCAGCAACAAAAAGTATTACTGAGCTCAGGCACTCATGTTCGGTGAGGAGTCTGTGTTCCAGTTCATCCCAGTGGTGATCAACTGGGTTGAGATCAAGGTTCGGAGCAGGACACTTAAGCTCTTCCAGTTTATCCTTGTCTATCTATGTCTTAGTAAATCTTGCATTGAGAGCCCACGGTCATGCTCGAACATGTTTAATTCCATCCATCCATCATTTATACCTTTGTTATCCTTTGATGGTCTGGAGTGAGCTGGAGAGTAAGAGTATACACTGGACAGGTCACCAGTCTATCTAACATAAGGCAAACAACCATTCATACACAAATTCACATCTGGGGCAAAATTAGTGCAGTCAATTGACCTAATCTGCACGCCTTTGGACTGTGGGATGAAACCAGAGCACCCAGAGGAAACCCAGTGAAGCATGAGGAGAATATGCAAACTGTTTGCTTCCAATTTTATGGCAGTAGGTTGGGGAAGAAACACATGCATGTGATGGTCAGTTATCCATAAACGTTTGGGTATATGGTGTGTATATATTAATGTGTCGGGCAGCAGAGTGGCGTAGTGGTTAGCACACCTGCCTCACAGCCAGAAGCCCCTGGGTTCGATTCCCAGGCTTGGGCGTTTCTGTGTTGAGACTGCTTGCGTGCTTGTGTGGGTTTCCTCCAACACTCTAAAGGCATGCTCATTAGGCTATCTGGCTAGTCCAAATTAACTCTAAGTGTGAGTGTGAAGGCTTGTGTGTATCTTATGACTTGCATAGGAATCTATTCGGATCTGAATATTCACTTATTCCTATTAGTAAAATGCCTTATCCTTGCATGTGTGAATATGAGGGAGTGATTATAATGATGAAGATGCATTACCTTTACTGGTGCCTGATTTATGTGGTCCTTCTGGCCTCATGCTCTTCATTCTGAATGCCTCCTCGGGGTGATTGAAGCGGAAGAAGGACGACTGACCAAAACACAGCATACAGCCTGCACACAAGTTAAATTATGAAGTGTTTTGTGAAGGATCGTGCAATACATTTTCTTCACTATATTTCTTTTTTTCTTGCACTCGATATGAAGGACCTTCTGCTCTGTAGATCTGCTGTCTTTCAATCAGCACATGATAAACCCAAGATCACGGTTATGCAAAACACATGAGGACACACATGACAAAATAAGAAAATAGCATGCAGGCTACCGTAACCACAGGCTGTGTACTTAAGTGTGTGTGATTTTTGGACATACAGACATCTGCATGACATGTGGATTAGTTTACCCAGGTACATTGTGCTCTGCTATTTTATTTCCATTACATTCTATCACGATTGGTGTCAAATCGTAATACAGCGGGATAACCGCGGGAAAATTTTTGACAGTCAAAAACTTTGTCATGATCAGCGTGATCATCAAGACCCTCAAGATCATCACGATTCTACCAAGTGCCCTCAAGATCATCCCGATTCGATCCCACGACCCCCACCCCCACCCCCCACCCCCCCACTCATCACGATTTTCTCAAATCGTGGAGATCGTAGACATCGTGCACCAGTGTAAACCCAGGGTATGCAAAATAAGCTGCCAAACAATAAATATAAAATAAATGTATATTTTTGAAAAGAGAACAAAGCAATTGGTTGATGGGCACATATTCCTCCAATTTCACTTCTTTTAAGGTGAAAAATTAATTAAAGCCACAAAATCAAAGCCTTATGCTTGTCGTGACAGCTGTGACAAAGCACCTTTACAACAGCGAGCTGTCTTCTATTGCCTGCACAGTAAATTCTAAATCACAATAGCTGCTGTCCCACTGTCATCCTGGGGCGAGCCAGGGCTGTCTAAGTTACCTGAGGTTTGTAACCTGGGACTCAAGTCGAAAGCTTCAGGTTAAAATCCTGTTTCTATTATAGCATATAGCTCAGTAGTTTCCATGCCCATAACCCACTGCTTTGCTGTATACGCCACCCAGTCCACCTAAGACCACATAATGCTGTTGTAACAGGAGAATCAACAAGTGGATGCAAATGAAATGTTTTTAACTTGATCTTTTCATTGCTTAGCTGAGCTAGCAGGTAACTTAATAAAATACAACAGAAACAATTTTGTGTCTTTATTTACACCATAAATGGATCATGATTGGCTTAACAGCTAGTTTAAGTCAGCTAACTTAGCTAATGTAACTAACTGGCTAGCACTTAGCAAAGAGCTTATTGGCCTCATCAGTCATCTGCAGGTCCACAAATGGGAAACAATCATACTCACCTTTGAGTGATCGCCCTGAACCACTTGCCAGTCCATCACAGGGTTAACACACACAAACAACCATTCACACTCATACCTGGCGGCAATTTTTAACAGCCAATTAGCCTAATGTGTATGTCTTTGGACTGTGGAAAGACACCGAAGTACCCAGAGGAAACCCGCGCAAGCACAGGAAGAACATGCAAACTCAACGCTGAGCCCGGGACTCAAACCCTGTAGCTTCTTGCTACCAAGCAGATGTGCTAACCCCTACACCAACATGCCTCCCTTCTAAAATATATATTTGGATACAAATTACAAAAACACCATGGACCGGAATGTTTACGTCAATGTGTCGAATGGACTAAAAGTGATAAACCACGCCTTCCGCCTTGACATCACCTTATACCCTGGTTGGTCTCATCTTACCCATGGGTAAAAGGTGGGAAAGAATTTATTGGGCTTCTGGCCTCAAAGTGGCCCTGAGGAGGAGCGATCAAGCTCCAGAAGTGTTCAAAGAAATACTAATGGCCTCCTCGGCTCTGGGAAAGCAGCTATTGAAGACAGTGATGAACCTTTCTATTCCTCCAACTAAAGCCACGCCCCTCTGGTGTCAATACATGTGCCATGCAATGAGACTTTTTAGAAAAAGAAACTTTTCTGGGCTAGAAAAACACACACAGACCTACACCTGAAATAAAAAACAAAAAAGTCCTAGATACATTGCATGGTGATACTGTGAATCACACTTTTTGTAAAGCACGTTTGGAAGCACAGGAATATTACAGGTCTAAAAACTTTTTACTGAATCACAAAGTGGAAACTTTTGACACGTGAATGTTGTTCTCACAAGTACTCGTCATTAAAAGTCCTGCTGGTTTTTAGGACTGCCCTGTGAGAGGTGCTGTCTTGTGTGCATGGAACATTTGCTATCATGGTTAGACAGAGAGGGATGGGAACATTCAGTACCCATCATTCACTGCAGACTCAGCCCTGTAAACTGCTGCTTGGCTTGCTGAGTGAGGGAAAAGAAAAAAAAAATTAGACAAGACCAGCCTTGTTTCTGCCTAGGGTTTTCTTCTCCACTTATCTCCCAGCTTCTTCACACACATACACACACACACAATATCTGGACACAGTACACAAATTTTAGCATGCGTCCTCTCTATTCATATGTATGATATAAACCAGGCCCAAAAAAAAATTAAACAAAAGTAGTAAATGAGGCTGTCCATAATCTTATTATGGGGTATTGAACTCATTGAACAAGCATTCTAAGCTAGAAAGGGGGGAAAAAAAAAAAAGACAAAAAAAAGATTTAAAAAAAAAAGGGGGGGGGGGGGGGGCCCTTTTTCTCTTTTGGAAAGTTTCCCCAACAAAAAAAAAAAAAAAAATTTTCCCCGAACAAAAAGCAGAAAGCTCT
>JBCNYH010000013.1:23882898-23893731 GCA_039654325.1 Tandanus tandanus
GATTTGGAACAGCCAATTAGCCTAATGTGCATGTTTTTGGACTGTGGGAGGAAACCGGAGTACCTGGAGGAAACCCATGCAAGCACGGAGAGAACATGCAAACTCCACACAGGAACACCCGAGTCCGTGAATCGAACCCAGGACCTTCTTGCTCTGAGGTGGACATGCTAACCACTGCGCCACCGTGTCATATATTTGAATGTAATTGTTTCTTTGTTTTACTTTTAGGGTTAAACAGAATGAGAAACATTATATTCTTAAAAGTATGTGGACACCTAACTGTTGAAAATACCATTTCAAAACCATGGAACATGGCTGTAAGGATTTATGCCCATTCAGCCAAAAATATTTGTCCACTAGGGGTTATTAAAAAGGCAAGTGGAGGAGCAGAGCAGAAATTCACACATGGCAATAAATAGAGAATAAAAAGTATACACACAAAAAACAAGGTGCATTACTGTTCAGCAAACCTTAATGCCATGTGTTGAAGTGTGTTAAAGTGCACTGAATGCAAGAATGCAAGAGTTTGGGCACTGAAAGCAAGAAGGCCGTGCATGATATCAGTATTCCAGTTCATCTCAAAGATATTCAGTGGGGTTTAAGTCAGGGTTCTATGGTTTCTGTGCAGGAGTTCCTCCCCTCCAACTATAGTAAACCATGTCTTCATGGAGGTCACTTATGGGTATTGCCCTGCTGTAACATTCTTGTGTTCCTTAGTTCCACTGACTGTAAATCTTAATATGACAACATACAAAGACCTGCTATACAGTTGTAGGCTTTCAACTTTTTAGCGACAGTTTGAAGAAGGTCCACACCAGGCTACGAGGGTTAAGTGCCTACATGTGTTTGGCCAGTACAGTTTATCTTAAAAGAGAAACACATTTCACTTCAGGAAAGTCTATAGATTTTTAGCACTACATGGGATAGTATACAGCAAAATCTGACGTATTTTTAACCAATGAGTTTGACACATACGTGTCCAGCACATCCCACAGATAGAGAATTTGTAGGCCAATTTTCCTCAAACCATTCATTAACAGTTTTTGCACTATGGTAGGCCGCATAATCCCGTTAAAGTTGCTACTGCCATCGCCATAAAGGGGTATGTTTGGTCTGCAACAATGTTTAGGTAGATAGAACATGTTAAAGTAACATCCATGAAAATTCTAGGACTGTGTCTTCTGACACCTTTCTATCATATACACCATTAACCGTTTCAGCAGTCTGTGCTACAGTAACTCTTCTGTTTAATCAGACCAGACGTACTAGCTTTTGCGCTCTACATGCATTAGTGAACCAGGGGGCAGTCATGACACTCTTACCAGTTAACTAGCTGTCCTTCCTTGGACTACGTTTGGTTGGTACTTACCATCCAGTTGCTTAGCAATCACACTGTGGCCGCTTATCAAAGTCGCTCAGATCCTTATGCTTAGTCATTTTTTCTGCTTTCAACACATACATTTTGAGAACTGACTGACTTCACAATCTGCCTAATGCATCCCATTGCTTGGCAGGTGCCACTGTACTGAGATAATGAACAATTATTTGCCTCAGGCTCAGTGTATGTCGTTGACTTGTCCCCGAGACAGAAGGTCCTGAAGACTTTTCAGTTCAGCGACATCTATCAAGCCTGAGGCAAATAATTGTTCATTATCTCAGTACAGTGGCACCTGCCACATCCACTTGTGACATCCACCTCATATTTAGCGACTAATCGAAGGGCTGAGAACCAGAGTGGTCTAACCAACAGAAAGTTGTTTTTGAGGAAAAAATGACATGAAAGTTTTTGCAATATAAAAAAAATCAGGGGTAATGCTCATGATATGATTTAAGGCCATAATAAAGATGAAGGGACCATTCTGGCACGCATAGACCTTATCCACATCTGTCAAAATATGACCTTATTTTTCAGTTTCTGTAGGTTAGACCATTGTGGCTCCCAGCCCTTCAATTGTTAATCACCTACAAAAGTAAACATACCATTTTTATTAGAGTAAAATGATACCCATAAGTCATTTACTTTGTTTATGTACATGTTACTTTATAAAGCTTAAAATCTGGTTCACGGTTTTACATTAAGCAGTCTACCAGCCCTTCCACACCTAACATTAGTCACAAAGGGCTCAACTATTATGTCATGCAAGACCACACTGAGAAAGAATGTCAGCCTGTTCTCTCAGGGCAATGAATCATGAAGTTCTCACTGCAAGACATGACACCACCAGAGCATGGCAGACCATCATCAGGCCAGAGAAAACAAGCAGAGGTTTCGCATGGAGAATAAAAATCACATCCCTCTCTCTTGCTGGTGCTGTTTAATCTTCTGGAGTGTTATCAGTTAGATAAGTAACGGCATGTGGAACATCTGGCTAGGAGGAGTCACGGTTTTATTCTACATTCCCTAAGTAAAGGGCTACAAAAATAATCATGTAATGATAACCATAAAAAACACATTTGTGTGCTAGAACAACATATTTGCTTTATTGTTTTTATCTTGAATAGCATTAAAAAATATGTATCAGAGCAGGACAACAACTATCATCATCATCGTTTGCTGAACCAATTTATCCTACTGCTAGGGTTGCAGGGAGGCTGTGCCTATCAGCCGACACAGGGCAAATGTGGGGTACACCCTGAACAGCTCGCCAGACCATCACAGAGCAACACGCACAAATGAACATTCATTGGAACAGCCAATCCGCCCAGTGTGCATAGTTTTGGACTGTAGAAGTAAGAAACCCGGAGAAAACCCACGCAAGCACAGTGAGAACATGCAAACTCCACACAGATACGCCCGAGCCCAGGACGTTCATGCTGTGAGGCGGACGTGTTAACCACTACACCACCATGCCATCCGAAACCTCAAACTTAGCATGTTGATTGACACATGGTTTTTCTCTATGTATCCTTGGTATGTTTGCTGTTTTTAAGGCAGTGTATGCTGTATCCTATCAGACATGCACTGGATGCACCTGGGAGCATCTTTTTGTCATCATCATTTATTCAGCTATAGCATAACACTCACTTTAGTATTATTAGGAGTACAACTCTTTCATGTTTTGTCAAGACATACCATCACCCTATATGGACATAAAGGGAATTTTAATATTAACACTTGTGAAGGTGTTCCAGAACATTCCATGCATTTTCTGTAGGTGGAAAAAAGAGTGGCAGGAAAAGGCTGGACAGTTTCCATCAGATGCAGGGGAAGTTGACAGACAGGTATGAAATGGGTTTATTACGGAGAAGGTTTTTGCAAAGTCTTTTGTTGCCGCAGACTCTGAGCAAATGGGGGTGATGGTGCCGTCATGCTTATCATGACTTGCTGTGTTATTATCCTGTCAGTTTGGAGCTGGAGGGGGAGGATAAGGAAAATGTAGGGAGAGGGTAATTTTGATGTTCCCAGTGGCTGTGTCCTAGACCTAAGTAGATGAACAGTATATTATATCAGCTCCCTTTGCAGCATTTATGATTAGTAGACATTTACACATTTGCTTTTTACAGTGATAGGGATTGGATGGTCTGCACCCAGGGTCATCCTCACATGATTAGTGTACTCATGCCCAGTACATCCGAAACACGTGTAGGTTTTTTTTTGTGTGTTTGTGTGTGTGTGTGTGTGTGTGTGTGTGTGTGTGTGTGTGTGTGTGTGTGTGTGTGTGTTAGCATTTATCAAATTATATGTTATCCATTTGATAATATCCATTTTTATCCATTTTTCTTCAGTAAAGGCTCAGGATCATGGTGATCCGGAACCTGTCCCAGGAACACTGGTCACGAGCCAGGGACACACCATAGATGGAATTCCAGTTATTTCAGGGCATTAGGCACACACATTCACATACCCTTTCACAACAAGGGACAATTTATGCTAACAAGTCCACCTGCTAACATGTTTTTGCAAGGTGGGAGGAAACTGGCGAACCAGCTCAGACACAGAGATAATGATATATAATAAAAGGAATATTTGATATAATTGAATCCTTCTTTACTTTCAGGCATTACAAGTCTAAAAGAATACAATAAAACAGCAAAGTCTCTTTCAGCATTTGGATTGTAAGTGAAGAACAAACCCTAACAAAATAATGCTATTGAGCAATGCAGTAATGCAGCACGACATGAACTCCAAAACCCTACTGAGAGAAAAATATTTGACCTCCATTGCAGAGTCAGCATCTAACATTATTAGAAGCAGACAGCATTTTTCCAGCTATTTTTTCTGTGAATATAAAATTATGCAAGGCAAATGTGCAGTGGTGGCTCAGTGGTTAAGGCTCTGGGTTAGTGATCAGAAGCGATATCCAATTCAGCGATATCCTGATTTTTATGGTTAACTTTTACATTTCTAAAGCAAGATACTGGTCACACATGCTTCATCTTCTGAAACTGATTCCAAGTTTGAATGAAGTGCTATATAATCATGATGATTCAATCTCTGAGGATTCTATATCTACCTCGGCCTTTGACCTTTGTGATTAACAGCACCTCAATCAAATAATTCTCTATATCATACTTCACCTCTTTCAATAAGTGCTTATTAATACAAAAGATGTATTCTCTGACTGTTTTATTATTCAAAATATTTTCAAAGTAGACAGACACGTTAATGTGTTGTACCTGCCAGTTGTTCAACTTATCCCATGCCAGCAGGGCAACAGTTTAGTTATCCCATGGAAATGATGCAATACCAAGAATTTGTGGTGACTATCCACAAATCAGAAATTAGAAAATATCTTAAATGAATAATAACGCTCTTTATTAATTCAAGAGATTTTCCTCGTTTCTGATTGGTGAAAAGCCATGAAATAATTATTGGTATTGCATCATTTCCATGGGATAACTAAATTGTTGCCCTGCTGGCATGGGATAAGTTGAACAACTGTAAAGGTGCAACACATTAACGTGTCTGTCTACTTTGAAAATATTTTGAATAATTCTTCTTTGAGCCAATTTATCCATTAACATTGAATAAGTTGAATGAATATTGCACAACTGACACACACCAATGGTTCTCCTCAGAGACATCATAAGATAGATGCTAGGCTATGCTTTGCAGCAGACAATTCCGCCTGTCCGCCATCTTGGCTAGTTAGTACAATTTACAGCTAACAGGCCTGAGCTATTTTGAACTATTTATGCTTTTGTAAGCCATATACTGTATGAGAGTGAGTGGCAATGACCAAGACGGCGGCGAAACATTTCACCACACAACAGAACTGTCAGTAGGGTGTAGCCTATCTGTCTTATTTAATATCTATATTCCTCCTCTACCCTCTTCCCATTGAGAGCCACTGAGAAAATGGTTGTCCGCTCTCAAGACTAGAGGTGTGTCTATAAAACACGTTTTGTGGGGAAAACGTTTTAATGTTTTAATTCATGAAAATAAATAATATGTCCTTACCATCACATACTTTAATTCCATATTTTGTTCCATATTTTCATGGAATTTGTCTAGAAATAACATGAAATGGCGTTAACAGGGAATTTCATGAAGCACTTCCGGCTGGCTCACACTGACTAAGTTGTCCTTTCCTCTGGACTTGAAATAATTTTGAATTAATAATAAAACAATTATACAATTTGGCTTTTGCATGACATGGAGAATTATTCGGGTCAGAGAGGATTTTATCCACCCTCGATCTGTATGATAACACTATCTTGATTTTAGTAATTCATTCAATAATTTAATAAATAAATGATATTTTTGCCTCATTCAATAATTGCTTATTGTCCTGAGATAGCAGGATAGAAGATGTACATATACTTAATATACAGCCTATTAATATAAGCAAGTATTTCCTTGTAGAAGAGATTCATTCATTCATTCATTTTCTAAGCTACTTAATCCTAATTAGGGTGGGGTACACCCTGAACAACTCGCCAGGCCATTGCAGGGCAATGCATATATGACCGCCAATCAGCCTACTGTGCATGTTGTTGGATTGTGAGAGGAAACCGGAGTACCTGGAGGAAACCCAAGCAAGCACGGGGAGAACATGCAAATACCACACTGAAACACCCGAACCCGGGACTCGAAACCCGGGACCTTCTTGCTGTGAGGCGAACGTGCCAACCACTGCGCCACCATGCCGCCCCGTATAGAAGAGATCATTTAGTATGTCATTCTCAAAAACACAGCTTAGCTCATTTTCCTGCTTGTGAATGATTAAAGAACAACATCCTGTAGAACTCACCCTCAGGTAGGGGCAACAACGTGATAGCTGTGCTGAGGCGGCCACTCCCAAGACTGACCAAATGGGGTCGTTCTGCCTGAACCTTAAGCCCCTTCCCAGTCTCTATCAGGTCCAGTGGAGTGCACTGTGGAGGGAAAGAATGAATATGGATCTGAATCTGGTTTGTGAATAGAAACATCATTAATTGCATTTCACTGTAAAATGCGACAGGGGAGCATAATGCAGAAAGCTTCATAACTGTGCCATTTTAATGGGATGGGAAGAGTCAGGTAAATTATGTATGACTGGAGGTTTGACGGTAAATCTCTTATGTAAATGATGCAGCTTCATATTAATAAATTCAAGTATTAAAAGATTCTCAATGTACATTGAAAATTAAATTTTAATTGCAGTAGGAATCAGTGGCTGAGGATGTGATGTTTCCCCTCTTCTGCTGCACCCTGTGAGCTAAAAAAAAAAAAAAAAAAGAGCTGAAAATGTGAAGTTGAGTAAGCCGTAGTTGTCATGGTAACAGTGTGATGGAACTGCTGAAGCTTGTCTTTTTGCTGTCTTGTAGTGACATCATTGTCCTGAAGCTTTTTCTTTGTGATTCTTGCACAAGCTGTTGTATTCGGATGATGTGCCAGATGTAATATTCCCTCATGCCTTTATTTATGATTTCTTAATCTGCAGCCCTGCTAAGAAATGTAACGTAATGTGAATTATTTTAAATATATATTAGTGGGAATTGTATTGAAATTATTTACTATGCATGTAGATTGAAACATCAAGTAAAATCATATCATGAAATAGTACCATATAGAAATATTAAAGTACCTTATATTCCCATGGTGCACTGTGTTGCCATACACCAATGAAGAGGCTTTACACACATTTAACTCTATATGTTCTCACTTCCCTCTTTGAGAACGCATTAAAACAAACAGTATAGTTCACACTTCTACACCTGCATGCTGTAATAATGTCTGACTTCACCATCTGGTGTCACTCAGAAGAGAAGGGGTTCCCTTTAGAGCCTGGTTTCTCTTAATGTTTCTTTCTCATGTCATCTCGGGGAATTTTTTCTTGACATTTTCTTTTCTGGTTTGGGATTTACATTTATATTTATGGCATTTGGCAAATGCCCTTATCCAGTACGTACAGTACATTCTGTTACATTTATACACCTAAGCTTTTAAGGGTTAAGTGTCTTGCTTAAGGACCCAGCAGTGTCAGAGTGGTGGTACTGAGGCTTGAACCCTTGACCTTTTGATCAGAGCCTTAACCGCTGTGCCTCGACTGACCTATGTCAGTAATTAATGTTTATAGTGTGATATTATATTCATTCATTCATTCATTCATCTGCTGAACTGCTTAATCCTATTAGATTCGGGGGAGGCTGGAGCCTATCTCAGTCAACTCTGGGCAAAGTCAGGGTACACCCTGAACATTTTGTCAGTCCATCTCAGGGCCAACACACACACACACACACACACACACACACACACACACACACACACAGCCATTCACACTCACACCTAGGGGCAATTTATCCTAATGTGCATGTTTTTGGAGTGTGGGAGGAAATCGGTGCAGCTGAAGAACATGCAAACTCCACACAGGAGTGATATCATATTCTAGCTTATAGAAATACCACTGTTCATCATTTATAATCATTCATAAATTATCTGTACCGCTTATTCTGTTTAAGGTTACAGGGAGGATGCAGCCAATCCCAGCTGTCTCTGGGTGAAGTTGGGGTGCATCCTGAACTGCTCACTAGTCCATTTCAGGGCCAAAACATGTACAACCATTTAAACTCTCATTCATACCTCAGGGCAGTTCAGAATATCCGATTAGCCTAATGAGCATGTTTTTGAGAGGAAACCGGAGCACCCAGATGAAACCCACACAAGCATGAGGAAAACATGCAAATTACACATAGAAGCTTGGACCCAAGACGTTCTTGCTGTGAGGCAAGTGTGAGGCTCCATTATTTATATTAATGTCAACAGCAATATACCCAAACCAAAATACACATAACATTTACCATCAGATTACAGTGTTTTCAATAATCTCGCTCTCACCTGTAACACCTGATGAGTTTGACGGCCATGACTGCTTATGTTTCTGTTCGCACAGTCCATGTCTTCTGTGTTATTTGTTCCTCCCTCTAAGATCTGAGCATCCTGTGGGACACAAAAGACAGCCTTGAGAAATTGGCAACCCTTCTGTTTTGTCTGCACAAAACTGAAACACCGAATACATCTCTGAATCTTCATTTCAACGTGTTCTTGCTTCATAGGGGTTCATCAGCTCCCTGTTTGCTTGTTCTTAAATGCAATTCAGTCATGTGCAGTGTTTCTGAAACCGTCATTTCTTATAGCGGAACTTCGGCCTGTATGATTGGAGCACCATACTTAAGAAATCATCGGCTGGATTTTGGATGACTTGTATGTCCGTCCATCAGTCCAGTGTTTGTATGCATCGCGATGCTGATTGGTTGTTCACTCTTTGGCAGGGTTTGATGCTTGTCGACATCTCGGAATGTATACTAAGATAGTTTTTGCTCTCGTAAACTTTTAAAGGTTTTTGTTGTTGTTGTTGTTGTTGTTTTACCGAAACATTACCCAAACAACAACAAATTAAAATTAATTTAAATTGTATTTTTGGCCATGCTTCTACTGATTTTCCCCCCAAAATAAATTTTTTTAAAAATGGACAAAATAATTCATTAATTATGCAAAAACAAACAGCCCACAAAACTCTCACAGGAGGTTCCACTTTTCGGCTGCACCTTGATTTGTATATTATGCTACATAACGTTTTATTTTTCCTAAAAGATAGAAGCCTCTCTTCATTATTTCAGTTTCAGTATAGTTATCAGTAGAGTGAAACGAAAAGTCAAGCACTGCAGGCTCCTGAACAGATTCTTCAAACAGCATTTACACAAAGATGCTTCAGATTTTATCATTCATATAAACCACAGCAGCGCTCTCCCATTCTCAGCTGAGCACGACCGAGACTTGCTACATTCACACATACGTGCTTCCCTCCCCTGGAATTCCTCCTGACTTACTCACAATCCTGGCTCTGATTTTTCTTTTACCCAGGGCAGACAGAAACAAAGACAAATTCAGAAATGGCTATATTTGTCCATGACCTGTGTAGAAAGATGGCTGTACTTCTGTAAGCTGTAAAAGGGAGGAAAAATAACTCTAAAAAGGGCTTGTGGTAATTCATATGTGAAAAGGATTAAAGCTAAAAGGATATCATTATTAATTTACTGTATTTATTGCATACGTCATCACCATTGTTTATGTATAAGTAATTGTTGTTTTAAAAGAAATAGTTGGTTAATGACAGTGTCATGTCATGGAAATCAAAGCTAAATGAATGATCACATTGAAATTTGTTTAGATCACAATAAAAGATATGGACAATTTGGTAAATTGTCAACAAAATGAAGTAGAATTAAACCACCGCTTAAGCCACAAAAGAATTACATAGCAGCATTAATAGGCTTGCCCTCTAGTAGTAAGTTCTTTGTTAAAAAGAAAGAAAGAAAGAAAGAAAGAAAGAAAGAAAGAAAGAAAGAAAAGGTTACTTACTAATAAATTTCTTTTTTGTTTAGAAGCAAAAACTGAGTTTACCTTATACCAGCGCTCCAGCAAAGCAACCTCACCATATCTCATTAGTGGTCCTTGTGCCAAGTGTGTCTCTGCATCCCCACAGTTAAGTAAGAGTCAAGCTAGGTGTTTTATAATCCGTTTGTCAGACGTCTCTCCATACAAAGCAAAGAAGAGCAGATTTTGCAGTACAGACCTGCCTGTACATGCTTCAGTGAGTCAAAGCCTGCATTCCAGCCCACCAGCCAAAGCGCTGATAACAGGCACAAGAGAGCAGGTCAAACTCAGCAGAGAAGAAAGACTAAAAGGCATAGGATGATAAGAAAGCAAATGCAACATTCAGAGGCTCAATCTCAGTCATAGCAAATGTGCGAAATTGCAAAGGGGAAACAATGCAGCCACTGTATGTGGGTCACTAGAGTTCATACAGAGATACTATTGTAGGCCCACAGCAGATTCTTCCATTCGAGCTGGGTTTGATCTCAGTCCAAAGCCCATTCATGACCACATGATCATCAGAGCCTATCATTAGTGCATATGCTTCCTACCTCCATGAAATCTGCACAAAAGCTTTGTTACAAATTACCAAAAAACTGAAGGATGAGCATGTACGGTTCATAATAATGAAGAGATGAGCACAGAAAGAAATTTCCCTGTTGCAATATGGGGTGTTTTTTTTTTTTTTTTATCAAATCGGTGACGGAATCTTCAGAGGTGATGGGATCTTTTTAAAAAAAACACTAAGAATTACTGGGAAATTAAAATAACCCCTTTTGTTTGTTTGTCTGTTTGTATTTTCCATAGAGCAGCATGGTGACGTAGTGGTTAGCTTGTTTGAATGACTGCAAGAAGGTCTTTGGTTCAAGTTTGTGCTTGAGTGTTTCTGTGTTCCTCCCACGGTTCAAAGACATGCACATTAGGCTAATTGGCTCTTCCAAATTACCCCTATATGTATGAGTGTGAATGATTTTGTGTGTGTGTGTGTGTGTGTGTGTGTGTGTGTGTGTGTGTGTGTGTGTGTGTGTGTGTGT
>JBCNYH010000013.1:23900046-23912914 GCA_039654325.1 Tandanus tandanus
GTGTGTGTGTGTGTGTGTGTGTGTGTGTGTGTGTGTGTGTGTGTGTGTGTGTGTGTGTGTGTGTGTGTGTTTTTGTTGAGGTACACATGTTACTTCTGAGTTTCCAGTGGTCCTGATCCTTCTGCGTTCTGAATCCTGTGACCCATCCTGATGTGCTACTGCTGGTTGGAGTCCTCATCTTAGAAGCCCCTCATCCCTACTGGTGATGATCCATATGGACTTAAATATACACTCAGAAAGTGTTGAGATGTCTTTTCACTGCTGGTGATGTGGACTATTTTGCTGAAAGTATTTGTCATTGCAGCTGTGGGATGGCCGGCTACACTTAATGGTAAACTATAGTGAAGTTTCTGCTACATGGTTTGTATTTTTATCTGCTTTTACCCAATTGAGGATGGGTTTCCCTTTTGAATCTGGTTCCTTTCAAGGTTTCTTCCTTCTGTCATCTGAGTAAGTTTTTCCTTGCCAACGTCGCTGTTGGCTTGCTCATTGGGGATGTGAAACATTTGTAGAAGAAATGTTTAAATTCTTTACCAAATTTGTTTTTACTATGTAAAGCTGCTTTTCGACAATGTCAGTTGTAAAAAAGTGCTATACAAATAAAACATAATTAAACTGAATTTGGAGTAACCAGTTGACCTAATTTGAATGGGAGGAAACCGAAGTACCCAGAAGAATGTTACACAGGCAGAGAGCGAACATATAAACTCTACACAGAAAGACTGGTCAGCTGTGAGGTTTGAAACCCAGAACCTTTTTGCTGTGAGGCAACAGTGATAAGTCTCCTTGACACCCCATGATCATGTCCTATATTAAATAGTGTAGTAAAGTAATACAGCTCAATGACATAACATATAGAAATGTGAAAAAAATGTAAAATCAGGTTTGATGGTTTAAAAAAGCAGACCCAATACTGCACGGCCCATGTTGCAAACATGTATTAAAAAAAAAAAAAAAAACATTGCCTAAGGTCTTAGTTTCTTATTTCAATATGCTTCAGAAGATTCGTTCAAGAGAAAGAATCTGAATTATGCAGTGCACCACGTGCAGCCAGGATATTGAGGAGCAGAAGAGACATACTTGACATTTTGGTGAGTGCATGATTATAGCCTCACTGGTACCCAGGGAAAGATGTGGGCAGTTAAGTGCATTCTCTGATTTAGACCACACCACAACTATGTGACAAAACTGCTGAAGGGGAAAATTAGAAATGGGGTATGTACAGGCAGCACTTTATGCATTAAACCTATGCAATGCATTTTAGATAATATACAAATTAAAAAACAAAAACTTTTTTTGTTAACAAAGCTTATGTATTGGGCTGCACAGTAGCATAGTGGTTAGCACATCTGCTTTACAACACGAAGGTCCTGGGTATGAGTCCCAGGCTCAGCGAGGGCGTTTCTGTGTGGAGTTTGCATGCTGTCCCTGTGCTTGCGTGGGTTTCCTCCGGGTAGTCCGGTTTTCTCCCACAGTGCAAAGATATGCGTATTAGGCTAATTCACCCATCTAATCTCAATCGTTCATTTGTGAACCGCTTAATCCTACTAGGCATCCTTAATCCTACTACCTGGTGCCTATCTCAGCCGACCCTGGGTAAAGGTGGGGTACACTCTGAACATTTGCCAAATCGCTTTATCCTTTATTAGTGTTGTGGGGAGGCCCATCCCAGCCGACTCCAGGCAAAGGCGTGGTAAACCCTGAACACCATCGCAGGGCAGCACAGACATACACACATAACCTTTTACATTCAAACCTGGGGCAATTTGGAAAAGCCGGTTAGCCTACTATGCATGTCTCTGGACTGTGGGAGAAAACCGGAGTACATGGAGAAAACCCACACACGCGTGGGGAGAACATGCAAACTCCAAACAGAAACACTTGAGTCTGGAACTCAAACCCAGGATCTTCTTGCTGTGAGGCAGACGTGCTAATCACTACACCACGCCCCTAAATCATATCTGCTTTCCTGTAATCTTGTCTACAACAATGCACAGACAAATAACTGAGGGGATTCCCTAACTTCTGGCATCGTGTCAAATTTCTAACGAGATTCCAGCGTACGTTACAACTCCAGAATCACTGTAGGATTAGCGCAATGGAGGAAAGACCTGTACACAAACAAAATGTGGAAACGTGCTCAGGAGAAAAAAATAACAGAGTAGCACAAGAACAGGAAAACAGGAGACTGGTGTATCTATATATAGACTTCCTGCAGTACAAGGACGAGCAGGCTGTTTCTTGCGAAGCCAGACTGGGGCGAATCTTTTTGGACTAAAATATGGACATGTGTCAATTCTGAGGTGTTTTCTTGAAGGTCTGGCTTCAGATGACCATGTCGTGTTCCCATAAAGGAAATCAGCTAAAGCCCAAAAGCATTGAACACTTTAAGCAAGAATAAAATTCACTTTCCATACTACAGAGATGAACTATTTTGAGAAACACACACACACACACACACACACACACACACACACACACAGAAAAAATACTACATATGATCAACACAAAAAAGTCCCTAAAGGTATATAGCTTGAGATCTGTATGTACTGTGATTTTGTGCTGGCTTTTGATTTAGTATAAATAATGCGAAAGGAAAAGCCTGACTAATACACTCCTGGCTGGGATTCTGCTATTGGAAGTTCCTGAGGAGTCAGTCTTTCCCTTGTTCCCTTAATAAGGGGTCTGGGGCAGTGGGGTATTCTGGGAGTGCCGTATTCGAGTAGGCTTCTGCGTAAATGTTCCGTTGACTTTGGCTGTTTGTTTCCCAAAGACACTAGGCTCAACAGGCATTCCAGCTCCACCAACACAAAGAGTTCTTTTCAATGTGTTTAATCCCTGAAGGGGGGGAAGGGGCCTGGCCCTCCTCCACTGTTGGCAGTGACGTGGATACTGCACACCCACATAGACACATTCACAAACACAGCGTTCTGCAGTAAAATCTTATTAGAACTGTTCAAGGATTGGTTGGATCTATTATCTAAATCAGTCCTGTATGTTCCTGCAAAACTATTAAAAGTGTATATTAAAACTACAATGGCATAATACTAGAAAATATTTATATTCTGATTGTTTTTTCTCTATAAGACTAGTCCTGACAGTAGAGCAAGCTGAAATGCTCAAGGTAAAGCCACACGTTTATATTAAAGATGCCCACTTACTTACCAGGCATATTAAATAAACATTAAATATAGTGTTATCTTTTGTAAATAAAATGGAATCAGCCACAATCAGCCTTCTGAAACCATTTGCTTACTCCGGTATGCAAGCGTCAGTGAGCCCTAGACCAGCCGCGATAATCTGGAGAACATAAGCATAGCATCTGGAGGCGCGAGTGCAGAACTATCATCAAAACAAGATAGCGACCATCAGCACAGACACAGATGACCCAAGCAGTAAGAAATCAGTAAGTTTTAAAAAACTTTAAGGATGATTGATGTAGATTTTTCTGCTTTATGCAAATCTGTGTTGCACTGCCAAGTTATCACGCATGTACAAAATCGTTCCTCTGGTCACACATCTTATTATGGTTATTGGAAACAAAAACAAAATGTGTAACGTAAATAAGAGATACTAAGCTCTTGAGTTGGGTGGTTTTACTGAGATATTTTTGTATTCAGGCAAAATGAGCTGATAATGGAAGATAAAACACATGTTATTGAATGGCCAGCTTTAAATATCATACTAAGACATGGTTCTGTAATACCACAAAAAAGGTTGTGCATGGAATGTTCTAAATAAACCAATTTAAACAGTCAGTATTTTTGATATGGTAAAATTTTCTCTCAAAACTGGCATTTATATCACATTTTAGTGGATAAAATATAAATGTTGGTAAATTGTTCTTCTATTTTAATTTATTTTTATTTAATATATATTTTACTCTTTATTCACCAGCTTATTATTTCATGTTCTGTGCTAACTAGATCGCTGTCTCTTTTTTTTTCACTCCAGGAATGTCTCTTCAGGCAACACATAATGATGTTTTGTGTGCGCAGTAAGTGCTGGGTGGTGCAAAGCTTAAATTGGAGAGCACTCACTATTTCACATTACAGCCAATATAGAGCACAGTATGCTTTTTAGAGGATTGATTCTGGCAGACCTCAGGATTATTTAGACATTATTTGTGTGTGGCTCAATACATATAAACGTACATTTCACAACGGGTTCTTTTTGCAGTATATGTTCTGAATGAAACTAGTGCCACAATTACACAGGAATTTGAAATTCTGTTTACATTTCCTGCATTCAAAAATCCCTTTTTTCACTGAGTGAATGCATCCTGTTTTGGTCTGGTTCTCAATTTTTTATTTATTTATTCTTCTTTTTTTTTTTTTTGTCAAATCAAGAAAGACATAGTTGGTAAAACCTGTCATGCAGACTTTGTAAGCAGTGCCAATCCTTACTATCCTTACTGCCAGATTCTTAATTCTGTGCCAAAGAGCCCCAAAGTCTCTTCTAATCCATTTGCAAAATACAGACAAAAGAAAAATCCAAGCCAGGAATTTTGATTGAGGTGCCAAGTTCCAGAGGAGTGCAGCAAACCGCAGAAACCCCATTCAAAGGAAGAAAAACACCAGAACTCACCTTTTCACCACTACACTGAAGGAATTAAGCTACAATGAGCAAGTCAAGTATCCTCAAGTCACCCTGTCTCATCAGCAAATGCCACTACTGACATCATTTAGTAGAGAACATAATAGAGGAACCACAAATCCATGAGGCCCAGACTGAGGAGTCGGGGAGAGTGAAAAGCCAAGCCATGTTCTGGATGCTAAAAAGTGCTGAGGTACAGGATGAGGACACGCAAGGAAGTACAAGGAAGCCGCTTTAGAAATCTCTTTAGCTAATAGAAATCTTGTCGTTCACCTCCTTCCTGGTGAATCATTTGTGTAAAATTATTTTAAAGCATATTCTATTTCTCTGACTTTCCTTTCAATCTGCATCACATAATAATAAGTCACAATGTTTTAAGAAGAATGCGATCTGACACTGTATTATAAGGGATTTAGAAGATGTGCAGATCAGCAGTTAGTCATCATTTTCTTTTTGAAAAAAATGCAGAAATACAGTTTGACACACAGTGATGTTTAGAAGAATATAGAGAAAACATTGCACTGTGGGAAAATGCTTATTTATTTCCATGTATTTCTTTTGGGAATTTCTGGTTGTATTTACTAATCACACACACACACACACACACACACACACACACACACACACACACACACACACACACACGAGTTTTTGGACTGTGGGAGGAAACATGCACTACTAGGGAGGCTGTTCCTATCTCAGCTGACGCTGGGTGAAGGCAGGGTACACCCTGAAGATTTCCTTTCTGTTATTGTATTACTGAATAACTGGCAGAATCTGTTTCTCTGGATGCCTTGCTGCTGCCTTTCTATGAGCTACAGAGAGTGGAGTAGGAAGGTCCTAAGCAACAAATTGGAAAAATAAAGAAAATAAAGCCAATAAAGTTAAAGGTACAAGCCTAAATTTGTTCCTGTTATTGCATTTTATTTCTGCGCCATTTTATTCTTTATCAGGGTTTGCCAGGAGACTGGAGCTGTGGGCAATGTGGAACATCCAATTAATCTAATGTGCATGTCGTTGAACTGTGGGAGTACCCAGAAAAAACCCACACAAACATAGGGAGAACATGTAAACTCCACAAGCCCAAACTCTCGAACCCAGGACCTTCTTGCTGTGAGGCAAATGTGCTAACCACTACACCAGCATGCCACCCAAACGTCTTATAGAAGTATTTATTTAGATGTATAGAGAACAGTCCATAAGTCATTAGACGGTGACAGGACATGTTTTTGTTCGTTTATTTCTTTCTTTTGTCTTCAACACATCAGGTTCCAAGTTTAAACAAGGATTAAAGAACAGAACGAAGGGTTTGCGATGCTTCATTCTGGATTTATGCTTCCACTTGTAAAAATGCAAAATGTGGAGGGTGCTCTCTAGACCGTTTGTAGTTATAAAGGTAGGTGTCCTCTGCAGGCGAAGAGAAGTCAGGTCGAAGGAACATATTGAGAGTTTAATCTGTAATAATGATACTCTAATGAAAACATATATATGAATACTATATTCCATATTAAATACCATTACTGCCAAACGATCCCCATAAATCCTAAACAGTGAGCCTTTAAAGTGTCTTCAGCTCTACTTTGCAATAATAAATCTATTGTGTACAACATTATTTATACAGTGTCACTGTCTTTCAGTTCAGTTAATTTTATGACCTTCATTTTACCCTAACAGCACAGTAAAGTAAAGGGTAGCTTAATAAATGTTTCATTAAGATGTGCCATTTACAATTTAGTTTGGTTAATATAAGAGCCACATGACTCAGTGACAGGAACACAGGTCATCATAAACCTGAAAAATCGGAATGATGCCCAGATTTAGTCAACACCATAAGAAGAAGGGAAGGCATGAACGTAGGCAGGCAACAGAAGTCTAAAATAGGATTTGTCCAAGAAAAAACTGGTGAACCGATCAAGAGTGCTTGTAAGGACGTGTCATTGATCACCTATAAAGAGGAAAAAATAACAGCATGGCCTCAGCGCCATGCAATTCACTACAAGACAGCACAAAAAAACCTCAAGAAGAAAACTGCCAGGTTATATTTAGTGTAGCTAAAACAGCCTGAAGGTTGTATTGCTTTAAACCAGTCAAATCAATCACAGTTCCTAAATGCAGCTGAGCAACTGAGACAAGACTGAAGTTCTTGAAATGAGTGGGTCTGACAGAGACTCACCAGGAAAGACATGCACTCACTGGAAACACATGGATTTGCAATAAAATACTGAATAAAACTAGAACTAGTGACTGGCAGTTTTTATACCTCCACAAAGTATTAAGAGCATTTAAAAGCAAGGGATGAACATGAAGCTGCAGTGACCATGACCTTTGACCTATGATCTCCAATTCTAATCAGTTCTTCCTTGAGTCCAAATTGATGTATGAACCAAAATTTGTAAAAACTCTCTCAAGCCATTAGTGGAAAATATGAGGCAGCAATGAGTTTGACCTTTAACCTACGAACCTCCCAAAAACGAATCAGCTCATCCTTAACTCAGAGTGGACATAAATGCAAAATTTGAAGAAAATCCCTCACACTGTTCTTCAGATACTGCGTTCACTAAAATGGATCATATGAGGCTACAATGACCTTGACCTTCGACCTTTGACCTCAAAATTTTAATTACTTCACCCTTGAGTCAGAGTGGAGTTTTGTGCAGGGTTAGAAGAGAATCCTTCAAAGTGTTTTCAAGATATCGGGTCCAAAAGAATGGCAAACATGAGGCTGCAGTGACGTTGACCTTTGACCTATAACTTTGAAAATCTAATCGGTTCATTCTAGAGTCAGTGTGGGCATTTCTGCAATGTTAGAAGAAAACCCCTCCAAGCATTCTTCAGATATCACGTTCACAAGAATGGCCCATAAACGGACATTTACTCACTCATTTACCAAACAGCTTAATCCCATTAGGGTCGTGGAGAGGCTGGAGCCTATCTCAGCCAACACTGGGCAAAGGTGGGGTAAACCCTGAACAACTCGCCAGAACATTTCTGGGCTAACACACACACAACCATTCACAATCGCATCCACACCAAGGACAATTTGGAACAATAAGTTAGCCTAATGTGCATTGCCTTTGGACTGTGGAAAGAAACTGGAGTACCCTGGAGGAAACCCACGCAATCACGGGGAGAACATGCAAACAAAATAATGCCTCCAGCTCCGGCTCTTACAAAACTTTTCAAAACCCAGGAACACTGTGCTCAAGGCAGGAGTTCACCCTGGGTGGGAGAGTAGTAGATTATAGGGCATCTCACACCCAAATATTCACACACTCACAAGACACCAGTAGCATGTTATTGAAAGGAAACCCATGTACACATGAAGAGAACTGAACTAACTGGCAACAGGCAGTAACCTGCCCTCAGGATCAAACCCATGACACTTGAGCTATGATGAGGTAATACGACCTGCTAGACCCCCATTCTAAACTGGGAAAAACGTATTTATTTACGCACAGCTTGATTAAATGAGGGAAATTACTTACACACTTACACACGAACAACTCAAGGGAACAAATCCATTTTTTTAAAGTGCGCAAGATACAAGTATCTGCTTGGTTTTTGGCACAAAAAAAGGAAAGGGGTGAGGCTCAAATGTTGTGATATAAAGTGGGTTTTTATCCCTACATCTACAAAAGAGTATCTGATCATGGAAAGGCCTCCTCCCTCTCTCTCTCTCTCTCTCTCTCTCTCTCTCTCTCTCTCTCTCTCTCTCTCTCTCTTTTGAATGGGAAAAGACTGAAGAGGACCTAATGCAACATTAAACATGTACCACCTAAACATGCCACTTTTTCTCTGCATTTCAGGACAGGTCAGAGTCTTTCCATTATTAGCAGCTCAAAATAAAACAAGGTCTCTCTAGTAATGTTGCATTTACCAAGAATTCTTGGATGGTATCAAGCTGAGGAACAGCTACCACTGCAAAATCTTTAATCGTGAAAATATGTACAGTGTAGCAGAGCACACTGCAGGATAATAACAAACCTGTAGGCGCTTTCGGACTGGAGGAACTTTTCATAGTCTCTTAGAACTGTTGGAGGAAGTAGCCCCTTTTTTATGTTCATTCTGCAGGTTTTTATTTCTTATAATACCGTCGTAGAGACTGTTTTAGCTCCTATTTTAGTGCAAGTACTATCCCAGGAAGTAGGAACTGTAAGTGTATGGAGATTGATCTAGTGCATCACCGGCAACCGCCATGTTTAAAATCCCAAAATAATAACAATGCCTTTTAAAGAAAAGCTGTTATGTTAGCGCTTAGAATAAAAAAATCATGGTCAAATGGACAGAGAGCGAGCTGAAGACTTTACTGAGCTTATATGCATCAAAAGATATTCAAAAAGATTTTGACGTGTTTGAGTGAGATTCTAAAAGCTTCGCCATCACTTGTCTTAAGTCACGCCAGCATTGCTACTCTTGATGCAAATGCAAACAGAAATATACCACTGACTTCGTAGGGGAGTTCCCTAGGGGACAGCTTCTCTCAAAAAGTTCCTAGAACTGCTCGGTCTAAAAGCTTTTCATGTTTTATAGTAGTAGATACAATAAAGGCATGTTATGCAATTACCATAACTGTTTAGCTGCATTAATATTAATGATATTATAAAGCGTTCAGGGTGGCCTCACAGCAAAAAGGTCCTGGGTTAGAGCCCCATGCCCGGTGAGTGCGGTTCTCCTAGTGCTTGTGTGGGGTTCCTCCGGGTTCTCCAGTTTCCTCACAGAGTCCAAAGAGATGCACATTAGAATAATTGGATATTCTTAGGGGCGGCACGGTGGTGCACTGGTTAGCACGTCCGCATCACAGCAAGAAGGCCTGGGTTTGATTCCCGGGCTCAGGCGTTTCTGTGTGGAGTTTGCATGTTCTCTCTATGTTTGCGTGGGTTTCCTCCGGGTACTCCAGTTTCCTCCCACAGTCCAAAAACATGCACAGTAGACTAATTGGCTGTTCCAAATTGGTCCTAGGTAAGAGACAGGAGCCAGCCTCCCCGCAACCCTAATTAGGATTAAGCGGCTTACAAAATGAACAAATGAATAAATGAATGAATTAATGAATATTCTCAATTTCCCCTAGGTTGGCCTTGTGAAGCCCCCCCCAAAATCCATGTATCAAATATACATTTTTATTTCTTTCACAATGTTCTAACCAAAAAAAACCTTACAATTCAGTTCAGCAGATTCAAGCAAAGTGTCTCACTAAATAATGCAGTGATTCAATCAACTGAATCAACAATTCAACTGAAATCATTGTAAATTAATATACTACCATATGCACAGTCATACCTCTTTACTTTATACACACACACACATATATATATATATATATATATGAGTACATACCTGTTTTTTCAGCCAGCTTTCAAAAGTGTACACCTTTATAGAAACCAATCAAGCTGAAGATATCATGCACAATCCAAATGGAAGCATCCAAATCAGCCTTGTGATCACTTGAACTCGATTCTGAGTTATATTCACTACACCTCTCTCTCTCTCTCTCTCTCTCTCTCGCTCTCTCTCTCTCCCTCAGTTACCCTCCCAGCCCTCCTGTGCCATCAGCCCCTCCTAGTCCTGCACAAGGCCGTCATTATCCCTGCCAAAGAAATCCTCACTTGTTCCTCATCTTTGCAGGAGCCGATGTTAAAAGAGGTGGTCCGTTTATAGACTCTATGGAAAAATACGAAGCTGAATCTAATGTGAAGCCCTTTCAGAATAGCTGCAAGGTAGCTTTGGTAGTAAAGGAGTGCCAGGCTCAGTAGAGCTTAGGTCTGATTTCAGACACACTTCGCTGTGTATTTGTGTTCCATTTCCTTTCAATGTTGGTTACTTTGTAGTTACTGACGCTCACTGAGCCTGTGCACTTTTTATGCCCATTTATTCCATCACAAGGATGTGATAACCCTTTTTTTTTCACCTTTCACTTTTTTCACCTTCAATTGAAACAACAGGCATAATCTAGCACCCCTTAAATTCTTTGTCTCACCAGTTCAAACACACACCTGTCATCAAGATAACCAGCGCCCATCTCAGCCGACTCTGGGCAAAGGCAGGGTGCACCCTGAACAGCTCACCAGACCTTTACAGGGCCAACATACATACAACCATTCACACTCACACTCACACCTAGGGGCAATTTAGAACATCCAATCAGTCTACTGTGCATGTTTTTGGACTGTGGGTGGAAACCAGAGTACCCAGAGGAAACCCACGCAAGCAAGGGAAGAACATGCAAACTCCAAACAGAAACGCCCAAGCCTGGGAATCGAACCCAGGCTTTCTTACTCTGAGGCAAACGTGCTAACCACTGCGCCACCGTGCTACCCAGGCCTTATATGGGTACTGATTTTAATTACCCATGTCCTATAGTATGTGGGAATTTTGGTGGTGTTTGACCTTCCAAGGTCACTCAAGGTCAAAGGTAATTACCTCATAAAAAAGTCCATATATCGTTTCCTCTTAGTGCTTCATAGTAACTCATGTCCACCAGCACTCGTTGTGAAGTGATAAACACTATGTCTCAAAAACATTGGTGACCTTGCTCTGAATTTCAGCTTTGACCTTGTTGACCTTGATATTCCAAAATGTAATCATCTCTGGGACTCAGGGAGGGTAGTGTCCCCACCAAGTATGCTGAAAGTCCTTACACGGGTGTGGTGAGGATTTTGTTCACAAACTGACAAACACTGCTGATAACAATAGGAGGTAAAAATATATTATAAGTGAGGAAATGGGTAAATGTAAACAGAACAGTACTTCACTGTGTTAAAATAGAGTGCAGAGTGATTATACATATACAATGGACAAACTGACTCAGTGATAACAGGAGTAGAACTGGAATTAACTTTTTTTGGTAAAAATTTAGTCTGTGGATATAATACCAGTTTTCAATAACATATATGAAATTGACTTTGAGGCCCTGCGATGACCTGGCGAGCTGTCCTGGGTGTACCCCGCCCTCGCACAGAGTCGGCTTACATGGGCACCAGCCTCCCACCGACCCTAATTAGGATTAAGGGGCTTAGAAAATTATTGAATGAATAAAATTGACTTTGATTGGTCCAATAGTCATTAATATCTTATTCTATATTCTATATCTCATTAATATCTTAATTAATATCTCCTAATTAGTGATGACGATTGATGACAAAAGTCATAGCAAAAATCTACATCCATATGCCAATAACATATGTGAAATTCACTTTGATCGGCCCAACAGTTTTTGCCCTTATAACGTCCGAAAAGTTAGCTGGAATAATAATAATATGTTGATATAAAGAACAAGTAAAAGAACAGTCTGCGGACTCTCATCCGCAGACTAATAAATTGAAGTACAAGCTATTTGTGAATACTGAGGAATCAAATCAAATGCCTTCACTCTATTATTTATTAAACATAATAAATGTACATGATAAGGAAATGAACAGCAGAGGGGTGCTTTAATGTAAGGTAACAACTTAAATTGTTAATTGTCAATTCAAATAAATAAGTTCACAATAAATATCTCTCTTTTCTTTTTATGTCTGATGAAAGCAAGCCCCCTTCCTTGTTCTCAGTCCCTCGGGGGTCTTAATAAACATGCGGCCCTCAGAGTCTGCTTAAAGAAAAACCCTTACTGAATATGAAAGTCTTTTACAGATGAACAAGCCATTTGAAAACCAGTTGAAAGTCACTGCTTATCTGAATACACTGCTTGCAGGCCCTGCTTTAGTCCCCGAGCTGTGGTTTGGTTGTGCGAGACAGAAGTCTGCTTTGCTTTCAGGGATATTTTAGCTATAGAACAGAAAACATTTCAAAGCTATCTTCAGTGAAGAGTCTTAATGTGTTATGAATAAATGTGTTTATTGGTAGTAATTAATCTGAAAGGTACTTTTAGAATACAGAAACAAATTGTGCATTATTTATTCATACATCCCTCATTCATTTGCTGAACCATTTTATCCTCCTAGGGTCGACAGGAGGCTGGAGCCTCTCAGCTGACTGTGAGCAAAGGTGGTATACACCCTAAGCATTTCACCAGTCTATTGCAGGGCAACACACACACAACTATTCACACTCACACCTATGGGCAATGTGGAACAGCCAATTAGCTGGGACTCAAACCCAGGACCTTCTTTCTGAGGCAGGTTAAAGTCATCTGTCTGAAGATTTTCATTTCTATTGCAAAGATAACACAGACACAAACAAATATACACTCTCATATTCATCCCTATGGGCAATTTAGAGTAACCAGTTGAGTTAATGTGCATGTATATGGTCTGCGGGGGGGGGGGGGGGGGGGGGG
>JBCNYH010000013.1:23983408-23993989 GCA_039654325.1 Tandanus tandanus
TTCCACAACCCCCTACACATCCCTAATGAGCAAGCCCGCGGCGACAGTGGCAAGGAAAAACTCCCTCAGTTGACACATGGAAGAAACCTTGAGAGGAACCAGACTCAAGAGGGAAACCCATCCTCATTTGGGTGAGACCATAGAATACAAACCAAAAAAAAACAAACAAAAAAACAACAAACAAACAAAACAAAAAAAAAACACAACCACCACCAACCAGGGAGGGGCGTAAGCATGCACATGCCCCCTCCGTGCTGCCACCCGCATCTTTTCGAACTGCTGCGCATGTGTATTTGGGGGCGGCCTAACACACTCTGAGGGAAAGCACTATCTGCCCCCTTGTACAAATGAGCTCACAGACTCCCATGGTTGGCTGGTGATCGCTGTGAGTGACATTACCTTGACATTTCTATGTAAACTTTAAGAAAATTGGGCAAAATGCTGAAGCATTAACTATGGAAAATTGTGAAATGATGAAAGCCTACCATTTTAAACATCAAATTTACTGATGGTGGTAAATTACCAGTAACTGGAGCAGTGCTATGTGATGAGGTCTTTCACGGAAACAAGCTCTTCATTAGGGACTGGGGTGTTTAATTTGTAGTTCAATAACTGACTGTGCATTAACTCTGGTGACGTTTGTTCTCCATAGACACACATTGATCATTAGTTTCCCTGAAGGCATTTTATTCAGTTATTTGAAGTGTTTTATGCTTGTAGTATTATCTAAATGCAGCTCGGGTCACATCCAGTCACATCAAGCTCTTGTTGCTAAATGGAGTGTACAGGAGAAAAATGATCTATGTCACGTTTTTGTTGGAAGAACGATTCCTGCACCGGCTGCCTGACTGTTCTGGTTACTAACAGAAATAAACCTGTAGTTTCAATCCTGAAAATATTTTAGCTGTATTTAATTTTGGGAGAGAGATGACATTTTTTTAATTGTCACCTTTTTTTTATTATTATTTTATTTATTTATTTATTTTTAATTTGAATGTTTTTTTTTTTTTTGCATAATCAGAGAAATGGGACAATGTTTTTCACCTGTATTCTTCAAATGCCATTTTAAATTAGCTTTCTTGAAAAGTAAAAATAATAAATAGACATTATCAAGTAAAGTATCACCTACTTGTGTGGGTTTTAACATCCTTCATGTAAAGACC
Source organism: Tandanus tandanus (assembly GCA_039654325.1). Classification (NCBI taxonomy): domain Eukaryota; kingdom Metazoa; phylum Chordata; class Actinopteri; order Siluriformes; family Plotosidae; genus Tandanus; species Tandanus tandanus. Next base: position 23,984,572 of record JBCNYH010000013.1, read on the forward strand.
CAATAAATAGTTACATTAAAAACATATGTGGTAAGCTGAGGCATACAGGGGTGTAAGGAAAAAATATGCAAGCACTGTTTTAAGAAGTGCACATCTTTTATATATAAAAAAAAAAAAAGGTGACAATTAAAAATGTCATCTCAAAATGTCATGGTTTCAAAATGATTAGACCTTGTAACGTAATTTTTCGAAGTCTGTCCAAAAGACAGTAACTCTACAGTCTCTTGCTGTAATGTCTGAGAAACTTGACACTTGGAAAGGGATCTTCTTCCATGCCTCCCTACAGTACATTTTAAGCTGCTTTAAATTTTTAGGTTCTCTGCCACTTATTGATACAGCGACACCTGACGTCCCAGCCAAACGTTTGGAATTGCTCCCTGGAAGGTTCTTTTCCCCTTGCTGTGCTTAGGGACAGACTATGAAATTGGAGTTTTCTAATTGATTTTGAAGCCCGGCAGACACAGGAATCAACTGTACTAAAACTATGATCTTTGGGCTCCTTCGCCATTTTTCCTAACAATATGTAGGATGGTGTGCAGTGTCTCTCGTGTGTTCTTTGTGTTTCCCCATGGTAATGGATGACACACAGATTTTGCATTTTTTTCAAGAATGACAATTTGCATGTTTTCTTCCAAGAAATGTGAAGGAAGCCAACTTTGTTTTTGTAACTGCTGCTTATGCTGCATAACTGGACAGCGTAACACACCATGAGGAAGAGACATGCTGCCCACACTTTACTGTATACACACACACACACACACTGTGTGTGTTTAACAGTAATTCCCAGACCTCTGATCGTACATGAGCCATTAATCATATGTGATCCATCACAGCAAAGTGGGTATTAAATCTGAAATGATAAACTTGGAACTTTAAACGTGATTTTTCTCCAGAGTCGTATGCTTAAAAGGCTGAAAATTCCTGGCAGGTTTTGGTTAGATACCCCAAAACTAGCAACATGTATAATGGTATCGTTTTAAAGCTTAGGTTATCAGTTACAAAATGGTACAATTACCTCAATATTAATAATTTCCGACTTAATACCCACTTTGCTGTGATGGGTCACATATGCAGTCAGAGGTCATGCAATAACTGTTATTTTAGCAATACGTTTTCAGCATAAAATACTTCAGGTCACAGTATATGAGCTGATGTCCTCAGAGTAAATTAGCCAATCAGTGCGTGCAACAACTTCTTTTAGTCATGTTTCATATGGTAATTTTTGTTAACTCCAGTAATTCTAGAGATCATTGTAGTGATTGATGATGCATTTGGTGAGGTTACCAAGATGATGTAAATTTAACCTGACAATGTTTTAATCTTATTTCCAGTGATTCTGAGTCCGTATGGTCTGAATGGTACACTCACAGGCCAGTCCTTTAAGCTTTCTGATCCACCAACACAGAAGTTAATAGAAGAATGGAAACAGTTCTACCCCATTGGCCCCAACACCAAGGAGACCCCAGAAGACAAGTTAGACGAGTTGGACTGGGAAGACGACTCTTTGGCTGCTGTGGAGGTTCTTGTTGGTATGGAACAAATATTATTATACTCAATTGCACTTATTACAATTGAGGATTCAGAGCCTCTGTCGTATTGTGAGCTTAGTTGAAATGGGTTTCGATGTTCTTGTGTTTTCTTGCTCAGCCGGAGTAAGGATGGTGTACCCAGCGTGCTTGGTTCTTGTAGCCCAATCGGATATTCCGACGCCAGCTGCAGCAAGCTCCTCCGGTACGATGATTACTTCGGGAGGACATCATAGTCATGCCATACACAGAGAATCCGCCCTCTCCTCAGTTACACTCACTCCTCCAACTTCACCAGAGGAAGCTCAAAAAGGTATGATTTCCATAAAGCCTGAGAAATTTATTAGTTTGACTGTAAAAAGAAAAAAATAATTTTTAGTTATTATGTCTGTGGGGTTAATTTTACTCTTGTATTTCATTATTGTAGTTCCTCAGCCTGCTCCAAGATGGACAAAAATTTCCTCAGCAGCTGATTGCTTCAGCTTGGACAGTACTAGTCATCATGGGGGTAAAGTTCCTCGCAAGCTTGCCAGTCATTTGTTGGAGGCAGTGTGGCAAGAGTGCAATGTCAACCGTGCTCAGAAGTACGAGGATCTCCCCCCCCCCCCCCCCACACTTTTCTTCCTGCTGGTTTACATAAAAGAAAACAACTAAGTCAGGTTCAGGCCTTCTTCATGTATGTTTTTTTTGTTTGTTTGTTTGTTTTTTACAGGAGAAAGTTCTCAGTTCTGGCCAGTGGCCTGTGTGAGGAGGAGGTGGACAAATCCGGTGTTTGGGATTTTGTTGAACGCTATCAAAGAATGCAGTGTAATTGCTCAAGGTATAGATGGTGTATATACTTCTCAGAGATGTTTCAAAGTCCATTAACAGGGTTAAGTCACCATCGGCGATAGGATCCGCCTAGTAGGGGAATTGTCTCTGCTTTTAATTAGCCACATTGCTGAAAGCACAATTGGCAGTGTGGGCTGCAAATTGGCTTACCCTGATTCCAGTGGTTTAAAAAAATTATTAAAATAAATTAAATCGAGATATTTAACCCTTAAATGAGGCATTACATGCAACACATTTGCCCTACATATTCCAATTTAATCAGTGATTGAAAGTCTGAGGTCACCATCTGCCGGAGTGATGGTTAACTTACTTCTGGTTCAAAGCCTATGGAAGGCTGTATATGGAAGACATATATACTCATTATTTAGTACAGCGAGTAATGGTTATAAGATAGCTATCATTACTTTTTTCAGTATAAATATTTGGAGATGATTTAAAAAATAAATCATTGAATTTCAAAATCAAAAACAAGAAAAGTTATTTATAAAAAAAAAAAACATTTGTAGTAATCTGCATTTTTCCATAGATTTTTTAAAATTAGAATCGTAAGAACATGTTATCATGTGACTTGTTGGGGACACTTAAGGGTCCTGAGATGATAAATTAATAACAATTCCAGGGCACATTGCCCATCCTGTTATGCTGTTTTCACAATATGTTATTATATGTTGAACACAATATGAGCAGTATAATAATGAGTTCTGGCTGCCTGCATGCATGAATAATGAATTTCTAATTGACAGTTCAGTTAAGAGGTTGTTGAAAGACCTTCCCTTGTAAACACAGCAAAGTTATCTAGTTGTCATCCATTACAGGAAACCTGTAAACAGAACTGCCCCTGTGATTCATTTAACACCTTATGGTGAAGGTTGTTAGTTGCCTCTCATCAGTAACAAATTTATTTATTTGCTGAACCGCTTAATCCAACTGGCATCACTGGGAGACTCGTGATGTCAGCTGACCCTCGGTGAAGCACGGGGTACACCCTAAACAGCTTGCCAGTCCATCGTAGGGCAACACACAAAACCATTCACACTCACCTGGGGCAGTTTGCAACAGCCAATTAGTCTAATGTACATGTCTGTGTACTTGTGGGAGAAAACCTGTCTCCCCGGAGGAAACCCACACACGCACGTGGAGAATATGCAAACTCCACACAGAAACGCCTTCACTGAGCCTGGAACTTGAACCCAAGTCCTTCTTGCTGTGAGGCATGTGCATAACCACGATCCCACCCAGTAACAAAACATCTTGCGGCTAATCGCTGCTTTGCGACAGTGTCAGTTGTAAAAATCGCTATTCAAATAAAACTGAATTGAATTAATCAAGCTCCTCTGTGACTAAAAGATTTCGGAGCACTTAGCCACAGTGTCTAATCACTTTCAAGTCCCACTGCTCACACTGCATTAATGTTTGGGTTATCAGCTTTAAAATATTCATTGTTAAATTAATCAGTGAGATAAATGTATGTGGTTTGTTACATTTATTTTTAAGTGAATACAAGCTAAGAAAAGTCAACTGAAGTACAATTTCAGGCTTCCCTTTTTCTCCTACAGACACAAGAACCTGAAGCAGCGTACAAGTAGCACTCCTGGACTTCCCCTCCTTCCTGGCCAGCCCTCTCAACTCCCCTCCAAATACAAAGTGGCTGAGAAGCCAGAGAAAGCAGAGAAACAGCAGAAGAGGCCTCAAACCCCCTTCCACCACCGTAGCTCTGTTGGGGAGGAGTTGAGCTTGGAGCCAGATGAGAGAGGCAGCCATTACCGTGCTCTTCACCATGGGGATGTTGAAACGAGCAAAACCCAAACCCTGCACACGTCAACCAGGGACATGGTCGGTTCACCTCAGCCTCCGCCACTCAGTCCTCATCCCTGTGAGCGAGAGGAAGAGACACCAGCAGAGCTGAAACGCTCTTCCACCCCCCTTCATCAACAGTTCTACCCTCCCTCTTCCGAGGCCTGCCTTCTGCCTTCAAAAAGCCCTGATCGTGCTTCCTTTGACCCCTCGACCTCGGAGTATGCTCCAGCTTACCCAGACTCCCTGGAACCCACAGTGTATGTTGGCTCTGCCATCAGCCCCAATGAGGATACAAGCCACAACCCCTGGAGATACTTCAGACTCCCTGGCAAAAGAAACATGAACCTACAACCTCCTCAGCTTCCCATGGACAAATTGAAGCAGGACAGTCTGGACGGTGCCGTTTCTGTCACAGAGTAAGGCCAAACTAATTCATGTTCCTCTCCATGTTCTTTTTATCAGCCAGGTCTGCTTGGCAGAGGCTAAAGAAGTAGCCCACTGGCTTTCAGACTCTCTTTTTTTTTTTTTTTTTTTTTTCTTCAGCTAATTGTTTATTAATACATCATAGCACTCATATAATTCATAATTCTAAACAGGTGGCAACCTCAAATGGACAGGGTGTAATGTGTTGTTAAAGTTTGATTTACTGCTCAGTTTTCTGACCTGCATGTTTTGGTTCACAGGATGATGGCTTCCTCTGCAACTCTGAAGGTGTCTGAGGAACGGGTGAAGATGTACATTCAGAAGAAGAACCAGTACCTCTCAGTATCTGTGTGTGATGGAGAGCAGGAGCTGGATGCAGATCCCTACGCTTTTGTGGAGGGAGATGAAGAGTTTTCTTTCACCGATAAAGAGAAGAGGCCTGGAACAGAACCTGCAAAGAGAAATAAAGTCAGTCACGCCACTCTTTAGAGGCTACCTTTCATTTAATAATGTGAATCATGAGTGTCTCCTTTCACACATACAGCCTAGTCATGGCAGAATGAGTAATCTGCTTTGGCATCCAGTGGCATTCTTTTATTGCTGCTTTGTTTCTTTACTCAATACCATAACATTCATTTATTGTTGTGGGGGTTTTTTCTGTCTACAGCCAGAATTTTCAGGCCAGTTGTTTTTAGGCAGATGTTCTCTAATGTTTCCTTATTTGAAGTGAAGCTGTTAGTTCTAACCAGGGAGCTGAGTCAGATCTGATTAGTCATGTTGGTTAATGTATCTGTATCCTTTAAATATTAATATATGCCCAGATTTAAAAGGTTGATATTTTGTTCAAATTCAGATACATGCAGGATGTTGCATTAATTATCTAAATTATATTGGTCAGACTTAAGCTCTGTGATCTTGCAGAAAATATTAACAGTTTACACAACATTTTTACACTAGAACCATGTTACCTATAATTAACACCAGATTTGTCATCTGTGGACCCTGAAGGATGCAAATAAATAAAAACACAGGCCACTTAAAAGCGTGACATATTGCAGTGGAATAGTGTGTTTTTAAACCACACCATAACGTTCCACTTTTTATACTTAAATTGTACTCCAGCTTTGAAAGAGGGTGAGTTAATCGTATGAGATGGTAAACTAGTTACAGTGCTCTCCAAGATTATTGCCATCCCTAGTAAAGATTAGTTAAAGGGGTTAGAATCAATAAAAGGTTGTTTTGTTTGCTTGTTTTTTTTTATTATAGTTTTAATTATTCAAAACAAATCCCTTATCAAGAAGTAATTATTATTTATTAACATAAGAGGACGAAGAAGAAGAAAAAACAATAAATAAAATATTTTGTACACCTTTCCCTTGCCAATTAAGCAGCACTGAGTCTTCTCCTGTAGCATTTTTAAAGATTCGAGAATCCAGAACAGGGTGTCTGTGGTAATAAGTATCTCTGTTTGAGCAGGAGGAAAGATTGCAGCACTGAATCATTTACACTGGGCTAAAAATACTGCATGGCAACGTGTTGGCAGTGAGACAGATATGGCATGATACACTGAGGAAGGTGGCAAATTGGGCAGTGTGAGATTTCAGTGCATCTTAATGTGCTTAAATACATATTCGCAGGGCACATGTGCCGTTATGTTGAATATTATGTATTATCGAAAGAAAGAAAGAAAAGTTCAGAGTTGTGAAGTTATTCTATGAGTCATATATGACCAGATAGCCTGGTTAGGAGCGGTGTGCCAAGCTAGCTTTTGGGTATGTCTGACAAGAGTAAGTGGAATAGTAACTGTCTTAGACCTGACTCACATGTAAGCAATCACGTCCGAATATACAAGCGAATTTCATTTAGAAGGTAATTAAATATATTCAAACTGGAACTCGCATATTTTCGGAGGTAGTCGGTTGAATTTGAGGTGAATGGTCCGTTTTCGCAGTCTTGGAAAAAAGTTTTGGACATGCTCAAAATTTGGTGCGAATTCAGAGTGGCTTGAATACGAGCGGAAGCAGTTCAGTTCTTGTCGCTCGTTTTCGTACGGCTCAAGCGACTGTTTTTTGCACACGCCAGATTTACAGATAAAAACCCGCGAAATGATGCACAGGTCAAGAGATTCCGCCCCTTATACAAAGAGGCGGCCGGCGGGAGTCCTGTGCACCCTCTATTTACACTTTCATTTTCAAGAGAGAAAAAATCTGCATATTTCCTACACGCAACGTGCCTCTTGCTGTCTCACACACGTATTGTAAAAATATAATATTATATCTAAATATAAATGGTCTTTCCGGTGTCAGTGTACTTACTGCTCAAGCTGCTTTTCACAACAGACAGAGGAACACGCGTCTCAGATCTGTTCCATTTGCGCTAGGACCTGGGCCCGATTCTTTGGGATGCATTACAGGGGACACATGGGAAATATATTTAAAGGCTATGCAGTAATCTATGGCTGTGGGGTTTTTTTATTTACTTTTCCCGTAATCTCTAATTCAGCTTGGTTTTCCCACATAATCTCTCCGGTGATTTAATACAGGATTTTCCCTTGTCAGCGTGAGTTGGAAAGCAGATCTAGTCTGTTATGCGTGTCCAAAATTGATAATAAATCCCCAGGTTTAATTATTAAAAACCTCTAACAGGTAATTGTGCTCTGATCCGACATGGAATGAACACATCACGGAGGAAGGTGCAGGTTTTTACACGCAGCTCTGTGCTCCACTATCTCTCTCACACATCCGCTTTTTAGCTTCAAACCAATAGTGCAGGCTGAAATAGCGGCTTTCCCATAAGGCATAGTTGTGTATTCCAGCATGAGCTGCTCAGCTAACAGTCAACTCAAAGTGCCAGTACAAAGTGTCTCGCGTGTGTGTGTGTGTGTGTGTGAGAGGTGCACTTCAATCAGACCCTCTGGATTCTAGACAATCAAATGGAGGTTACATGTAAAATATACAGAGAAAAAAGCGTGAAGTCATCAAGAAAGAAAGCACTTTGATTAGTTTTTTCTTGTATTACTTTAGGGGGGGTTCAATACAATACATGACACACAGCCAGTGCTGGGTCACGGCTCCTCAATGATAATCTATATTCGTAGATATATTTTTTTCGCACAACCGATAAAATGTTGCACTATTTCGCAGCTATATCGCTTACATGTGAGTACACCTTTATTCTATTCACACTAACTGGATTGTGAGAAATAAAGCATTATTATTCAGATTCTTTAAGATAAAAAAAATATATTCTTTCCATCAAATACTTAATGGGAGTGTCTGTTAGTTTTTATCCTGGCACACAGTCTCGCGCGCTAGTCACACTTCTGATTGTCATTCACCGCTTACGAAGTCCGCTCACCCGCATCAGGCACTGCCAAGGACTGAAGGCCTGTTCCTCGCAGCAGGCCAATTTGGTTATTTTTATTCATTCATTTATTTATTTATATATTTATTCGTTTATTTTTTATTTTTTCCCAAAAGTTCTAATTCTAATTAAAAAAAAAAAAAAAAAAATTTTGCCATTAAATTATTTCAATCCAAGCATAGCCTAGTATGGAATTCTGACCACTTTATGTATTTTTTTCTATAGTGATGTAGCTTTGAATTGTATATGATAGTATACAACTAGTAGTAGTAGTAGTAGGTTAGCCAATCAGCATGTGTGATTACTCATATTCAGTGAGTATGTATAGAATCATTTGTACTGTACAAATAAGTAATTATTGGCCAATACAAGATTAAGCTTTTCGTCAGTCGGATTGGATAACTAAGACCGTTAATTACCAGTGACAGGGATGGAGTTTTAAGTAAGTCACAAGTAGAGGTGGAGGTTAATTTTTTTTAGGTGTGATGCATGGTTTGCATTTTTCCTAATGCTCTTTTTGCAAGTAAAAGGTGTAAAAAACGTGTCACAGAATGCATTGTCCTGGTCTGTCTGTTTCTGTGTCATCTGATTAAAAAAGGAATTGCACAATTTTCATGTGATAGTTGACATACTCCATATTCCAGCACAATGTCCTGTATTTGCTCAGCCAGTTCCCCACTGATAGCAAGCTATTGCCCACAAGAAAAAAAAACCACACCAAATTGTTTGTATTGACTGTAGATATTGTTGATTGATTTTTTTGTTTGTTTTTCAGAGGGATGAAGGTAGTACATCTTCAACTGATGGTGCGTACACATTGTCTTGTGCATTTAAACCTTTAAATCTTACAATTTAAATCTTGATTTTTTTTTTTTTAACCTCCCAGTATTTGTCAGCATGCCACAACATTTGATTTCTATTTGTTTGTTACCGCAGACGCTCATGGCTCAGCCTGCAGTAAACCTCTCCCATCCACCAGTCTAATACATGAGACCGACTTGGCTGTGTCAATAAACGATCTTGATAATCTCTTCAACTCTGATGAAGATGAACTTACGGTCAGTAAACCCCTTGAACAGTTCTCCTGAACCTTAGTGCAGTGTGACGTTTTAGATCTGTGCTGTTATTAAATCTTCAGATTGCTCTTGCTATCTTAATGGACTGTTCTCATAATGGTCCGCAGAGTATCTGTTCTATTATGCACCACAGTGTTATATATAGTTCATGGTGTTGTGGCAGTGTCACACAGGTGAGCAGTTGTGTTCTGTGCTTTTGTTATTCCCAGCAGCCTGGAGCCAGGAAAAGTGGGAGTGGAACTGAGGAGAAATTTGGTGGCAAGGAGGCAAAACCGGCAGCAGCAGACTCTCTGTCAAGTTTAAGTATGTGTGTGTGTGTGTGTGTGTGTGTGTGTGTGTGTGTGTGTGTATATAAATGTGTGTATTTATGTATGTGTGTGTGTGTGTGTGTGTGTGTGTATA
>JBCNYH010000013.1:23999582-24015190 GCA_039654325.1 Tandanus tandanus
ATGTATGTGTGTGTGTGTATATGTATATATGTATGTGTGTGTGTATATGTATATATGTATGTGTGTATATATGTATATATGTATATGTTTATACTATGGTATATAAATAGTTAAAGCAGCTGCACTGGTCTATTACTACAGAGCATATGTGAAAACGCATTGACACAAAATGATTGAGGTTCTCCCATTCAGAAATGGAGTAATATTGTGTGTGTGTTTAGGTGCTGCAGATCTACACCAGATGTTCCCCACACCTCCATCTCTAGAGCAACACATCATGGGCTTCTCACCCATGAACATGGGTAGTAAGGACTGCGGCTCTATGGAAACTGGCCCCGGCTTCACTCTTGCCGATGGGCCACTGCTCACTGGAACTTTTAAAATGGAGGTAGAGGAAGGCCTCTGTAGCCCCAAGCCCTCAGAGATCAAGGTAAGAGTAACTGTAAATTAGTCTATGTCCTAGTGAACCAGTTTAAGAATGTATTCAGTGATAGTGACTTTAAAGCAGACCTTTAAATGGGTCTGTTGAATGCTGTAAATGTAAAATATTGCTTAAAAGGGGCACCCCAAAAGCTTCAGTTTTTTAATTCTGAAATCCTTTGGTAATGTTAGCAATTTTTTAAATTGAAATGAAAAAAAAACTCAATTTGTTCTCATGCAGTTTAAGCATATGTTTTGGAACAATTCTTTTTAGTGAGTCATTGGTACTGGTTCAACAGCACAACTGAGTCTTTTTTTTTTTTTTATTAATTCAGGTGCTTTCAGTTACTTGGTTGAAAAACCTTTGGTGTCACTCAATGACTTCTAACAATAACCAAAGAGCAAAAAAGTGTGGACTAATGTGAACTCTCTTGAGAAAAAAAAAAAAAAAAAGTACTCGGTTCACTTTTCTGAACCATTTAAAAAAAAATTGCTTAAAATGAATCAACAAGTGAAATCGCAACAGGGTCATTCCATTTCAACCACCTAGCTTTCAGAAAACTTCCCAGGTGACCATCTCAGAATTCAATGAAACTTTAACCAGACATGGAGCATGTTTCAACATGAACACATGCAAAATTTTAAGGTCCTAGTTCAAAACCTTTCCGAGATATGTTCATTAAAAGATCGCAGGCTAGTACCCATTTGTCGGCCCGCGACTTGCAATTTACCATTTTGGGCATTTTTGAAAGCTTGTAACTCCGATAATAATTACTGTATAGGGCTGAAACTTTGTATACCAACAGAACAGGACCCACTCTGTCAGAATCTGCATAAATATTTTGTATAAGATCATAATTGCGCATAATTATCTGTCATAGATTCTATTATCGAGTAGTACATGTACAATAACTTATATTGTATATGTACTATTCAATAATAGAATCTATGACAGATAATTATGCGTGACAAATATTACTTTTCTACTTGTTATAAAAGCAAATGAGAATTTTTTTTTTTTTATTATAACTGATAAAAGTTTGAGACTATATTCTGATCTCATACAAAATATTTATGCATATGTATTCCTCTCCAGAAGGAAAGGGCAAAAAAAAAAAAGTTTTTTTTTTTTTTTTTTTTTTTTTTTTTAATTTCACGAGCGAAATTTATGAAAAATTCAAGATGATGGTTAAGTATGAAGGAAATGAGCAACAAGGCTGAAATTTTGTGTGTTGCTTGATCTGATATACATGTTGCATGTGGTAAAGTTTCATAACCTTAGTCGACTGTCCACATCTTCATGGGCTCGCAAGATGAGCAAATTTTCACCTACCATTTTAGACACTCACTAAAACACTATCACAATTATTCTTAAAAACTGTTTGTTTTACACGGAAATATGCTTAAATCTGCTATAAAAAATACTTTTGGGGGGTGGTGAATATATTTTCGGTGTCAAAAATTCGAAAATACTTTGTTCAAAATTGCACTTTTTTCAAAATTGCAGAATCAACAGCAACCTAACCTAAATACAGTAATTATTAGGGCAGTTACAAGCTTTCAAAAATGCCCAAAATGATAAATTGCAAGTCGTGGGCTGACAAATGGGTACTAGCCTGCGATCTTTTAATGAACATATCTCTAAAAGTTTTTTTTAACTAGGACCTTGAAATATTGCATGTGTTCATGTTGAAACATGTTCTATATATGGTTAAAGTTTCATTGGATTCTGAGATGGTCATCTGGCAACCTCTAGGTTAATTGACATGGAATGACCCAACAGCTAACCACTTGAAGTGTTTGAATGTTTGAAATTTTGAGTGTTCTACTTACGGTTTGTAATCTGGTTGGTGGTGTAGTGATTAGGATACTGGGCTCATGATTGAGAGGTTTGAATCGTCACAAGATCCCCACCATGCTCCATGCCTTTGTCCACCCAGCAGTGTAGAGGAGTACCATTACAAATACTGGGAAGTTAACCTGTGATGGACTAGTGTCCCATCCAGGAGGAGTTTAACTCCTAGTCGCTTCATACTACAGAAACTGGGCTATGGTTAGCCTAACAGTAGAAAGCCCAACAGACATACCTTCCTTACGTTTGTAAACTGCGCTCCAGAAGAGTTGGCTCTGCTCCATCTTTCAGTATGAGCTTTGTAGCAAAGCCTGTTGGAAATGCGTGTTTGACATAATCCAAAGTTGATAAAATAGTCTTCACTGAAATTCATAGTACTGATGTCAAGCTGAAATTTTTAGGAATTTCCCCAGAAATAAAGTACAGGCACCTCTTTTTGTGCATTACTTTGGAACAATTTCCAGACTCACTTGCGATGTCTCCCCGAACATCCTGCCTGTTGCTTGTAGGTAGTTAGCGAATCTGAATCAAGAATATGAGGAGGAACTATGGGATGTCATGATAATTAGGGGTGGTATCAAGAAGGGCTTGGGACTATTATCAATAAATTGTTGCATTGCAATGGCAAATGAATGCAGGATATACTGTAGACAGGTACATCAACAAAAAAACTGTATAATGTAGCATGATCACATAGGAGTAGCTTATTAAATGTTAGATGTATTCCACTCTTATTGTAGGCAGTAGTAGGAGATGGAGGAGACCAGGTCACAAGTGGTAAAAACAGGGCTGTATTAACCCACGACTGGAGTCAGCAGCAGGGAAAAAAAGCTAAATAAGGCCAGCATTTCAGGAGCAAAAGCAAAAACATGTAGAATTCTGTAGCAAAGAGCAAAAACACAGCATAAGTGCAACACTGGAGCTCATGGAAAAGCACTGTGTTCAGAGCAACACGCAGTTATGACAGGTGTCTGATGAGCTTCGTAAGTACCACCTGGTTCATCAGCGTATGTATACTTAGAGTTTGTACAGCTGTCATGTTCCTTTTTCATTATTTTCGTAGAGTACTTTAGCCTTGGTTACGGTGCATGATCTCCATGGCATTGTTCAGCAACATCACACTATTTATTTCCATCCAGAGTTGGCTTCCTTTTTCACTGGCATCTTGTTAATGACGAAAGGAGAATCGAACCACTCCCCAAAGTCTTCTTTAGCGCATCCCCAAGACTTTTAATAGGGTTAAGGTCAGGATTCTGTGTGAAAATTATTCCTTCTACTCCCAAACCACTCTTTCTCTATTTGAGCCCCATTTTATATTAGTGCCATCAGGGAAGAAAAAGTTCATTGATGTGTTGACTTGGTTTTTCAAGTTATCAGGTGACTTCATTGAAGCAACAGTTCCATTATGCTCTGTAATTAAGGCGCACTCCAACAAAATATTAGAGTGCATGTGTATATTGTGAAACGTGTCGTTTTCATGAAAATATTGCAGTATAATTTTTAGGTCATGTCTCCCAACCTTAGTAACAAGGGAGACTTTTGTACCTAGCCAGTTCACTTTGCCAAATTTCTTTCTATGATGGAAAGGATGATTAAGATTAGGACAAGGAGTCAATCGGTCCACATTGAAAGGCTCAGTACATCTCCAAATCATATTGGCGTAGTTCAGGGGAAAACCACAAAAAGTCTTATTTCTTCAACAGCAATAAAGTGTATTTTTCCATGTTGTCCATTTCGAATGATTTCTGTTATTCGTAACCTGGTGCTGATATTGTCTCTTCTTTTTCTTTCAGGATTTCTCTTTTGTTTTTAAGCCAGAGCCTAGTCAGGTTTTTGTGGGCAGTTCTCTGTACGCTCCACTTAAAACACTTCCTAGTCAATGCCTGATTTCCCTCAAGCTACCTGAGGAGTGTGTGTACCGACCCAGCTGGACTGTGGGCAAACTGGAGATGCTACAACCAGTGCCTCCCATGTCTTTCCTCGGCAAGGACAGGTAAATTATAGTACAGAGAACATGGCGTTTACATTACAAGAACAGGTAACCAGTTTGCATCAGATTTGCTTTTGATATGAATGTTTTCTCTGGGACAAAGGTCAAGCTGCACACAGTTTAGCTCTGATCCTGTTCATTGTTGCTAGTGGGGGAATGACTGATATATTGGGGCAGTAATTAAACAAAATGCTACTACTCAGCAGTCTTGCCCACTGTTTGTACTTGCCAGTATGCAGCATGCGTGATGTGATTGTTGGCTTGTGTCTGTTTTCACAGTAACATCCCTAGTGTGGGCAGTGCCATGGAGCTGCAAGACTACACCCAAACGTACACCCCTCAGACCCACACCCCCTTCCAGACCAACAGTGCCCCGCCTAGCAACAGTGGGGCTGGCATCCTACCCTCACCCGCCACTCCTCGCTTTTCAGCACCCACGCCGAGGACGCCACGTACCCCTCGCACCCCGCGCGGCCCTGCTAGTGCCCAGGGCTCGATGAAATACGACAACTCTGACCTGTATTCTCCTGCCTCAACGCCGTCAACCCTCAGGCCTCTCAGCTCGGTGGAACCAGCTACAGCGCCTTCGGTGCCTGAGGCCCACAGCCTCTATGTCACTCTCATCCTCTCTGACTCAACTATGAACTTGTTCAAAGACTGTAATTTTGACAGTTGCTGTGTGTGTGTGTGCAACATGAACATCAAGGGTGCTGACGCAGGTGTTTACATTAGTGACACAGGCCTGGATTCACAATATTCCAGTACAGAAACCTGCTCCTGCGGCTTCAGCGCTGTGGTCAATCGACGCTATGCGAACGGTGCCGGACTCTTTCTCGAGGATGAGCTAGACGTTGTGGGCAGGGGCACGGACGCTGGCCGAGAAGCAGAAAAGCACCTGGAAGCACAGCGCCGTGCTTCCTCAGTGCACCTCCAAGACGAGCTTCTCCTTCTACTGCAAGAGCAGTGCTCCAATCCCTTTCCCGCTCTGTGCATGCCAGAGCCCAGAGTCGGCCTAGTACCCCGGCCACCTCGGCGCCTGGAGGAGAGGGACTACTGTAGCGACTGCTACCTGGCTCTGGAGCATGGACGTCAGTTCATGGACAACATGTCTGGAGGGAAAGTAGATGAAACGCTGGTCAAGAACTCGTGTTTGCACCCCTGGGCAAGTCGCAATGGTAACTTTTTTTCATTTATCTTTTTTTTTTAATTAAATAAAATCTAGTTTGGATTAGTACTCTTGCAATTAATCATGCAGCATACAAATAATACCAGAAGTAAAATAAAAGCTTTGTGTGTTAACTTGATTTAAATTAAATAAATAAAATGTATTCATTATGAAAGTGATCAAAACCTTTTGTTCTCTCCTTTGTCTTCCAGCTATGGACGTGAGCTTGCTGTTCTCTCAGGATGTATTAAGGATGTTGCTGTCTCTGCAGCCTGTGCTGCAGGACGCCATCCAGAAGAAGCGATCTGTGCGCTCCTGGGGTGTTCAGGGTCCACTTACTTGGCAGCAGTTCCACAAAATGGCTGGCAGGGGATCGTATGGTACGTTAATACATCACCGCTTATATTTTTGTGGCACAAATCTGTCAGTTGTTTGACAAAATAGCTTTTCTCTCCATTCAGGTACCGATGAATCTCCTGAGCCATTACCCATACCGACTTTCCTAGTTGGTTTCGAGTATGACTTTGTGGTTCTGTCACCATTTGTCCTGCCCTATTGGGAGAAGCTGTTACTGGACCCTTTTGGTTCTCAGAGAGATGTTGGCTATGTGGTGGTGTGTCCTGACAACAAAACTCTGCTGACTGGTGCTAAAACTTTTTTCAGAGACTTGACTGCAGTCTATGAGGTAAACACAGCGTATCCTGTTTGGATAACAATTGATTTGGGATTCCAGTGGAATTATATATAATGTTATTCCTTGTGCAGGCATGTCGGCTTGGTCAGCACAAGCCCATCTGCAAGGCCCACGCTGATGGGATAGTAACAGTAAGCACTGCTGGACTGAGGCCTCAGGCAGAGCAACCGCTCAGTGACTGGTTCTTCAAAATGTGCAGCAGCATCAACAGTGATTCCGTCACAAAACTTAAACTCTACGCACAAGTGTGCCGACATGTCCTGGGTATGATTTCATGATCCTGTCGTTCATGTGTACTGTCCAGTATTTAGTAGTGGCCAAAATGTATAGGCTACAGCCTGCTATATGATCACAAGCTCTCATCAGAGGCCCCAACAATCTAATGGAAATAAGATAAGGCTTTTGAACAGATAAGATCCATCAGGTGTCTAATCACCATGTCAGTCGTGTATATATAAATAAAATGTTTAGTTTGTAGTACATGGGAATGCTATGATCTGATTCGTCACTGTTAATCAAAACGCTGGACACTCAAAGCTTGTCCATCATTTCCCTGCTTTAAAATGGGGGAAAATTGTAATAATTTGTGTGTGTGCGTGTGTGTCAGTGTAATATGTACTGAACTCTGAATGAGTAGGCTAAACAGACCCTGTTAGCTACACATCACTTTCCTCTACTCAGAACCCACCGGACCTGCATTTGTAATGGTTAAAGTATAAAAGTACATAAACGCCTAGTTTAATTTACTTTTCCGTTTTTGTGTGTAGTATATACTAAAACTCTTAATGAGAATTAAAGAGGCAGTTCACACTCACTGTTTGTCATGATCACTTAGACCAGGTGGTGTCATCGTTACACTTTAAAATGGAAAAGATCTCGTTTTAGTTTGCATTTCTTGTGTTTCTGCATAGGCTGTATTACAACTTTGAATAAGTGTAAACATAGATCATTACACAGCAATTGTTCTCTGCTGAGCCAACACATGCGTTCACCTGCCTGTCATAGTTCAAATATGCAAAAATATATATACTATTAATAAACAGTCAAATAAGTAGTAAAATGGAAAGATCAACCATAAAATTTAATTTTTAGTTTGCTTTTCTTTGTTCACGTGTAGTATATGCTAAGAATTTTGAGTTTAAAAAGACAGTTACACAGTGCTTATACACCTGCTCACTGAGCTCCTCTGCATCTTTAGATGAGTAATCGACTGTTGACTTGTTGCTTTTGTGACCATAAGGCGCACAGAAAAATTATATTTGCGTTTTTATTCCCTTCAGCTCCGTACCTGACAGCCCAGTCTTTAGACAGCTCCTTGCTCTCCCAGCGGAACCCTTTGTCTTCATCGTCCTCCTCCTCTTCAACATCTTCACAACCTGCCAGCTCCAGCAGTGCCTCCACAGGCCCTCAGAACACCACCACTGCCACCAGCACCTCCACAGCCAGCACTAACAGCAGCACCCCAGCACCCACCTCTGCCACTTCTTCCAACTCCCAGGGTTTGGGAGGCTTAGCATCTAATAAGCCAGGTTCTCTCTCGTCCTTTGGAGCTCAAGGAATTCAGCATGCTGGAGCCCAGAACACGAGTACAATAGGGGACAGTACATCAGCCACCAGCCAGCCACAGGCCCATCCTGAGCCCCCTGAGAGGTACACCTATTCTCATAAAACATTGCTGCTTGGAGTTATTTCTGAACCTCCAGTTGATGTGAGCATTGTCTCTTTACAGTACTATGGAGAGGGAAAAAGTGGGTGTGCCAACAGATGGAGACTCCCATGCTGTCAGTTACCCTCCTGCTATAGTGGTCTACATAGTAGACCCATTTAGCTACGAGGAGACGAGCAGAGGCTGCAACTCTAGTGTGTGGAGTCTGGGTCTCCTATACTGCTATATGGAGATGCTGCAGTTTTTGCCTCCACATATAAGGAATGCTGTATCTGTGCAGGTGTGTTGAATGTGTTCGTCTGTGTGGGTTATTAAGTGATATTTTTACTCCCTATCATTAATAACACATTGTATTATCATGCAGGTTGTTCCATGCCAGTATCTGCTGCAGCCAGTACGGAGTGAGGAGAGGCATATCTATGCCCAGCATTTGAAGTCTCTGGCTTTCTCTGTGTACACGCAGTGCAGGAGGCCTCTCCCAAACTCTACCAATGTCAAAACACTAACCGGTTTTGGCCCTGGGCTTGCCATAGACACTGCATTACAGAGCTCTGAGGTACATTTCCCAGTATAACAGATTTACATGCCTTATTTATAATATAAGTGTGTAGTTGAGCATATTTGTCCTGGGGTGCTAACAATATATTTATTTGTTTTCTGTAGGCAGGTTTCAAGGAGCTATTATTAGGGGTGCATATTTACATTTAAATCAGACTCGATGTTTGATTTCCTCAATTATTAATTTAACATAATCAGTGACATAATTGGCTTTCATTACGTACGTCACTCTCTCTGTTAGATGTTACTGTCTATGTGATACTGCACAGTTCTGAATATGAATATTTAGGCACTGCGTAAAAGCAGAGCTCTGAATATGTTTGTATGTGTAATTTTACAGAAACATGTATATGTAAAGTAAGAGAATAAGCTGTGGCACACATCATATATGTTTCCTATCATTTTCTTAATTTATTGGGCTGCTTGTGTGAGCACTGACATGACAACAAAATTAAGCTTATGGCTTTACAACATTTGCATAAGTATGGAGCTCTGTGAAAAATAAATATTAAATGTTTCTACCTAAAAAATTCAGTGAAGCCCAGTAAACAGTAATAAATGAAACAAAGTCAATATTTGGAGTGAGGAACCATTTCTTTAAAATATACAAGTCTCAGGTAAAGTGAGAGTTTTTTCAAGGTAATGAGCTGTAAGTTTTACTGAGCGTCTTATAGAACCAGCCACGGTTCTGGAGATTTTGGGTGTCACCCTTGTCTGAAAACTGGTGTCTTACAATAAATACTGCTTCCTTTATTGACATACAGACATATTTTTCTGTAGCATTTAATTTTGTGCTGGAAATCTGAAATATGTTTATACTATCTTGCTAATGTACAACTGATAAAATGTGGTTTGCATGAAAGCCGTTTGTGCTAATGCTAGATGGAAAATCTCTGATTAGTTTGGGTTGGAGTGTGGATCTCAGTAAGGTAGATAATAACATGCATTATTTCACATTTTATAGCTGAGCTTTTTTTTTTCTTTTTTTTTTAATTGGCTGTTCCAAATCATCCCTAGGTGTGAGAGTGTGTGAAAGCTTGTGTGTGTTGTCCCTGCGATGGCTTGGCGAGCTGTTCAGGGTGTGTCCCGGAGTTGGCTGAGATGAGCGCCAATTTCCCCGCGACCCTAATTAGGATTAAGCGGCTTAGAAAATGAATGAAGGTCCTGTCCATGTGCTTTCCTTTAACTTGTTATACATTTACATTAAACAGTGAGGCTGGAATAGGAACTCAGAAAACTTTTTCTCACTAAACATAGAATATTAAATGTGAAATAAAGCATGATATTACCTACCTTACTGAGATCCAAACTCCAACCCAAACTAACTGTGCTTTTGGGAGAGAGATGATGTTAGAATATGTTAAACCTGTTAGAATCATTTAAATAACACCAGAACCTGGAGAGGGAGGGGTTTTTTTTATACTTTTTAATCTGAAAACCCTGAAAAGTTATTCGAAAATTGCTATGCAAACCTCAGCAATTGCACTACAAAAATTAATGTAAACTATTTCCGACCCTGCATAACAGTAAGTTAGCACTGACTCAGCGTCTTGGCAGTCTTAGTTTCCTGTGGTGGGCATGCGCGGGTATTGTACAATACAACCATCCAAGCGATGTTTTCTGACTATGGTGCCCTTATCGGGAACTCCGCTATAAATGCTTTTCAGTGTATCTGCAGCAAAAGAATTCTAAATCCACTGTGACTTTTTCATTAGCACCAAATTATACTCTGCTCTATTTTTAAATGTCAGAGCATCCCGTAATCCTGCATATGGGTGTACATGTAATTTTGTTTGTGCACAGATCGTGCAGTCTATTGTTTTTGGGATTTAAAGTTGGCTCTGTGCCATTTTGAAATGTACATTTCATTAAAAACTTTTTTTTTTTTGGCCATTCTTTGGCTGTGCAAAGCTGCTGTCAAAATTATTGATCCAACCATGCACCAAGTGCATCTATATCGCTTCAAATTCAATTAAATCATTTGGAGTGATAAATCTAAACACATGCACAATGTTAGGCTTACACTCCGCATAAAGGACCAGCTGGGGCTTTGGCTGTAGGTGTCATATAATGTTAGATAGCGCATGAGCCCATAAAGACTTAATTTTAAAACTTGACATTTGAAACCTACAGCTGTCAGGAAATATACAGCTAGTGTCCATGCTCTGATGCTTTTGGGATATCTGTGCTCTGATTTGTACTACTCACAGTGTTATCCCAGCACCAATCACACATTCGGTATGGATTCACAAAGTTCCATCTGCCAGTGGCCCATGGTGAATCTACAGTCGTTTTGATAATGATGTCTATGACTTTTCGCTCCAAAACCAATTGGCTATGCAAGCACCAAAAATGTGTGTGTCACATGCATGTAAACAAAGAAGCATGTGTACAGTGGGTGAGAATAGATCTCAGGAGAAAAAAAAAGCTGGGATGATTTTAAAGTAATATGTTTTTATGAAAGTAATATTTTCATATTTTAACACTGTATAAGGATTGATTGAATGATTAAGAGGAGAGTATTGAGTTGAGTATTTTTATTTATTTTTTAACCATTATCCAGAGAGCAGAGTTTGTGCGTCTCTACACACCCCCATTTGTCCTGGCTCCAGTAAAGGACAAGCAGACAGAGCTGGGTGAGACCTTTGGCGAGGCAGCGCAAAAACACAACGTCCTCTTTGTGGCCTACTGTTTGTCTCATGACCAACGCTGGCTGCTGGCCAGCTGCACTGACCAGTACGGAGAGCTGCTGGAGACTTGCATCCTCAGCATAGATGTCCCCAACAGGTCAGGGCTTAAAGACATGGTCTTGTTTAGGTTGGGATTTCTGTTTTTACTTCAGGGTAACTGAGCGAACTTTGCTTGTTTCCACAGAGCTCGGAGGAAAAAAGGCTCAGCCCGTCGACTTGGTCTTCAAAAGCTCTGGGAGTGGTGTGTAGGCCTGGTGCAGGTGACCTCACTGCCTTGGCGAGTTGTGATTGGCCGGCTTGGTAGAATGGGTCATGGAGAGTTGCAAGGTAGAAAACCTGTCTTACATCCCTTCATTCTCTTACACATGCTGTTGTTGTGCACTCTTTAATTTGCGGACTGCTTAAACATTAACAGATTGGAGCATTCTGCTAAGTAGGCGCAATCTGCAGTCTCTGAGCCGCCGCTTGAAGGAGATGTGTCGGATGTGTGGCATCTCATCAGCTGACAGTCCCAGCATTCTTAGTGCCTGCTTAGTTGCCCTAGAGCCTCAGGCAACATTTGTCATCATGCCAGGTGGGGTTTATTTGAAGTATTCAAGCTGAAAACGCACAGGCATAAAAATCCAGGACAGGGAAGAAGAATGGTATAGTGAGAGAACCTGCAGGGCTTTTATTTTAGTTGTGTTTGTCTTTAATAATAATTGATTATATAGTAACATTAATACAAGTTCCAAGAATCCAGAGCCAGAATACAGAATCAAGAATCAGGTTTTTTTTTTTTTTTTAATAAAGATTTAAATACCTCTGCTAAATAATTAGCCGTGGTGCTTCTCTGACCATCCCCTCTTTTTATGCCCATGAATAGACTCTGTATCTACTGGTTCCGTGTTTGGCCGGAGCACTGCTCTAAACATGCAGACATCACAACTGAACACCCCTCAGGACACTTCTTGCACCCATATACTGGTGTTTCCCACGTCTGCTGTAGTCCAGGTCATCGACACACCCTTCAATCCCATTCATGGTCAGTCTCATACACACTAATGGCTCCCAAGGCTTTAGCTGCCATGGCTCTTGTTCCACTGCTAAATCAATCCTCTCTTCTCAGATGCCATGGGCGGAATGGATGGAATCCTGGATCTGCTTGTGTCTGAGAGCGATGTTGACCCTGACCTCATTAATATATTACCCAATTCTCCTACCACCTCCCCAGTGCACTCACCTGGCTCACACTACCACCACGGAGGAGATGGCAGCAAGGTTCCCTTCTTTGACAATGCTGTTTTGTTATAATGAGACGTACTACCTGTTAGTCATTAATTGAAAAGCCTTGTTAGAACGTGGTTAGGCTCAGCAGCTGGCGTACATGATCAGCTGTTTTTCTTTCATCAATTATGAAAAATGACTACACATCTCATAAAAAAAACAAAAAAAAAAACAAGTCCTTCATTTATATAATGAAAAAATCTAATGTTGACTTGAATCATTGCTGAAAATTCTACTTGCATTTTCACTTGAATGAATATTTTTAAAATGCCAAGTCGATGGTGTATGAACAGCTGTATTACAAGGAATTCCGGGATGTACTCACTGTTGTTCTGGCAACACAGATTGAATAAATAAGCTATGAAACAGCATTTTGCTCATGGCTTTGTGTGTCCCCCTCAGGGCCAGAGCACAGACCGCATGGAGTCTCACGATGAAACGCCCAACATCCTGCAGCAGCCGATGGCACTGGGTTACTTTGTCTCCACAGCCAAAGCAGGGCCGTTGCCTGACTGGTTTTGGTCCTCCTGCCCTCAGGCCAAGAACCAATGCCCCCTATTCCTGAAGGTTAGATAATATGCATCCGTCTTCTCCATCTTAATCTGAGGTGCTTCATGGTGTTATTAGTAAAGTGTTAGTAATGTTGGGTGACATATCAGATATGCACACTGTATTGCAGGCTGTTCTCCATTTGACGTAGTAAATGACTATTACAAACATAAAGAACAATTTGTCAGGTAATGTACATTAAATGTACTTTGCAAAATTATTAGGAACATGAAAAGCAATGCTGTACAGCAAAGATATATTTACACACAAATAATTTAATTAAATGTTTCTCTGTTAAAAAACTGAAATTGTGTACAAAGGTTTGTATTTATTGTCTTAGATTTCTGACAAAAATACATAGAAATTTAGAAATATTAAAAACATTGTACTGTGGGACAAGAGAGTCTGGTAGGAAATAAAACTAACAGTACCTAAAACTAACAGATCACTGAAAGATCACAGATTATAATTATTGAGTCATGTTTGAAGCTGCTGTGTTTGAGGTGCAAAGGTCGGATCTCTCTCACTCTTGCTCCCTCTCTTTCTCTTTCTCTCTCTCTCTCTCTCTCTCCCCCCCCCCCCTCATCCTCAAAAAAGATGCTGATGTCTCTGCTAAATACTATTTATGGTACTTAATACCAGGGTCAACTGCAACAGCAGATACATCTTTACTGTTACCAAATAAATATAAAATTTGTGAGGTATTTGTTAGCCGGCTTATATGCTAACAGCAAATGCTATGTTACAGTAAATGCTATCATAAATGGTCATTCAAAATTCTTGGACGATTCTTGGGGTCAGAAGTCCTGCCTAATGTATGACCTCTCTATAACAGAAGCAAGCCAACAATTCAGACTTTATTTTAGAAGTTTTGACATGTCTTGTAATGTTGAATGCAGTTTTGTTAAATGTAACTTGGCTGTGATCTCTCTCTCTCTCTCTCTCTCTCTCCCTCCCTCCCTCCCTTCCTTCCCCCTTTTTTAGTTATTTATTTTTGCATGCAATTAAAAAAGTAGCAAAAACCACTAATGAATATAATAAACAGGAATAGTTTAATGTGGACAGATGTTGCAGGAATGACTATAATCTGCATACTGTGTGGGACTTTATACTTCAAACTAGCTTAGAGATTTCACTGTTCAGTACTGAGATGTTTATATCATGATATGATTATTTTTAAGCCATTTTGCCCTGTCCTTTTATTGTTTACAAAAAAAAAGCTTTTCTGTATTAATTGCAGCACTCCTCAAACACAGCAATGAGGTGAACCTATTCATTGTGCTACTGGCTTTTGTATGTACACGTGTATATCGCTGCACGGTGTATGTGACGTGTAGCATTTTGTTTTTCAGGCGTCTTTACACCTACACGTCTCGTCGGTGCAGTCTGATGAACTGCTGCACAGTAAACACTCCCACCCTCTCGACTCCAACCACACCTCAGATGTGCTCAGGTAAATTATTTTCTTAATGTCATTCATTATCATTCTAAAGACACCTGATTATTTTAGTCTTAATCTAATTGTTAATCTCATCTTTGAATAAAGCATGTTGCCTTTTGGCACAGTTAACTGCCTGAATATGTATGAACTTAAGTGCTGCTTTTCCCCCCAGCAATATCAGAAAGCTGTGGACTTCTTTACCCATCACTAAAGCTTTATTATTTAAGTTTGAATTAAAACCCAAACTAGCAAAGGATGGTTCCTGGTCTCTGCTCAGCAGAACGAAAGAGAGAGGGAGGATATTGATGGGGGGGAGGTTGTAGAGTCGAGCTTGTTACTCCTACCGTAATGATCCAGTGTGTGATAACTCCCTTGCAGTGGGAGGTAAATTATACAGTGAAATGTATTTATTTCCATAAAAATGAATAAAACTACTACTTTAAGAAAATCCAGAAATATTCCTGATGTAACAGGCTAAATATAATCTTGCCTATGTACAGGTAAAATGGATTATAATACTTAAATTTATTAAGTATTTTATTAAATTCATTTAATATTTCCAGCCATTAGCATTCCCTGGAATGGGCCAGAAGTTTACAAAGGTTGTCACTTCAGGGGAAAATGTTGTGAAACCAGAGGCCGAGTGATTTTCATACTTTAAATGAGGGACATTGATGTTTTTTACTCTAGAAAAAAGCTGTTGCAGTTTGTTTATTATTATTTTTGTGATAGTGGGGCAGTTAAAGTTCTAGCCATTTGGCCACTTGTCAAAAATGATGTTTGTACTTTTCTACCGGATCTCTGTGCATATGTGTATTAGGCAGCAGAGGTAAATATTTTCATGTCTGCGTTTTTCACAGGTTTGTGCTGGAGCAGTACAACGCCCTCTCCTGGCTGACCTGTGACCCTGCCACACAAGACCGCCGCTCTTGTCTCCCTGTGCACTTTGTCGTGCTTAACCAGATGTACAACTTCATCATGAACGTGCTGTGAAATCATCACTTGCCGCGCTGCACTCCAATGCAGCCCATAGCGCACATCACACAGTCATTCTGGGCACTTGGGAAGTGCAGGGATACATTAGCATTGCCAAGAGTCCATCTTAAATACAACTGGAGCTAAAGGGACTAGTCTACTGAAATGTTCTTTTTAATGACCTGATATTTTGGTCTGAGTAAGATCTTTTGCAAATGAAATGCCTGCATATATCTTATTTATTGTATGTTTTTAAATGTGTAATTTCTTAATCTTTTTTATATATTATTGGAATTATATACACATTTTTGAAAGACACCTCAGACTCAGGACTCTGCATTT
>JBCNYH010000013.1:24023354-24037229 GCA_039654325.1 Tandanus tandanus
ATACACACACTTAGCCTAAACTGCATGTATTTTTACTTTGGAAGGAAACTGGAGTACCCAAAAAAAAAAAAAAAAAAACCCTGACATGCATGAGGAGTTCATGCAAACTTAGCCTATACTACTATGTAGGAAAATGTTAGCCATAGTAGTAACAGGCCTAACAACACAGTGATGCAGTGGTTGCAACCAAACTTTGGGTTTATATCTGCTACTTGACTCGGGCCTTTCTGTGTGGTGTTTGCATGTGTGGGTTTTTGTGAGTTTCATTTGGGTATTTCAGTTTCCTCCCACAGTTTAAAAACATGCAGATTAGGTCAGATGGCTAAAGGTGGGAAAGTGAGTGTAAACAGTTGTTTATTTCTGTGTTACACCTGTGATGGATTAGCAAAGTCTTTAGCATGTATGCCGCCTCTCCCCCAAAGTCAGCTGGGATTGGCTCCCACTTCCCCGGTTACCCTGATGAATAAGCAAGATGGATGGACGGATGGACGGATGGACAGCTGGATGGAAATACCCAACCAGTGTCCACCTTTAACATCAAAGTGACACATAACCATTAACCGTTGTTCTACAACAATGACAAAATCACAGTACCAACTAACAGATTTGCACCATCACTAAGTAAATCACAAATGTTAACAATTACAGTATATAAACAAATTTAATGTGTTTAGGGTGGTAACATACACCTTTGTAACCAAGAAAGAGAGCTCTGAATACTTAAAGGATGCTGCAATGCTTTTGAGACATCAATCTGTGTGGCAGGAACGTATTAGCATGTTGAAGAGGTCGGAAAGTGCATTCACCTTGGTTTGATACTTCATCGTGTTCCATAATGTACACAGCTATCTCTCAGGCTGTATTCAGGTCGAAAAAGTTGGAGTAGAATATCTTTTGCAATGTGTAATGAACTAAAATGAATTAACCAGACTGGGTTGAGATAATTGGTGAAGTGGTCGGTTAAAAAAGTCTGAAATTCATTATCTGGCATTAAAAAGGAACTGCAATGATAATGTTGACAGATCATGTTTTATTAGCTATTTCCTGAGGGAGAGGGGGGAAATATAACCTTCCGGTAAATTGGAACTATTACAGTCAGAGTAACGATTTTTATCAGGAGCAGCGTTATCTGATATTCTTTTGCATCAGCAGAACCTTTGAAAATGTCTCTCATATTCACTTGTGGTTGAGTACATGAGCCTTAATTGGGTTATCAATAGGTCAGGTTTGGAGGTTTTGTAATATTATGCATCTGTGTCATTTGTAAGCTATTTCACTCTCCTGTGTGTGTGTGTGTGTGTGTGTGTGTGTGTGTGTGTGTGTGTGTGTGTGTAGCATGTGCCGGCTATTTGGTGACCCAGGAGCAGCGGGTGGGCAGAGAACCCCATTAACCCAGCTTGAACTGGGCTCAGTTTTGCAGATTAAGCAGGTCAGAAAGAGTGGAATTAGCTTCTCCTGGAGAACATCTGATCACAAAGCCTCATCCAATTACAGACTTATGTACCAGCAAATAAGATCCATGAGTAAATGGACACCAAGTGCTCTTAGCCAACAGGAGCCACTGGATAAGGGCATGGTAATTAAAATTTGATGTCAATTAACAGGTAATAATAATACATAATTAATCAAAACAAACCATGTATGATTTTCATTGTGATGACGCAATGCCACAATCCCAATTCTGAAAAAGAATATTCTTTTTAATATTCTAATATATCTGCAAAATACACAGGACTAGAAGGTCAGTATAATGAGTATAACATGTGCCTGTAAGCATGATTACTGTTAATTAGCCTGAAGCTCATAACACAGATTATCATTTAGGTTATTGAACCACGTTTTTATATTCTGATGTGCTTGTTTGGTTTGAATGGTACTCAGCTAATAAATGGACGATGTGCCATATTTTAATGAGCACCATCTGGAATGGAATTGAGCATGAGAGAATTGTTGACCCCAGATATGGTTTCTCATTGTCCATATTAAAGAGGTCTCCCCTCCAAACCACCACCCCCATACAAAAAAAAAAGAAAAAAGATTTTTATGACGGATAAAAATTCTAGATTTCCGAACAGGTTTAAATTGGATATTTTTGCACAAAGCAAAATATATCTAAGGTTATACATCAACACACAGAGCATATCACTGTATATTTATTTCAATTCAATTCATTCATATTTGTATAGCACTTTTTATAATTGACATTTTTGCAAAGCAGCTTTACACAGTATACAGATTTGGTGAAGAATTTAAACTTAGGATTTTAAACATTTCTCTAATGATCCTGTACATCATTAATGAGCAAGCCTGTGGCGACAGTGGCAAAGAAATCTCCCTCAGACAACACGAGGAAGAAACCTTGAGAGGAACCAGAGGCAAAAGGAAGCGCTGGTTATCTTATAACTGTAATGGTAATTGTAGTCTTAAATTATTTTAGTAAAAGAGTTTATATCAACAGCAGTTAAAAGTCATCACAGTTTCTGAGTGTATATTTAGGTCCATATGGATCATCAGCAGCGAGGGGCTTCTAAGATGAGAACTCCAACCAGCAGTAGCACATTGGGATGGACCACAAAGGTTCAGAGAGCAGAGAAATCACTGGTATCTCAGAAGTAGCATGTGTACCTCAACAAAAACACAGACAGAGAGAGTGAGGGGGGGGAGATAGAGATTTTATTTATCTGTGTACTTGGGGGTTTAGTTTTTATAAATTCCTGTTGTATTTTTTTGGTACATTTGGTAGCCTCTTATAATTTTTGCAGAATACTGGTATTATAACTAATAACAGTAAAATCATTCTCTGAATTTGGACTGGTCAGTAACTGTATATGCATTAACAAGTTACTTGATTAAAATCTTTGAGAAGTCAAGTCCAATCTTGGAGAAGTCATCACTGTCACGCATTAAAAAGAAAAAGTCAGTCATTAATATCATATTAGTTTGTTTTCTTGTGCTTCCAAATAGTATATACAAACATTTTAATTACATTTCTGTGTAGTATGTACTAACGTCTGGCTGAGTAGGCTCAAATGATTACACAGCGCTTAGCTTGGCTCGGAGCATGCAGAGCTCACCTAGCCTGCCTCTGTCATGGTTAAAATATGTTAAAACAAACTATAAAAATCTTATGGTTTGCTTTTCTTTATGTTTATGTGTAGTACATACTAAAACTCTTAAAGGGGTTCAAAAAGATAATATTATATAGCTCTGATCCACCTAGCATCTAGTTCACCTACGTCTCTCATGAGTTAAAAAATACTGTCGCTGATCACACTCATGTTCCTGAGTAGTATATTCTAAATACTATTAGACCTTAGTGCAGTATGACATGCATGCCACATAATCAAAGGCTAATAATAAATCAATGTAAAAGTTTATAACTGTTTGATATGCTGAAGTGTTCTACAGGGAGATGTTAATATTTAATACTTATGGTAGGAGTCTCTCGTGTCAGTGCTTCTCAAATTGTGTCGCATCACACTACGACATTGATTGGTTTCCTTTAACAGTGCACTACTTCATGTTTTATTCCTCACATGATAAGCAGTTTGTATGACAGGAAAACATCCACAGATTAATTTTAATCCCCTGTGTTCACATTTCAGGTTCTCTTTCTGGAATCAGAATAGTTAACTGTTTCAGATTACGAAGTAAGATCTTAAAAAGAGCATGTGACATTGAAACATTTAGAAATAAAGAGTAATCAAGTCCATTTTGTATAAAACTGACAATCAAGCGGTCTGCTGCTTTTCTGTAATTGGACTGAATGTTTTTTAGTCGTCTGTGACACAGCTTGTGTGGGCCTAATTTGTCCTCTCTCATCTCTGAACAGCTTGTGCATCAGTGTTATCTTAGACATTTCCCTCCTCCACTTCTATCCTCCCACCACGTTCCTTCAAATTCAGCTGACAGGCTAACCAGAGCAACCACAGTGATCTCCTTTGATGTCGACTCCTTGGAGAGATGTGAAATGGGGGGGGAAAAAAAGATGCTGGCTCCAAAGAACCCCTGATAAGGACCTAATCAGCTGCCGTGGCGCCTTCCATTTAGCGCACCCTGTGAAAAAAAATAATCTGTCACCGAGCTCGCATGCCGCTTGTGTCAGACTCCATATTCTCCTGTCGAATGGCTAATTTCTCACGTGGCGTAGAATTTATCTTCCCACCGAAGCTGTCCTGACAGGTTTGTTATCGGTTGGCCTGCTCGCTGAACCCTGGGGAGATGAGGCGTAGCTATTAGCCGACGGGAATCGGAGTGCGTAAATGTCAAGTAAGCTGTCATTGCTATGAGGGAAGCCAAGAGACTGTGTTAAAGGCTGACATATTCAGTGTGGTAAACACCGAAGCGAATCTCACCTGTCACAAGCCATTTGTAATATTCCATTTTGGTTGTTGGTGAAAGCAAGAAAAGAGAGAGATAATAGCTTGTTATGGGCCGTTCCTCATGAAAGATGTGCACTGTTCTTCTGAAAACCCGCTGTCATCAGTAAAATAAGAAAAATGATTTGTAAGTTGTTTTTTTTATGGTTAGGCCCACTAATATTATGGTACTCTGGTATCACAGTGCTGCTGAGTGCATAAAGACATGACATCTGCTTGTCTAAGTGTATACTCTGTTTCTCCCTATATGCTGATAACCCTAATGTTTTGAGTTGACCTCACCACTTGCTCTCTTAGTGAGTTCATAAACCCTTTGTCTCCACTTCAATGAATAGAAGCAGCTCATGCTTTCTGCCTCAGAGCTAATGGATGACCCTTCAGGGCTTCTTGCCTTGGCCTCTGTGGGTCTCTGATGGACAAACATTGCGAGCAGGGTTAATTGCTTTCTGCAACACAGGATCATCAAAATGATTATAAGTAAGGACCTACTAGACTCCAGTGGGAACTGATTCCAGTAATTGAGGGAGACAGGGACATTAAGTGTTGTCCCAAAGGGAAAGTAGACATTTCCTTATTCCTAATGTAAAGCTTGTCAAAGCATACAATAGACAGACATTGGCACTACATTTAGATTACATAAAAAAAGGACAATCATGTAAATGTCAGTGATTTTATTCTCTGCAGTGACACGCCATGTGGAAGGAGTAATGGAACGGACTATCCATGGTCCCTAGGGAGAACCCTCAATAAGCCTGGACTGGATTCTATGTTTTGAGCTTCAGTCAGAAGTTTCTAGATAAGTAGACTCATATCTAAATGAATCTGAGAAGAGGAAATAGATAGAATGGAACCTTCACTCATTAATTTTCTAAGCCGCTTATCCTAATTGGGGTTGGATTGGATTGGATTCTTTTCTCTCCTATTAAAGATGCAAATGGTTTAAACTACACACATGTACAATATACTAATCATTTAAATATTTGGCTTTTGCACAACACAATTATGCCTTTTTTTTAAACGAAAGTAAAGCTGAAAAGAAAGAAGGAAGCGTGAGAGGGAAAAAACAACTTGCAAATAGTTTCTTTCTGAAACCAACCCATCCTCAGTTTTTTCTTTTCTTTTATTTATTTTTTTATTTGGGAAGGCAGCCCTCAGAGTAGCTCCATATGCAGGCCCTGAGTTTTGTGCTATGCTGTTGCTAAGTGCTGAGAGTCTTCTTCAACACAACGTGTCTGAGTGCAACTATAGAGCTGACAGATGGTAAGCATCCCAAGGACGTTGGCAACGCCAAGCCTCCCACAGAGCTATCACAGAACACAATTTGTTTCGCCGCGACTGTGTGCCAAGGTGTCCTCAGCGGTGGGCCAGCTCCTCTCTGTTCTCTCTCATAAGCATGCAGGAGCAGAGCAGAGAGAGGTGCAATCTCACCAGGCAAAGAGCCTCTTCGGCGAGAAGCTCCAGGCTAGCAATCAAGGCGTAAGCCAACGCACATATTGACAGCATTTTTAATGCATTCCTGATTATGCAGCTTCTTCCTTCACAGTTTGATGGAAAAAGTATTTTGGCTGAGCCAGTTTTTGGCATCTTTAAAGGCTCCAACTAAAAAAGAAATGAGACCAGTGCCAAGTTGACTATCTTCTCTGTGCTATGGACTAAGGCTCTTGCCCAGATTTTTAGTGAAAATTACCTCTCCGCATGCTGACAAGGAGAGTTACAGTTCCGCGTTACAGATAGCTGCTCCATATTGACATCCCAAGCTGCTCTGCTTCTTTCCGGTTGGAATGGCAGAGGGCGTTGGTGGTCACGTCCCGATCTGTCTCCATAATGTATGAGCTGCTGGAGAGGCTCATCATTAGGCTCCGACGGTGTGTCTCGGCCAGGCTGGAGACGGCTCCTGGACAGAGCTGTAAATTGGATGGGCTGCCCCTGCTGAGGCGAGCGGCAGAGTCAGTGCTGTGCGAATTAGGGAGCTGTGCGAATTGGCGCTGCTGTCAATTATAGTGCTGGCACGGCACTGCTACGGCAAACGCACCCGCTCCATCGTGGCTGTCATTACCAGCACTGGCAGGCTCCCAGCCCTCTGTCATATGCGCACAGTCAGGGCGCCTCCGTCTGCTCACCATGCCGGGCATTGGGGAAGGTGGGGGTAAATGGACCTTGAAATTGATATTGGGCGGGAGGACTCACAAGCTCTTTTATTCCCCCCATCCACCCACCTACCCCAAAATCCACAGGCAAAGTGCAGAACTAATTTCCAAAGGAGTTTTTGTTATTTCACATATATTAGCCTGTTATTACCATAAAAGGCATGCTAAAATGGGTGCCTAGATTTTTGTATTTGTAGTCTTGTAGAAGCTTTAAATATAGCACTGTTTGAGAAGTTTACATAATCTGCTGAACAGAAAGAGAATAAATGGAAAAGTTCAAGGTCATTCATATGAACTGGTCGATCGTCTCACATGTGTTAATCGGACCTAAACAGGCCAAACTGGAAACACCTTCAAGATCAGTAGGACAAACCTGCTGAGATATACAGTGATATATGGTGATGTCTACTCCTATCTGGTCATGTCCATTGTGTCTGTGTGTGTGTGTGTGTGTGTGTGTGTGTGCGAGCGTGCGCCTGTGAACAGGCATCAGTGTGCTGCCAACTGACAGAGAGTAAGAAAGTGCTTTACCAGTCTGTCAGTTCATGATTTCTCCCCTGTGTTTTCATCGACAGTACACCAGAGGCCATTGTCACAGATGACATATCACCATTTGCATGATTTTGGGGTTTTTTGTGTTTTTTCTAGGGCTTTTTGAATGTACTTGGACCATAATTTGTTCTTGGCTGATAATATGACCCTTAGCGAAGCAAGATCATGGGGCGACTGAAGTGATATTTTCTGTTAATGACGGTCATAGATCATTTTTGACGGCTAGGGTTTAGAGGCTAGCACATCGCCGTGGCCTCCTCAGGGACTCAGCTGCCATAAAGCAGCGAGACATAAGGACCCTGCGGAGAGCAGAGCAATTTCACAAGCTTATCCGGAGACCTCAGTGGCTTGAGGCTGTGCCTCTCACTGTCCTGGTGATTAATACCTCCCAAGTCCCATCATCTTTCTTCATGCTCTCCCTGGGCTGGTGCACTGCATTAGCGCTGGTCTAGATGTCCTCAAGGTGGAATGCTGCAATCATTTTCAGCATATAGGGCTACTAGCAGGGGAATGTGCTGGGATGTGAAATATGGAGAGATCAAGCCATAGCACTTTAACTCCAGCGGTGGAAAAGGAAGGGAGAGCTACTGCTATATGCCAAAGAGCAAGGGTACATAGCATCCCAGATTGAAAAGCTTAGGATGCAAAGGTGAGGGTTAACTAAAACGCTTTATCACAGCCTGCAGCAACAGTTGCTCAATCTGCAGTTTACAGCTTCCCGCTGATTGATGATCAAGCCCAGACTGGAGTGTGTGTGGGAGGGTGTCCAACCAAGATTTAGCTGTAAAGGAACGGTGAAGATGTATCTTTCAAACAAAATGACATGGAAATATGACATGCCTGATTGATTGTTTTTGGGGCCTGCCTCTTTTCCAAGCTTAAACTCTCTTATTCTGTATCTTTCCCTATACACACTCTCCGTTGTGTTTTTCTGAAACCTGGAGGGGGGAGCGGAAGAATTTCACCTCTTCTGCTGTCTCTCCTCTTCTGTCTGCACTCATGGCTGCAATGGGAGCTGCATGATTATGATGGAAATCTCACAAGCCATTACCATGAAGAGGCCGGGCCCGATGCAGACAGCTTAATGGGCTCATTTGTAATTGGTAGGGGGCAATGACTAAGCTACCATGCTCTTTGTCTGATGGAGTATAGAGGCATGCATGCAAATGTGACAAATGAATAGGGATGGAGCCTCTCAGGTTTTTTTCTCCCCTTTTTCATCTTACCAAGCCAGCAGAGTGACCTTGAGAGACTATGCAATAGGTGTTAAGAATCAGCATAAAGGGCTGTTAACACTGGGGGTAATGAATGGAAAGGAGCAATTCAGAACATCTAAAGAGCGATATTCGTTAGCTGTCACATGCATTACCTCCAAGAAGAAAGGTGAAGTGCAGAGCAGCCAGCAAAACACGACGGTAGTGCATTTATGTTCATACTGTATGTGCCATCAGATTGTCACATCTGCCTGCTACTGCATGGCAAATGACAATAAGTTGGAAATTCAGCACTGAATACACAATCGCACTCATCAGCTCCAACTGATGGCAGGTGATGGGTGAGATCCTCACAAAAAATCTGACCTATTTCATTTGTCCAAGGTGCATAAAGCATGACTGCAATAGACCTACATTTGTTTAATCATTATACTTCAAAGAACTTAAGAGTTGAGGAGAATATTCTATTTTCGTCATGAATAATCTTGTTAATGTCGTTCATCAGCCTGGCAGGCAGGAAAAATACGCTCCTTTGTGAGAGGTGCTTTTTTGTGTGTGTGGTATTGGAAGAGAGCCTGTTCATCACAGATGTCCAGGGAAAATTACACAAGTGGCTCGTTAATGAATGGCTGAGCGGTCTCGGGAGGAGGCCACTGAGGCAGCTCTTTAATGAGCTGGGAACCTAAACACTGCCAAAGTTTACCCTGACCCTGCCTCTTAGTCCCGGGTCAGTCGGAAGAGCGATTCAATTCAGGGCCACTGAAGCAGAGGGGAATGGCATCACGCTGATTTTCCCCTTTCAGCTCCCAAGACAGGAATAATGCACTTTTGTGCCACGCATCCTTGGGAATTATGGCTCCTAATTTGATTAGGCGAGATTTGATTAACTGGAAAATGGGGATTTCACTAAAACTTTCACATGCTTAATTTATCCCGGGCGTAGCAGACGCAACATTGTATCATCCAAACCAAAGGGCATATGGGAAGCCTTTTCAGTCGTTAGATGGGCTTTGAAATCCAAGAGGACTAGCATTTCGCTATGGTTCTCAAAGAAGTCCAAATTCCTTTGATTTACTTAGGCTGGCGTTGATAATCATTTGGCAGTGCCATTTTCTCTAGGCCAGAGATGCTCTACAGTCATTTATAATGCATAAAAGAACCATTGCTGACCAGGGTCTTAGCTTACATTCAGTCCTGATGATGGATTGGAGCAAGAATTTTAATTTGTAGCAGGCTAGAGGGGCAGGTCATTTGAATCTTGACCTGAGTTTAGCCTACGCCTTACAATACACAGGGCTGATATACTTCTTATCAAGGCTGACTAGCCATTAATAATAGTCAATAAGAGTCACAGGCCATTACAGCCGAGCGTTTATGGAGGACATGTGCTACTCCAGAGGGCCACTATGTCCATTAACAGTTATCTACTTTAATCAGCTCTCCCTCTCTATGGGCCATCAGGCCAGACCTGCATGCTGAAATTAATAGCCAAGCTCAAGCTGAAGGCTAAGACATCAGTTTACTCCTCCTCCAGACAGAAAATCGGTGAAAACAATCAGGCCAAGCTACACTAATGACTTTGCCTTTGAGGCAGGTCTATAAGATTTGCCTCATATTTTTTCATAGAGATGAGTATGTTGTGTTTTTTTGGTGAGTTTGAGGGCGTACTAAACTGCATGCGACATTGTTATGAGACCATTCTGGTTCATTATCATAAAAACATGATTTAGAAAGGATTCATGCAAATGGGCACTCGGCTCATCAAGAGACTTGCGCACTCTCTCTGCAGCTCAATTTCCGTGATTATGTGTGCCTCAGGTTTGCAGCCTTTGAGAATAATTACACATTTATTAGAAACTGACAGTTTTGAGACATGCAATTGTTTCCTGGAGGTATTAAAACAAATGTTGAAGAAATACGGCTATTGGAAAGTTTTGTCCGTAAGCATCAGCAAGCGACGAATAAACTTAAACTTATTACAGGTCTAATAGCTAGTCTAAACTTAAAAACTAGCTGGTTCAGACACCAATTACGCGTCTTCTCTGCTTAGAATGCAGTTATGAGGAACTGCAAAAAGTCACTGAGATTTATCCCGGCTATATATATGCACACAGTACAAGGTTGAGGGGGCTTTAGTTTATTAGTCATTTGCATCTCTTTTGCATACAGTCACAAACCAATGCCAACAACTGATGAAAGCATTCCGCTTTTAATTATTTACTGACTTTAATATTCATTTTCAAGTGTTCTTACACAAGCACTCTCCAGCACAAAATCTGGCTGATGAACATTACCCACTTATCCAAGTCACATGCACAAGGAACAGGAACGTAGTTCAGCATACAGTATAACACCAGTATATAACAGGAGACGGTTTACCGAATAACAAACTCTTGTATGTAAACATGTACATTTGTGATGATAGGAATAAAGACATACCATATAAAATGTATCTAATATAATTTAATCTATATGAATATTATTGTTATATGCATGTTTATTATATGGCAACAACAGTACGTACATGAAATCCGATTGGTTAATAAATCATGAACGGACCCGTGCATAACACCCTGCAAGTTAGCCGTTAGTTAGCTACACTGTGCCCTTTGATTTTTAGCAGCTTCCACAGGAAAACAAGCCAAAAGCCACCTGTCATGAATGCATGTGGAGACAGGATGCATACGCTAGATGAGGAGTTTATTGTGTGCTGGAAACCCAAGAGATACAGAAAACCACAAACAAACAAGTAGCATGTAGCCAGGTAACAAAGTACAAACCAAACAAAACTAGCACGAAGCAAAGAAAACACTAAGAACATGGAATATATTGAAAACCAAGGCTGATGAGAGGCGTGTTGCTCCACACATTGGCGACGTAAGGAGACAGCTTAAATCGCTTCCTGATTGTGCTCAGGGAAGTGCAATTTGCTGGCTAATCAGAAGTGGTGTTGTGACACTAGTAAAACTGTCACAAAAGTAAAATGAAGACTCCACGTTTCGAAGCAGGAACGTAACGAGATCGAAATAAAGAAGGACGACATTTTAAAATAAAATAAATAATTTATTAAGCTCATTTGCTCGGTCTGTACAAACAAATCTCAGCCTCTTTATAAAAGACCTCGGGCTGAGATTTCTCTGTACAGACCGAAGCTCGGTCAATAAGTTATTTGCGTTTTTCTTTCACAGGGAAACGATTTTGAATGACCACGACCACTATATGTCTTATCGATAAGCGACAGATTTTTTTTTGTAGTAGTTGTTTAATGAAATCCAAACCCAGTCATGCCAACAGCAGCACACAAGATTTTACACATGTTCATGTATTGTTTTCATTTAATATTTATGATTAAACTCTGATAAAAAGCCGACCGATGATGCTGGACAGAATGGTTTCAAATTCCCTGTTGTCACTCTGATCTTTTCCACTCTAAAAGCTGAACGTCAAATCAACTATACCATCAGTCAAGCCTCCGGCAAATAAAATTGGAACCATTTTCTTTGGTGATGGAAGGAAATGGCAGCCGCCTGCCGTTCTCTATTCCTTTTTCCCCTCCCTTCTTGATCAGCCTCCCGGTGTGCGCCATCAGCCGAAGGAAGTGGAGGCCATTTTTCCTCAGGCCTGCTGACTCGCCGAGGCGCTGCGTCCTGCTGAGGAGTCGCGAATAACAGCCCCCGTCTCAGCGGGAGAGACCACGGCGCCTCCAACAAGGCCTCGCTCTGTTCAGGGCCTTGGCGAGATGCAATTAGACACCCCCACAGGGCCTGAAAGAGAGAGAGGGAGGGACCTCCCTGCTGGCCTGGACAGCCTGAGGGCTTTGAAGTCCTCCGCCATCTCTCTTCTGCTCTGAGAGGGGCGCCGTTAGGGACGAGAAGCCGTGGGCAAACTGCTGCGCATGCAGCTTGCCTTTAATCTTCACCTACGGCCTTTTTTTGGTTAGCTGTTATTTGACCACAGGCTCATTTCCCTGTGGAGAAACTGGGGGGATATTATGTGATCATAGCCTACTTTGTGTTTTTACTTGTATATGCAAAGCCTGGTAGGAAGAAATCCAGCCTGATCTTGAAGAGATTTGGCCGCTCATGTGAGGAGTTTTTTTTTTTTTTTTTTTAGTTCTGAGTGCTCTCGTGGTCGTGAGGTGTTCAAGATTACACCTCAAATCCAATAAAAAAATTTTTTAAATACTTCTGGAAAGCTTCAGTCTTCATTAACATATTTCTCAAAAGCCCTTTTCAGCCAGACGGCGGTGGCCTGATGTAAAAGAGCTGTACTGCTGTGGGAATAAAGAGCAGTTACTGTGCGTGCAGCCGATATGTTATGTAGGGGTTTATATAGGCTACATAGAGCACGCTTGAACGCCTCGGCAGTGGACATGTTACCTTTCTCGCTGTCAGCTCAGCACACCACTATTAATTATAGTGTCATGCTGTGCCACTTTACTGAGAGGACTCTTTTCACTGCGAACCACAACATCCTCATGACCATACCGAGCCTGTGCACACTCGATCCCCTCAGGCCATCACCTCCCTCTAATTAAAGAGGACACACCGGGTCTACGGGCTTGTCTGTGTACGTGTGCATGGTCACGTTTTCATATGTTGGTGGGGACCAAATGTCTCCAACAAGGATGGGACAAATTGTGACAGGTGTGATCTTGCTTACGGGGACGTCTGGCTGGTCCTCACACGGGTTCGGGTTTGATTCAGGTGTGGTGTGCATTAATATCAACGAGGTGCATGTGGAAGAAAGGTCCTCATGAGGAGGGTAGGACAGAGGTGTGTGTGTGTGTGATGAGAGGGATAAAGGCCATGACTCGGAGCAGGTGTCTGCTGTGCTGGTCGGTGTAGTGCGCTGCCTGCACCCTGTTGGGCGGAGGGATGGAGTGAAAGAGGGAGGGAGGGAGGGAGGGAGGGAGAGGGGATGAAGGGGAAGAGCCCTACTGAGGGTGGAGATCGAGACGGAAGTGCACTCAGAGCTTCACTCGTTTTTCGCCAGCCGTCCGCGTGCAGCCCTACCTGACCTGCCTGGTGAGGACGCGCTTCCTCGGTCTCGCGCGCGCGCACGCACGCACGCACGCAAGCACGCAAACGCGCCCTCGCGTACAAAGAAAGGAGGTCTCACGCGCTTCCTCACGAGCTGCAGCCACCGCTGTTTCTTGTTCTTCCGCGGACCAGGATTTAAATCCGTTTTACTTGTGAAAGAGCCCGCTCTCTCTCTCTCTCTCTCTGTTTGTGTGTGAAAGAGAGACAGGACCGAGTCTGCGCCACTCCGGGGATTTGTTTTTAAATGGATACGGGTCTTTCTGGACGATGGACGCGGTGTTAAACGCCGTATTCCGGTCACAACGTCCTCGTGAATCCGAGGAGGAATGAACGAGGAGGGAAAAGTCGTTTAACGGAAACTCTTCGACTTCTGAGCGACTTCTTTTGTTCCTCCTCACCAGAACAACTTTCTTTCTCCACTCGTGGTGTACGTGGGGGCTAGCTCGAGTCAATTCAACCTGAAAACACACACACACTCTCTCTCTCTCTCTCTCTCTCTCTCTCTCTCTCACACACACACACACACACACACACACACACA
>JBCNYH010000013.1:24037491-24060909 GCA_039654325.1 Tandanus tandanus
TATATACATGAAATTAAATTATATTATATATTTATTATATATGAATATATGAAATTATATGTAGTGAATTCACTGATAATAACGTGGTAATAACATGTGTTCATGTGTAATAAACACCACATATGTTATTTAACAGCACCTTGTACAGAGCCCCATAATATACAGCCAATAATAACTGCATTGATCTGTTCACATTTAAAATTAATAATAAAATATTCATACATGTCTTTTAATTCTCAGCCTACCCTTGAGTTTAATATCATTTCATTGTTTTTTTATCTGTAAAAGCTAGTGTAGGCTGGTCTGTGTGTATGTGTATGTAATGGAATGATGTTTGGACTTCAGTGTGTGGTAATAACATGTATCCATGTGTTATAAACACCACATATGTTATAGATTTATAAATGTGAGACATGCAGGTCATGACTTATGTGCATGACGTGCACATATACGTTTCTAAGAAACTCACCTGTGTTTATTCTCCAAACAGGACATGGTCTGGATTTCACATTGTATTTTAACGATATGTGAACGTATTACTGTGTTTATAAGAAGTTTACCTTAAATTCCCCAACATAAAATAACATAGCTTGTGTATTTGATTAAAAAAAAAAAAAAAAAAAAAAAAAACCCTTCAGATTGGTTTAAAATAATCACATAAATCAATTTTATGTAATTGTCATCACCTCTGGCGTCAGCATTAATGTAAATTTTCACATAGCGCGCGTCCTGGTTACAACCATGTAGTTGCAAGGTCATTTGAAGTAGTTCCTCATAATGGTGAGTTATTTTGATTCTTCCTAACCAAGGACAGACCTTAGCTGAGATTTAACCCTAAATAAACGGACTAGTTGACTAATTGCAATCGTTTACACTGTTCCCCTTCCAGGATGTTTCTTTCAGTGTAATTTATGAGGCCCTGAGCGCTCACTAAACACCATAAACATGGTGCTGCTTAGGATATGTCACGTGTTTATGGAGGCATTTAATATTCGTGTAGATTATGAAACACGACCTAATGTTTTGACATTGCTGTAATAATGCTTCTACTGTATTGGGGGGTTATGTGGGTTCTAGCTCTGATGAAGGAAAAACCCAATCCCAGATGCCAGACTTTTAACTCCATATGACTCAAAACATCTCAGATGTGTAATGTTATTGTGTGTCTGAGTGCTGCTGAAATCCAGAAACGTTATATCTCCTGTTAGCTCCGAGCAGATGGCATGGTGAGAAATCCCCAAAGACCCAGGAGAAGACTGCAAAATGCAATATCTTGTTAACCAATTAGTGTCCTGATAACTTAAGGAAGTGTACGTGGCGAGCCAAGTGTGTGCTAGTAATCGCTAAAATAATTGGATTGGAAAGACGGCACCATTACTATCAATCATGTCAACATTATTGAAGGTTACAGAGACTTGTGGTACTCGTGACATTTTGATAAATGCACTTACTAAAATGCATTTAATAGACAGTAATAAGAGCTAAGTACGGTCAGTGATGTAATACATTAACATTCACCTTGTGTTGCCTTTGCCCTTTAAGACTGTGAAAACCGAAGCACTTAAGAACGTAAAAAGATTATGGTTATACGGTCTCCAGTGTTAGTTAATGGTATTTAGGTCTTTAAATTAGAGACGGCGCTTTAGAAAAGGTGCAGTCTAGCACATATGTCAGCAGGAACCGAAGCCTGGCTCTCGACCTCAAACACCCATGGCAAGGCCTGCTGGGATTCCAGGGTCGGAGGTGACCGTCAGCCTGCTGAGCGAGGATTCCAAACGAAATGCTAGTAGATGTGGATACGTTCCTTTAGCAGATGACGCCTCAGAGGCATGAGGCATTAAAGCCCTTCCTTGTGACTGAATGCCACCGTGCACATTCTAAAATTGGATTCAGGAACCAGAGTGACTGGAAAGTGTTTTCTTTTTCATAGACGTATCCAGTTGCATCATGTGGCGCGTCTGTCCCTCGCAAAACCTACGAGCCGTCATAAGGCGCTTGAATTAAAGGGCACTTGCTACAATCACAGACGATTTGCCTCCGAGAACTTCTTGGAATCCATTTTAATTGGACAGCTGTGGCGACCAGCAACTTCTACACAGCAATCTATAGATAACCATTTCTCAGATATCATCTTGTATGTTGTAACATTTACTACTGGCGTTGTATGACTCCTGTTTGATCCTTGCCCGTTTATGATCTCTAAGATCACATGCCGCAGCCACTGTTACAGCGTAACTGAGCAATGTTATTCGTTCTGTGACCGATAGCACTGATCTCTAAAGCATGTAAGGTTTAAAAGTCATGGGTTCATGCCCTGCTTAGTGATAGCCTGGTTACGTTAGCATGTTGTTGATATGGGATATGTGTCTGTACTGTTGGTATGGTGCTTCTGCTGAGGTACCATTTAAAGTAAGATAAGGTCCCAGTGGAGCTCAAACTGCAGCTCATCCACTTGGCTGAAACCCAGCTGTCAAATGCTGACAGCTTCCCTCAGCGCAGAAGTCTTACCTTGTCACTGCCCGGAATAAATGGAGCGGCTATTTGTGGAACTGTTTTTGGCCCCAGCCTCGGTAACAACTGGCCATGGCTGAAGGTTTTTGCACCTTTGTACCTCCCGTGATCTATGTTTATTAAAAGGATGCCCCAGAATGTACACGTTCACATAGACACACAAGCTTCCTACATGATTTACTGCTTTATGAGTTGAAACCTCACAAGGCCCTCGGTCCTGACGTGGACAACGTCAGTGTTATTGCAGCCCATTTGGAGAGGCATGTGTATTCAATTTTGATTTTACTACTTTGTCAACAGAAAGTCTTTACGGAGGACTGTAGAAGAGCCTGTTAGAAATGTGCCCGAGAGCTTTTGATGCGAAGCCCAATTCCTGCACATTCAAGGCTCTAAATTTTCCAAGAACTATTGCGAGGCATTCCAAGAAAGTGAGATTCATAGCCAGAGCTCTTAATGCGGAAAAACCAACATGTGATGGAATGTCAAACCTCATTTAAAAGCCATGAATGGTCTACTCATACTGGAATTGGTGCAAATATGTACAGCAGTAAAACTGTTATGTCTAAATGTTTAACCTGGAATATATATCCAAATATCTCATGTTTTCAATTTAACTTGGCTACCGTATCCATTTCAAAAACTACCTTGAGACACTGACACACGGCACAAAGCCACAAATGCATTTTTTTGACCACGTCTCTAGAATCACGTCTATTTTTAATTCATATATTAGGGATTGCTCACAAAAGCTTTCTGTTGCCAGGCCAGGAAGGCAGAGCTTTAAGTGAAGTCTTAATTGCAACTGGCTCATAGACGATGCATGGGAAATAACCCATCCAAGGCCACTGCATGATATATTAATTCGCAGTCCAGCATAGACATAGGTATGAATGTTAGTACAGATGGATCCTGAGAGACTGGAGAGCCTGCACAAGGTTCACATTGTTCTCGTGGTAACCTGAGCTGAGCCAGGCATGAGCGGAGAGGCGAGGAGAAGAGGGGAGGGATGGTGTGCAGCCAAGGTGGACTCTGTTGAGAGATCAGCAAGACAGCTGCCCATTCGGGAGCTTTCAACGCGACTCAAATAAATACTTTGACTAGCTAACTTACGAGCGTTAAGATCCCACACACGTTAAAGTCACAACTGCGGCAGCTCGTCATGCCGGCCCTGTTGAGGCGGCCCAGCCCTTCCTCATTTGTAAGGTCATTCTTTAAAGCCATCCATTATAGGGAAGGAGTGGAGGGAGTCCCTGGAGTCCTCTGGGCTGCAGATTGTTATACTACCGTGCTAGGGGGATTGGTTTCTAGGAAGCAGGCGGCACGACACATCCCAGAGGCATTGACAGCTATTGTGTGCATGCCCGCCCTACATCACTGCCGCTAATCTCTAACTGAGAGAAACCTGACCGCTAAATAATGGAAGAGCTCAATGCCAGCGCACTCACCTATTTCCTGGCATGGACCGATTTGCTCGCCGCAATTCATGTGTTCTTTTCAAAGTCTTCTGTCTTACACGGTACATTGAGAAAGGGATTATCTTCGATGCCAGGGCTGTCTTGCTCAAATAACACAGTAAGTTTAATGAATGCAGCCAGAGTTATCTCAGGTCTACACGTCCGTGAGTTAACGACAGTTGATAGTTGAAAATGATGTTGAAGATGTTCTTGTTTAAAGCGTTTA
Source organism: Tandanus tandanus (assembly GCA_039654325.1). Taxonomy (NCBI): domain Eukaryota; kingdom Metazoa; phylum Chordata; class Actinopteri; order Siluriformes; family Plotosidae; genus Tandanus; species Tandanus tandanus. The sequence goes on from JBCNYH010000013.1 coordinate 24,041,683, forward strand.
TATATATATATTTTTTTTTATTATTATTTTTTTTTTTACAGTGATTGATGTTGGTAATGTTCTGTCATGCATTCACCATCAAACAGGCTGAGAGTCGGGGTGAGTGTGTTCGTCTGCCAGAGAAAGGGAGAAGGGGAGCGAGGGAGACAGACATAAGGGAAGTCTTCGTTTAGACTGTGATACCCTACACCACAGACGGTGAACTTTCAGACAGAAGTAGAGTATACAGAAAGAGCTCCCTGGTGCCTTATTTGAGAGCCATAGAAATCCACTGGAGGAAAATTTCATTAACTCGGCTCGTTACACTCGAGCCGGACTGCAGATTTCCCGCACTTAATGTGGCAGATCTGCAATGATGTGAAGGTTGCACCGCAGTGGATATGTGTGTGGAAAGCTCAAAGCTGTTCATTTCACAAAATGAAAAGCCCACTACGTCTCATGATACATTTTTTTCCTCATGATACATTTCCTCCTGTTCTCTAGAAATTATAAGAGATAAAAGTGCAAACCAAACACTGCGAAGTTATGGTATTGGCGTGTCTGCTGCACTGGAATGTAGTAAATTTGTGTAATACTCAGATGTTGGGCAAATGTTGCTGTATATGTGAGTACACAGTTATGCAGCAGATGCCCCTTTAGCTGACTGGGCCTCATTCACAGCTCAACTAAAAGTAACATGAGATAAAACTATCAACGTGCAAGAACAACTGTTTCTCTGTTTCGGTCATTTGCCAAGAGCGCTCAGGCAGTGCCGTCCACAAACCGCCATGTTGCGGGCGATTTTACAGGCTGTCTGTTGTCCGCTATTGCCAGAGTAAACACTTTCTGACTTCCCTCTCTGTCTTTCCACAAGCTTACCTCAAACCATTCCTCAATCCTCCATCTTTTCTTTTGTGTACACAAACCTCTTCCAGTGGCTCCTTCACAAGATTTCCCTGTCACTCTGAGCAGGACAAAAATGTAGAGAACAAGAGTATTTAACCTTCAGCTAATCTCACCTTTGTGTGATTGGAGGGATTAGGCCATTAGACTCAGCATGCCTGGGAGGTTTAGCTCAGTAATGGGGTTGATGAATGACAAAAACTGCTTAGACAAGAGAGGTGCCGATTGAAATAGGAAGACACATTTGCTGGTGGGCTGACAGCTTGAGAAGCTTAACCCTAAAACCTAACCTGCATCAAAGGAACATTAACGTACCGTGACTCAAACTGGAAATAGGCACTTAGAGTCACAATCAGGAATTTCAGTAAGGGAAAGTGGCGGCTTTGAATTTTCTTAATCACTAAATCAGTCCCAGTGCCTGCTGCAGGAATTACTGCACAGAGCTGAACCTGAAAGGTTCAAATGGTTTATAAAAACTGCGGGATATTAGCTCAAAGTGCATGAGGTAAATTTCATACATGTCTGTATATAAAAAAAACAACTGATTACTTAGAATTTAAACATGCGTATTAAAATAAAAGCCACAAGTGAACAATTTACAATCATTTCTTTATTTGTACGATGAGCTATTTTAATAACTGCCATGGAAACACTACAAATCCACCAGCTCTACAATTACACAAAGGTGCACTGAAGCTTATTTTGTGGTCTATATCTCAAGTGCTTAGTAGCATAAAGGCATGTTCCTCGAGGCATCAGTGCTCTTGTATGCTGTTCTTCCTGGCGTTACCATGCTCACCCCCCTGTGGTTGCATCACCCCGCTCAATACAAACTGTTCACCAGGGGAGAAGCGACGCTCTGCAGAGGAGGAATAAGCTGTTCCTACTGCCCCCTCCTCCACGGACCCCTGGTGCTTCCCAAAAGGAGCTTTACTCTAAGAGAGCCTAACCATCCATTATGGACCTCTCAAAAGACCTTTCACTCTAGATACAACAGGCTCCAGGGGGGGAAAAGGCCCGAATTGACAGCCCTACACAAAAGAGATTTACTGCTTATCTTCATGTGCATGAGTGGCATTCAAAAAGAGGTAATTGCAGGTTGTATACATCGGCAATCCTCCTGGGATTTCAGGCCTCCGCCCCATTTGCATTCACTATTGCCGCTCCCCTGGGAAGGTCCAGTAAATGTCAAAGTGACACCAACATTAGCCATTAAATGCTAGGTTTACTTTGAGTGCAGCAGAATTAAAAGAGCACGGCAGCGTAATGTCATGGAAAAGGTGCTGCAATAAAAGCCGAAAGGCTGGCTTTTATTTTCTTTAACCCCTGCTTTATTAGCTCTTTCAAATGACATGGCCCTCCCAGCCATACCGTTCTCTCTATCGCTTTTGTCCTGGCTGCATTACTGCAACGTGCTCTGCCCTGTTTAACAACATTAAATAGATAGCATTATACTAACATCCTTTCTTGGAACAACATGCTATCAAATGAAATTAGTGGATTATTAGTGGCCTCATCCTAAATTAGGTTATCGTTGATAATGCAGTCTGACTACACTGGATGTATTCTCGTTCCAATACTAGTCCTCAGAGACAGGCAGTAAACACTGTCAATAAAAACTGATACTTCAAAAAAAAAAAAAAAAAAGTTTCACTGAAGCTTGGAAAATGATGAGTTGTTTTTGTCTCTTGCAGATAACCGTGATGTTAATGACACTGCTCATAAAAATCCAGACGAAAAAGGATTTGCAGATTTCACAAGACGAAGACTAAAGTTCGGTCCAGAAAGAAGGCACAGGAAGAGCTAAAACGTCTCTGCACAATAACTGTGCATGAGAACCTTCCAACTACAAGCTGTCGTACACCAGTCCCAGTGCTCCAGGGATCAGCAGGATTGCACCATGTTTTCCCCAACCGCAGCCTTGGCTCACCCTCCACTCCTAACAGGAAATGCTTTAGCCGTGCCCGGTTCCTCTCCTGCAGGTCCTTACACAGGTACATCACTGCATGCTTTCGTTTATACCTCCTCGACACGAAGCATGTGTGAAATATTGTATTTGTGTAATGCTAAGTGTGCCTTATATTGTCGAAATTACAGAGCAGGATCTGCTGCGCCAAGAGCTGAACTCGCGCTTCCTGGCCTCCCAGAATGTAGATAGAGGAACTCCTCTGGCTGCTCCATCATACTTACATACCGAGTTCCACCAGCATCAGCATCAGCACCAGCACACACACCAACACACACACCAGCACACCTTCACCCCTTTCCCTCATCCGGCCATCCTGCCAGGCCCTGTAGCACCCCTGGTGCGTACCACCACCAGACATGTGAGGATGAGTTAACCAGAGTGCTCTTTATTCTCCTAACGCTCACATTTATAAATCATTTGATTGCGCTGGAGGACTAGCGTGAATGTAATCCGTGGTTCTGTAATAGTGTAAAACGCTTGAATGTATTTGTTGTTGCATTTTCATACCAAATACTTTGAATTGAACCTATTCGGCTCGTGTATAATAACCTTTTCTTTCTTTCCTTTCAGTTTGATAAATATCCACCAAAGGTCGACTCCTTTCACAGGCACAATGTACGTCTTACACCTTTCATTCTACGTACTGTATAGACCAGGGCATTTTCATGTTTATTAAAGCCCCTTTCACAAATAACCCGTGATTTTTTGTTGTTGTTGTTGTATGGATTTTGCAGAGACTCCGATAGAAGGGACTGAAGTACATTTGGGTGGATTTGAAAGCAGCGTAGTTGCATTCTCATGTGAAATATATGTTGTATGTCTGTCGTGGGGAAAATAGGTCAGGTCTGTAATTCAAATTGGACAGTGTTCATATAAAGTGATACAGTAGCTGCAAGACAAAATAAAACAATTCTGGTAAGATATTCCTGTGATACTCGGTTGACGTAGACCGCTGTACTTGTCTCATGAAATACGTACCCTCAACCTAACACTGTCGGTTGAACGTAGGACAAAATCGTAGGACTATTGTAAGAAATCATTTAGATTCTGAACGCTTCAGATAACCCAAAATGTATGAAATTCGTATGCTTATCGTAACACAGCCATAGGATGTTGTAGGGCATCGCACAACGGACCTAGGGAATTGACTCGTGGCCGAAAATGACCTACGTACCTGTTTAAAACTCCACGACAAGGGTTTACTATGACATTTTCTTTTATACAAGACAGGAGTTTCATACAAAACACCCACAGCTGTTCTAGGAATTTGCGAAAGTTTGTGTAATGGAGCTGTTGCATACCTGTTTCATATGTGACAGGGGCTTTAATCATCATTTTTTAAAATTGCAGTCTCAGTCACCTCGTGGTTTAATGATCCATAATCCCGTCATATTTTACAGTTACTTCAGTCGTATCCTTCAGTAATGCCGGGAATGTCTCCCATGGTGCCCCCAACAGGGATCTTCAGCTCTCTGCAGGGAGCCTTCCAGCCCAAGGTACTGCATCATCTTTTTAAAATGTAAAAAAATATATTTTTCCTTCAAATTAAGTTTAGCTATATTTAATTTTGTTAGTGTTTATGAATTGGGAAATGAATTTATAGATTATTCTGTGAGATTTTTACTAGCTTTTCTATAAACGGTGCAGAATTTTATGGTACTCGATTATATAGTATGTTTGATATGGCTTGTGATTTGTAATAATAGGCCTCCAATCCACTGGATGTAGTTCCAGGACCAGGAGCGATGCCTCGCCCACTCATACAAAAGGAATCCAGAGTAAGCTTTTGAATTAATATGACCATAATTATAGGGGAAGGTATAAGCTAAACTGATCCTCATGCTACATTCTGGTGTGAGAGCACATTTAAACAAGTAAATGTCATGTGTGTGAGAGATCATATGAGTAATTTCAGTAAAGTTGATTTAAAGTACACAGGAGGACACTGAGTAAACATTACGCATGATTGTTCTTTTCCAGTTGTTGGACTCAGCGTGTCCTACACCAAAGGTAAGAGCTACAGCACGCCCCCAAAGCTAAAGTATTATTCATCCGTCCGTAGAAATGGGAAACACAGGTATTTCCCTGTGTTTGTTTTACAGAAGCCTGGGAAGTGGTGTGCCATGCATGTTCACATTGCATGGCAGGTGTACCACCATCAGCAGAAAATAAAGGTATGTTAGCAGATCAAACACTGGCGCTGCATCCCGACTCTTCTGATGTTTGTTTTGGACGCTATTGTTCCTTCTGCCTTTCTCCGTCTGTGTTTACTAGATCACTGATCTTGGGCTTCTGTTATTGCTACTAGAACGCTAAGCCCCTTTCTTATCTGCGTGCATTTCAGAAGCAGATGCAAAATGAGCCACACAAGCTAGACTTTGGTTTGAAGCCAGAGTTCCTGAGTCGACCTTCTGGTTCAGGCCTCGTAGGAATGATCCAGCAACCACGTGATTTACCCCGCCCTTCCACCATCTTTTCCAGTGCTGGTAAGTCAAGGGTTCTGTTATACCCAGTGACACATGCAATTATGGACATTCTACTGTACAGCAGTATTTAGTGGAGATCTAATAAGTCTGTAACATCACTTTCACATTAGGTGAGGAACAGTTGACGTCTCTACCACCCAAAATGTTCAGTGCGTCAGACATGGAAAAAATATTGACTTGTGTTTCTATGATCAGGTTCTGCACACCCTCCGGTTTCTCCCTATGGATACTTACCCCATCCTCACACCAATCTGCACACCTCCCCCTCCCATCATGGTAAGAGCAGGTTCCCACGTGATTATCGTGTAATTCTCAGGTATCATTGTAAACACACATTAAAACATGGTATCGCTTTGATGATGTAGACCCACTGAGTAAGCCACCAGTGTTTGGCGGTTTGGGAATATTGAGCTCCACGGCGTTCGGAGGGCTTGGAAATCCCACAATAAGTAAGTAATAATCCTCCTGAAGCTGATTTAAAGTTTAATTCTTTTTTTAATAGGAAAAAAATGTAGGTTTTTTTTAATGTAAGGCAGAAAAAATTTAATCTAAAAATACTCACTTTTTGTTACGAACAGCACCAAGCACTGCGCACGGCAGTAAAGACAGTAAAACGCCATCTTCCGCAGGACCTCAGGAGGCCTGGAACAGGCTACAGCAGACTCCTTCCTCTTTCCCTACACCCCCTGCCTGGCCCCAGCCCCCTGAACTCGAAAGAGTAATGGACAAAAAAGACTTTGTTCTTAACAAAGAACAGCAGGAAAGGTCTGACATCATTTTTTTTTTTTTTTTTAACTTTCTATTTATTTATCTATTCTGATCAATGAGGGAATATTCAGAATAGACTCCAAAGGCACTCGTGTACTTATTAAATAATAAATTCCAGATTTAGGTCCCGTTTGCTGTTAGAATAACCACCACCATTCTGGGAAGGCTTTCCATGAGATTTTGGAGCGTGGCTGTGGGGATTAGTCCATTCAGCCACAGAAGTATTAGTGAGGACAGGCACTGGTTCTGGGTGCAGTCAGGGGTACAATCGCGGTTCAAATCATCCCAAATGGATCAGTGGGTTTAAAGTCAGGGCTCTGTACAGGACACTAAAATTCTTCCCCTCCAATCTTGGAAAAAGCTTGTCTTCATGTGCTTCACTTTGTGCACAGACACAGTGTCATGCTGGAACAGGTTTAAGCAGCTTAGTTCCACTGAAGGGAAATTATAAATCTGCAGAGCGCACAAGCATCCTATACAACTGTGTGCTTTCAACGTTGTGGTAACAGTGTGGGGAAGATCTGCATACGGTGGTGATGGTCAGGAGTCCACAACCTTTTGGTCGTATTGTGTTTTTCATTTGTTTGTACTTTTGAGACTGCAAAAGTGCAGTAACGAACAATTATAAAAAAGTTATATAAAGTGGAATTCAGTGACATCCACCGAGCCTGCGGGGCAAAACTGTGTTACTATACACACTACACTGAAACGTGAGAAAAAAAAGCAGATAAAAATGAGATTTTTATGGTTTGTTTTTAAAAACTTTTAAACCATGACAGACACAGATGAAGTCTGAAAGCACACCAAGGCAGGCGCAGAGGCTAAGAGCTGTGTTACGGTGTCTCTTTAAACCCCATTCAGTGTTTTTTAATAAAATGCCACATGGAAACATAAAAACACAAACTAATACAAATTCATTATAGTTTATATTCATATATTTTAACAGTGACAGAGTGAGCTCTGCACACCACAAGCTAATAGCGCTGTGTAGCTAACCCCATCTTTTAAACCTCATTCAGAGTTTAGTACATACTGTAAAGTATGCCGCTTCTCTGTAAAGGTGGGGTCTTACACTTAAACTTTACTGAGCGGAAATACACAAAAAAAACAAACTTGAACAGGATTTTTACGGCTTATTCTTTCTATTTCTAAAGCATGATGGTGACGCCGCCTGGTCCAAGTGACCATGAAAAGAAAGATTGTCTGTCGTATTGATTTAAGCATTATCCACTCGGAATAATGTTTGTTAATCCTGAGATCGATCAGATAGTGCTGTTCCCATATAAATGGTTTCATGTAAAATGACTAGAGTCCACTTTGCTTATATTGATTTACTTCCTTTTTTGCAGGGACACAAGAGACAAGTTAAATGTGAGACACCTGTCACCTGCTAACACAAGTCCACAGAGTCATAAACAAACAGTACAGTCTTCTAGAGACACTCCTGAGCCAAAAGATAAGGACAGAGCTCGAGAGCGAGCACAATCCCAGGAACCCCCTGCTCAGAATGGAGAGACCGAGGATCAGAGGCACAAGGAGAGCCAGCAAGAGAAGAAAGAGAAAACTGCTAAGAGCGACCAGCGTCCTACAGAGGAGAAGGCTACTTCTGAGGACACCGCGTCCCCACAGCAACAAAAGATTCGACTTGAGAGGCGCAGTAGTGACGGATCGCAGTGGGAGCCAGACGCAAAGAAGAGTCGACTGGAAGCTGATCACCCAAAGAGTGTCAATGTTAAAGTAAAGGAGGAGAGGAGAGAGAATCGGGACTCTCCTGAAATCAGACCACCTTCTAAAGTCTTGGAGAAACCAGTGAAGGACCGAAGAACTCCAGGCATGCAGCCTTTGCCCATGTCATCCATTCCTGTACCTCTAGGAATGACGGGATTTCCACACAGCCTGGAAAGGACTCGTTTAATGACACCCCTTGTTGGGATGAGCCCATTATCTGGTGCTGAGCGATTTCCATACTCACCCCAACACTGGGATCCGATTCGGTGTATGAGCCGTGGTCTGGACATATCTCAAAAAGACCATGTTGCCAAGGAGCTGCTGCTGAGGGGCGACCCACTGCAGCGTGTTTATCCACGCGAGCCGCTCCTCCACCCGTTGGCGCTGGAACAGCAGCAGAGGTGCCAGCTGGAGGAGCGCCATCGCCTGGCACTGCTGCGTGAGGAGAGCGAGAGGAACCGTCTGCTGGCGCTGCACCACCACGCTACCCTCGAGACCCAGCTGGCACATCCCGGCCTCCTGCCCGCAGCCTACGCCAGCCCGCTGTTCCCACGCCTGGCACTGCCTCACGCTGCACCCTACAGCACTCTGAGCAAGGCCCTGCCTCCTTCAGGCTACATCCACCCCCCTCCACCCCCTCTGCTACCTGGAATGCCCATGCGGCCCCCTTCTCCCAGACGGACTACGCCACTGGCGGACAGAAATGTCGAGGCGCCATGAGTGGGACATAATGAGGGCCTCACTGAGCCCAAGCCAAGCACTTCATGTCAAATATATGATAAATAAGGAAATGTACAGGGGCAAATGTATCTGGGCTGTTGCCTGGATCCAGATTAAGTCTAGATTTTCATTTAATTGCAGTGTCAGTGGTGATTCAGAGGTTTTTTTTCCTTCTCCAACTTCCGCTACTCAATTCATTACCGGGAAACTGGTCCATCATTTTTTGTGAAAAAAAATTAAAGAATTTTAAGGAAAAAAAAGTCTAATTTATTTTTTGTTTATTACTGAGGAATCATGAGACACTTGTAATGTTTACAATAAAATGAAAGAAAAATACATAGCATTGTCAGCAAAGTTAAACTGACTACATACTCAATTTGTCTTAAACAGAAACCTTTATTTACAAGTAAATTAAATAACGTTAAAAAAAATTAAAAACTAATCATCAGCTAAAACAACTGTAAAATGAGTTAAAAAGCAGACGGATGTATTATAAACAGGAAAATCTACAATGATCAGAAGCAGAGATGATTCAGAACCTGAAATGATTATTATGAAATCCAATTTAACAGAACAGCATTTAAAGATAAGTAAGGGTAAAGTCTGTTGGGATGTTTACACCTGAGCCAACTGCCTCATCACACCGGAGCTTATCCCGGTTTCTGTAGCATGAAGTGACTAATTCAACTCCTCCTGGATGGAATGCTAGTCCGCCACAAGTTACCTTCTCAGTATTTTTTACTGGTACCAATTCATACTGCTGGGAGGACAGAGGCCTACTTTTGGTTAAGACCTTGCCCTAAAGGCTTTGGCACAGTGGGGGTCTATTAGGGATTCGAACTCACAACCTCTTAATCATGAGCCCAGCACCCTAACTACTACACCACCGGCCCCACTACGATAAGTATGTTGTCCTTAAATTGCTAACAAAAATCCAGATTTATTGCTTTATTTGTCAAAGACGCCATGTGTGATGTATATCTGGTGCAGTGCCACTGGTTGTTTGCAGTGTGATTTGTATGTAATTTCTCTTTACACTACATCCATACCCAATCCTCGAGCTACAGCAGCCAGCGCTCTCACTGCCCTCGACTCCATCCCGGAGTTCTCCTGATCCCCGTTCATCTCAGTCACTGTGTTCAGTATACAGTACACTGGTGCCCGGCCCTTTACTGCACCATTGTCATCATTCACAAGCACAGGCATGGAAGAAGAACTAGACGAGGGGCAGGTAGATGATGTAGGAACGTCATTCATGATCTCTGCTTGTAGGGCCGGTCTTTTAGTCTGAGCACTCGAGCCTGAGAGTTTGCGGGGGGTGCGTTTTTCTGCCATGTTTTTTATCAGCTCTTCTGTCACCTCAACAGTCTCAAAGCGAACCATGTTCAGGCGCAGGAAGCCGTCTTCATCTTCTTTATACCTGCACATCACAAAGAGGTTATTAGTCAGATAACAGCATTATTATAGAATTCACATTGGGGGCAACCGTAGCCTAATGGTTAGAGAAGCAGCTTTGGGACCGAAAGGTCGCTGGTTTGATTCCCGAACCAGCAGGAAAAATGTTTGGAGGTGGGGGAGTGAGCTGCACCTTCCCTTCCTCCACCTTCATGGCTGAAGTGCCCTTGAGCAAGGCACCTAACCCCCAACTGCTCTCCGGGCGCCCCAATGTGTGGCGGCCCACTGCTCTGAGTGTGTGCTCACTGTTTACGTGTGTGTGTGCTCACTTTGGATGGGTTAAAAGCAGAGGCGATAATTTCCCTTGCGGGATACAGTATAGCAAAAAAGTACACTGTATGAAAATTGTTGATTTTTTTCCACAACTTATATGAACAAGTAAACATACAGCACCTAAAGATAAAGGTAATACTCAAACAAAACCACAAGGGAAATGTGTTTTTTTTTCTTCCAATAATTCACTTGTATTAGATATAACATTCTTCTGTGGACAATGTAAGAACAGCCGTGGCCTCAGAAGCTAGTGTTGCTTCTTTAGCAAAAATAACTTTTTGTAGGCGTTTTTTTCATAACTGTCCACTAATCTGACATCAGCTCGCTGATATTTGAGGGTTTTCTTGCATGTACTGCCCTTTTTAAACCCTCCCACATTTTAATAAGGTTCAAGATCAGGGTTTTCACTAGACCATTCCATAACTCCATTTTTTTTTTTTTGTGAGTTTGTAGAACCTCTGGTTCAACTTCAACCTTCTGACAGATGGCCTTCAAGCACTCTTTAATATAATGTAGAATTCATAGTTGAATCAATGACTAAGTTGCCCAGGCCCTGAGGCAGCGAAGAAACCCCAAACCATAACACTTCCACCACCATGCTTCATAGCTGGTATAAGGTTGTTCCCCTGTTCACACGTGTGCTGTAACTGGGACCAAACAACTGTATCATTGATTTGTTTGTCCTGAACACATTGTTCCAAAAAGTGTGGTCGTTTACAAACTGTAGTCTTGTTCTATTGTTGTTTATGGTCAGCAAAGGCTTTTTCCTAACGCATTCCATGCAGGTCAAATTTGGCCAGTCTCTCTCTCTCTCTCTCTCTCTCTCTCTCTCTCTCTCTCTCGCAGACATATGCACTTGCAACAGCTGCAAGATTTACCTACAGATCCAGTTATGAATTTTTCAGATTCTTGTAGACATCTTCACATCAAACAGCCTGCTCCTGGGCTGAATCTGCGGTGGAAGGCATTCCTTGACAAATCGGGAGTGATTTGAAACCTGTGCCACCTGAGAATGATTTTCCTTAGAGTGGAAAAATTTATTTCAAATAATTTAAAAATCTTTTTAAATCTCTTCCCAGACTCATAGGCATTTAAAAGGTTTTTTTCCTAAAGGCCTGAAATAACTTTTTAGATCTTGGCATGATGACACCACACACTTCAATAGCAAAAGGAACACCAGACCTAGATGTCAGGTTTAAATAAGAAACATTCCACTTGCAGGAGGTTCTCAATCAATGGCACCTAATCTGGAACATCTGTAACACATTCAATATTGTTGACTTCAAGATGTGATAAATGTAAAGGTGTACTTTATATGTTTGTTTGTTTAGTTATATTGTGGTCAACTCCGTGTGTCATTTGTTATATATTCATCTGCAGACACTGTATCAAAACATGTTGGGAAAAAAAACAAAGCACTTATTTTCACATGACTGTAAAACAACAAAGATTAAACAATGTAAAGGGGCTGCTTTATATTATATTTCTGGTCGATGGTCCAGATGTAAACCCAGCAAAGCAAACCAAATGATAACACTGTATTAATTAAATACTGTATCAGTGCTGATAGACATTTGGGGTTAAAATAGCCACACCTGAGTGACCCTCATTTTTTTTTTTTAAACGAACTTGGCGTCTCTGTTGCAGCTTATCTATTCTAATCTGCTTATGCAATACACAATATCTAATGAGTATATGTAAGCTATTTAGCTAAGGGTAGTTCATTAGAACACAGACCAGCTACAGGTCAGTGCAATGACTCGGTGTCTGTGTGTGTGTGTATGTACTTAATTAAATCTGTATGCAGGTACATATAAATATATAAATCAGTGTGTATATCAGCCATAATGAACAGTGAGTTCTCAAAATTGATGTGTTGGAAACAGGAAAAATGGGCAAGAGTAAAGGAGCGTGCACACGGTAAACAGTGAGAGACAAGCGGCCATATAAAGTCAGTGAAAGCCAGTGAAATGAGCAATGAAAGGTGAAGTTCTGGGGTATAAACTTGTTAAACTGAGCTGAACCTTTAGGCAATTTCAGCAACTACAAATCAGAGCAAAAAAAGATGCCACTGATTGATAGATTTTACCAAACACTGAGTTCCCAAAACATTTTCTGTAAAGAAACAATGAACACAAGATAATGAGTCCTCATACATCAATATGGAAAGCTGCTCGTCATTGCCGTTTTCTGTGCTCTATGGCTACTCAAAGAAATTTTACAAAGATATTAACCAGAAACACGATGCTTGGGTCCACATTTCTAAAACAGTTGGCATCTTCCATGAGCACATATTTATATCTATTTAGAGCTATAGGCAAAGTATATTACGTGGGTTAACCAGATAACCAGAGCACATGTTTTTGCTAACGTCTTTTCCTACCAAATCTCTGTTCTGTACTTAATAATAGCACTTAATAGTATAGTAATACTGACAATAATAAGCTATTTATTTATTAAAATTTAAAAACATCTATTTTACTTATTCTTTTAGATAGATACTTTTCACAGTAAACATGCAAGAGGGTTACCTAGGCAACCAGGGCAGCAACACGTGCACTACCCTTTAGAATCAAACTGTGATGGCTAGATGACTGTGACAGAGCAGTGGTGCCCCCACCTGTACACCAAACACACACTGTGTATTCTAGCAGTGCTACATGGTGGGATAGCAGGTTTCATTCGTGTCAGTTGAAAACTTGAAGCGGATTTAGCGAAAGCAGAATAAGGAGCAAATGGACATCATGTCAAAATGTCACACTCAAAAACAACTCAACGTAGTTTAACTGGGAAAAAGCAGGTAGTGGATCCTAACAGGGACAGATGCTTAGCAGCGTTTACACATGAACACACATTTGACATGGCAGCAACATGGCATCATTAGAAACATCACTGCAACCTGCTTTTGTGCAAACAAAAAACATGGAAAGAGAATATATTTAATAACAATCTGCTTTGATCGGTTAAATATGAATTCCAGCAGGAAAAAGTTGATTACTAAGTATTATTAAAAAGAGAAAAAAAAAAGGACACTGCTCAAATAACAGGTCCAGGGATGCAGAAATGAAGGCTGATATCCCTGCATGTCATGATGGAAAAAGACAATTAAACAGGTCAACATACAAACTTTTTGGCACAAACTAAACAAATTAAACTGAGATCATCCTGTCTGTGTAGTTAATTAACATTAAGTCATGTGTCCAAATTATTTCAATAATTTAATGTAATCATGTGTTCATTGTGTATCATGTAAGCTAGCCTGAGTTTCATTCTTTTAATTAGAGCACGAACATTTAAATCCAAGTCTGTTTGCTGTTCTGGGCAACATGATGAGCTCAAAAGTACTTTTCTGTAACATGAATGAGAATCCTACGGATACCCATGGCTCAGAAGGTCTCCAAAATGGCACATCTTTGGCATGTACCAATAGCAGTTCAAGGAAAGGACTACAGATGAACTGGCTAAGGTGCACCGGGTGCCCAAGGCGATTGATATGCGTGGGGAACAAAGGCCAGCTCATGTGGTTCGATGCCACAGAAGAGCTACTTGAGCACTAACAGCTAATAAAATGGATCACAGCTATCAGACCAGGGTCCACCTGATACGATATGACGATACCTAGGTTCCGATCTGACTTGTATTGTGATTCTGTAAGTATCACAATTCTATAAATATCCTGATTCAATAATTCAGTAAAAGTTTTTCTGCTTTTTTGTTCCAGTTTTGAACTATGTATTAAAGAAAAAAGAAAAAAAAAGTTTGTTAATTTGTTGTTATTTCGACGCAAAGTTAGCAGATAATTTTCTTCTACCACACCGGATGCTGTGCTGCCTGCCAATGTGTGAATAATTTAGAGTGTGCCACCTACAGAACTATAGAGGAATGGCAACGTGTCACCACCATCTGTTCAAACATATGAACAGAAGAATCATGAAAAAAAAAAAAAAGAGAGACAGTGGAAAAAAAAAAAAAAACAGAATCGATTTTTCTACCATCTCTATTTGGAACACCCAAGGTTGATCTCAATCTGACCAAGCATGTGTGAACAGGACAAACAAGTCGGATCCTAGGAGGCTCCACCTTGCAGCTCACAGGACTTAAAGGATCTGCTGTTCACAACTTGGTGCCAGACACCACAGCACACCTTAAGATGTCTTGTGGAGTTCATGCCTCAGTGCGCCAGAGTAGTTTTGGCAGCACAAAAGGGACCTAACATTACATTAGGCTACTAAGCAGGTGGATTTAACATTGTGGTGTGGCTAGGTATGCACACACACACACACACAAACACAAACACTGCTAATCATATGGAAGCTGCACAATGCAAAATATCTAGAGTGCCGTGTGCAAAAACAAGTTTCTGAAATACTGAAACCAGCCCATGTGACACCAACATCCAGGCCACAATCAAAGCAACAATCACACATTTTTTGCTATGACCGATTCTTTGATGCGAACATTAACTAAAGAACTTAACCTGAAGATTTTATATCAATGAGATTTTATACACTGTGCTGCTGCCACATGATTGGCTGATTGGATGATTGCATAAATGAGCAGGTGTACAGGTGTTCCTATTACACTTCCTAAACTCCATGGTAAGTGTATATAAAAATTTAAAAAATATTTAAAATAAACCTTAAATGTTTTTTTTTTTTTTACTTTTCTTTATGCTTCTGTGTAGAATATACGAAAATAAACCATAAACATCTCACTTTAGTGTGTTTTTTGTTTATGTTCCTGAGCAGTATATAGTACAACGATTATTTGCCTCGATTTGCAAATGAATTGAACTATTGAACTGACTATTCAGAAACATCCAAATCACCTGTGAATAATTATTAAATATATGTAGCTGGCAGGTGTACCTACGGTCGGATCTGCAGTGTGTGCAGCTTTGCTTTGGCTTTACTTTTGACCTACTGTGTAGCTTCTGTAAACATAGCAGCTTTCAATACAACCAGATTTAGGCTTCAAAGCCACATAAATGGAGTCAATGGTGCCATGTTGTCTACTCACATATACAGACTTTAAGTCAGAAAGGGGGGAATTTTCACACACTGTATTCATACAGGTTTTTTAAAGCAAACTTTCTATGATCTGATTAATAAAAACACCAGCTGTAATGTGAGGTGTTACTCAAAATATAACCACTTCACACTTCAATAAGGTAAAAGAATTAAAAGATAACTTGTCACTGTTCCCTGAGGTTAGTTACTTGGACCTTTGTAGTAAGCAAAGAGTTTTGTTTAACGGGATCTTCATTCGTTTTAATTGTATACCCCTGCTCGTGTGCAGCATACCTGAAGCGGGAATGTCCCGATGGCCATTTGAGCTGATGTTTCTTTCTCAGGTGAAGGGTCAGGGTGTAACACCATGAGAAGTTCTTGTCACACAGATGACATTTGTATCTGGACACCATGTTCCCCTGCTGGAACAGCAATAACACACCACATATAAAGACTGAACTTCTGGCATGAGATACAGCAGAAACCTTTGGAACATTAGCTCATGGCGCCCCCTGTTGTCTGACCTCGTGTACTCTTTTATAGTGCTGTTTGATGGTGTGAGCCATGCGAGAAGAGTAACCGCAGCCCTCCACAGTGCAGTGGTAAGCTGTTCCCTCGTTGTGGGTTTCCATGTGCTTCCGGAGATCGTGCTGATTCTTGAAGCTGAAAAAGAGAGAGAGAGAGAGAGAGAGAGAGAGAGAGAGAGAGAAAAAAAGAAGGTCGTTCTCACTCCAGTTCCATTCTTTCTAGAATGTCCCAAAAAAAGAAGCACAAAGTTACAGAATAAGATGAACCGTTGTGATTCGTGACCTGCTCTCGCAGAAGTCGCAGGGGAACGGGCGCTCGTCACAGTGGCGGAATTTGATGTGGATCTTCAGGGTGGAGAGGGATGTACACGTCATGTCACAGAGTGGGCACTTTATATGATTAACTGAAAAATGAACAAAAAGGACAAAACGTTCATATAACAAATGTCAATATCACTTAATTTCTCATTTCAGGAATAATAAACCAGTTTAACATAGTGGGTCTCTTTTCTGGTCCTGGAGTAGCCCTGTACTGCACAACTTAGCATTTTATTACAGACAGGCAACAGACATAACACTTACATATGATTACACAACACTTCCACAATACCAAGGAGGCTATAATAACAGCAGGGGATAATTACACCCTTAGTTTTGTAGGTTAGAGTCTTTAATAAGCGTGTTCAGCTATGCCACATTCAGCCAGGTTAAATTTACACATTGGAGGCACCATTATTTAACTCGGGGTTTAACTCAGGGGTCTGCAATATCACGTTTCTACCAAAGAATCTCCAAAATTAAATAAACCTGAATATTTTGACTGTCGGAAAGAATACAAATCACGATATAAACTGAAGTTAAAATCCTTTGAGAACACACCATGCTGACGAACGTGGTCTCTCAGCAGTCTCTCATTAGCAAAGCCTTTGTCACAATGGGCACATGTAAGAGAATCTGAAAAACACAAGATTAAGTAACAAGCACATTAACACCAAGCGTCAAGTTAATATCGAACACCATTAAAAGATTTAAGTACGTTTCAGATAAATTACTTCAAACTTTAATGAAAACATCTATTAAAAACCACTAGCATGTCGAGCTGTCCCAGTTCACTGAAGAGAGCTGTGCACAGGAGATACCCTCACAACCTGACAGATTTGGAATGGATTGGCAGAGAGTGGGCAAAGACTGCCAAGTGAAGATGAATGAGATATGAATGTAGGCCTTAAATCAAAAGGTTTGAAGCAAGCATTATGTTAAGGCTGTACGTATTTATGCTACCAGGTTATTTTTTGTTGTTTTACATCCCTAAGAGGTTTCGGTTTGTTTTTCAGTTGAATTGTACAGATTACACTGATGTACAAATTTTTAGAAGTGGTTTACTTCAGAAATAAAATGTTCTCTTACTTATGGATTTTGGTACGCTGAATTCGAATATGACAATAAAAATCGCCGATTGGCTACCAAGATATTTAGGTTATTTACATTCGACGTCTAGATTATTATATTGAATTTGAAACGTCATGCATCTGGTTTCTAGAGTTCATATAGAGCAATCAGTTCAGCAACGTGATGGAAGTTAACAGAGTTAACGTTATGATAACAGTATGATGCAATCCACGCCATTTATGATGCAATACCAGCTTCAGATTACATCAATGTTTTGCCTGAAAAGAAACAATAAAATTAATTTTCCAACCCAGTCCCAGTCATTATTAGAATATTATCATATTTATATAATATATCCACAAATAATTATTAATAAAGCGCATGTCAAACTCCCACCATGTCCAGGCTTTGAACCCATGGCCTACTGCACCTGAAGTAAATGTTCCGGCACAAAACCTATTTAAATAAAGTTAATTCCTAGATTCAGTCAAAGATGTACTTAGTGACTTCTGATTTAAATTCAGATCCATTTCCCATCATCACCCATCCTTCATGATTTCTAAGCCAGGGTCGTATATGCTGACCCAGTACTCTAATCACATGTACACTTCTAAATACTGACCCTCCGGTTCGGCCTGTCTCTGAATGTGATCAAAGAACTTTGTGTTGCTGGAGAACATGCAGCCGCAAGTTGGACAGGCCACCAGACGCTCCTGTGTGTGACTGCGCAGGTGCTCGCGCAGTCGATACTTGATTTTAAAGAAGGCATCACAGCCTGAAATGCATCAAACCTCGGTTAACTTCTAACAAGATAAATATAATGAAATAATACTAACTATCTTTACCTCTCAGGTACATGCATATTACCTTTCCAGCTGCAGAAGAGCGCCTGCTGTTGGTCAGGGAGTGGCTGTAACTCCGTGCAGTGTGCATGCATGTCCACATGGCGGTAAAACCACTCTGGATTATTAAAGGAACTCTGAAAAAAGAGAAAACAACCGATTTGCTTGAGTGCGTAACAACCTCTAGTGTTCACGCCATTTGAGAACTCTTCATAACATATGCACTCTTTATAATAACAACTGACACTCACGTCACAGTGTTCCCACTGACATGCGAATCCTTCAGAGATATCTGTGACCAGGTTGTTGCTGTGCAGATCCTGAGTGCATCTGGGAAGCTCGGGATGGGACTGGAGTAACTGAGTCCCGATGAACTTTAGCTTGCTGTGGAAGTTATGGAAGTGCGCATGAGCAATGAGCTCATTGGGACTTCCCATCGCCAGGAACTCGCAGCCCTGCCACAGACACTGATAATCATCTGAAAGAGACCGAATGAAAATACACAACACATTTACACTAAAAGAAAAAGTAAGAAACGTGTTTTTCTGGAGATTTTTCTGGTCAAGAACCTTTGCGCTGTGTCTCAATTCACACACTTCTGTTAGTATACTTTGATGTAGTACACTATGTGCACTAAGTACTTACTTGCATAGTGTATGAATTTCAACATGGTAGTGTTGTCTCAAATCCATCACTGCACGTCGTGTACGTATCAAAAATGAAGTAATTTCACTTAACGTAAATGATAATTGAGCATTTCACCACCTCATCATCCAAATGTTTTTACTGGTGTCACATACACTTCTGGATCTACATCTATATAGAATTGCTACCCACGGGTCATAGAATTTTGAACCCTAACATGAATTTTTACTGTTCACTAATAGGAATGTTCTACTACAGTTATTCCATAGAAATAACACTTTTATATAAATTGCTCAAACAAAAAAAGTCCTGCACTCTAATATTTTGTTGGATCGCCTTCAGCCTTGATTATACCGTCATGATTACTGCCATGATGTTGTTTCAACAAACTTAAGCGACGTCACAAGAGTTGTCATCCAGAGGTGGGTTCATATTTTCACTACACATCTGTATATCTGTACATACACACACACATACATATATATATATATATATATATACATATATATATATACATATACATATATATATATA
>JBCNYH010000013.1:24063428-24078771 GCA_039654325.1 Tandanus tandanus
CCCAGATGTTCTCTATTGGGTTCAAATCTGGACTCTGTCCCGGCCAGAACAGGAGCTTGATGCCGTTCTTGTCCAGCAAAGCTTTAGTGGCCTTGGCGGTGTGGGCGGTGTGGGGTGTTAATTAGTTATAAGACTAATTATTTGATATACTGTAAATTAGCTGGTGTTCAGACAAACCATCATCACTGGCTGTTACGTACTTTTGCCACTATACCTATAAATATGTAATTTCAAAGTTGGCTGAGTTTTTTTGCCCAGGAGTGTAGTATAAAAAATATTACATGCATTAAGCCTTCAAAATGAAACACAACAAAGTTTTTTTTTTCCTTCTTTAAACATCTTTGTAATGTGAGTGTATACTTGTGTATATATATATAAAAAAAGATTCGGTCTTGGTAAAGATAAAAAGGAATATAAAAGTGTCTTTGTGTTAGAGGTGTGCACTGAGACTGGGATTCTGTGGGACCAAAAACATCACAGGAGCAGGCAAGTTGTACTGTCATGCGGGCAGGTGCAGGGAGTTGGATATAACGCTTGCAGGATCAACAGAGGTCTCATTCATTAACGAGGGCGAATTGCACATGGCTATGTTCGCTCATTCATAATTATGCCCAAAATCAACAAAAATTTACACTCCGCAAATAGCTTTAGATTACTGTTGATAAAACTGACTTAGAACTACAATTACTGTTACAGTTATGAGACAACAAACTCGACTTCATGTTAAAGTCATAGTGTAACACAATTTCTACTTTTGAATCACGTGACACGGTTGTGCAAAATCTATTCAATCTACCTCATCTGGTGTCATACAAATGAGGATGGGTTTCTCTGGTTCCTCTAAAGGTTTCTTCCTCATGTCATCTCAGAGACTTTTTCCTGGCTCCTTCACCACAGGTTTGCTCATTAGGGAATTAGAGTTTATAGATTTCTGAATTTATTTACTCTGTAAAGATGCCTTGTGACCAAAAAAATAAAAAATAAAAAAAAAGTAAAAAAAAAGGCCTAAAGGAATAAAAATAAAACTGAATTGAACTGAATCGTTCAGTAAATTATTTTTTTCTGGTCATGCTAAGTTCTACTGTAATTAAAATAACAAATTTGTATTTATGTTTTGGGAAAGAGAACCAACTAAATTCTTTAGGGAAAAATTAATTAGTTGAATTTCACACTATACGGTATTTGTATAAATCTGTCTTTAAACAAGGTCTGAGCTTCATCTGTTTTAACTAATAACACTGAAACAATTTCATTATCTTTAAAGAATACACCCAATTCACAGTGCTGGTCGGAAAAGTAAGCAAACCCCTGAATTTAAGTTCCATATATCTCTAATGAGCAAATCCGTGGCAACAGAGGAGACAACATGAGAAATAAACCTTGAGAGGAAGCAGACTCATAAGGGAAACCTATGCTCATTTGAGTGACACCAGACAGTGTGATTGTTCAGATCTTCCATAACTGCATCATGTAGTTAATAAGTATGAATTCCTTTGGCCTCAAACAGGTGTTTCCAGTAGCTGTGGATCAGACCTGCGTAAAATTTAGGAGGACTTTTGACCATCCATCTTCACAGAACTGCTTCAAATCAGCCATATTCTAAGGCTGTCTGGTGTGAACGGTTCTCTGTAAGGTTAAGGTCTGGTTTAATTATACCACCCTTCCAAACCAGGGAGCTTTGGCTGTGGGCACACAGTGCTTTGAGATCTTCACTTTGGATCTCCAGAAGATAGGGGGAACGGCCCTAAAGACAGGTGAGGAACCCAATAGTTCAGGAGTGATAAGAGTAGAGCTGCTCTTCCTCCAAATCAACGGGGGAAAGTTTAGTTGGTTGAGACAGCTTGCAACAATCAGACATGTCCATGGGGTACACTCGGGACCCACTGAAGACATTACATTTCACAGATGCCTTACTGTACCAACTGTACTGGGGATAACCAAGAGAAGCTGAAATTTGTGGCTGGACATCTAAAGTCAGGGCTGAACATCTTGGTTTGCTGGCACGATGATGAAGACCAGGAGAAGCGGAAGGAAAATGGTTAAATGAAGAAATCTACTTCTACTAATTCAACACAAAAACTAATTTCTTGATGATTTTTACCGAGGGTGCCAGTAATTCTGTGGCTGACTGTAAATAAACACAAAAATCAACACAGAACAGGTGTTCTATAGAATAAAACATTATTCTCTTGTTAGTGTAGATATGGCAGATATTTTAGTTTGGGTACAGGGCCCTATTTCACCATGCATTTGCAGATGACATTTCCATCGCAAGAGAAACTGGCTGTGCTGCACATGCTGTGTAAAAACTAATGTGGACAATATCAGAAAAAGTCTTACATCTGTCTGAGTGATCAATCTATTACTGAACGGCAGTACTAATAAGTAAAAGTAAATCCATGAATAGTATCTCTTTTAAAATGTGAATGTTTTTAATCAGAATTGTATGCCACGTGCTTAGTCAAATCTTGCGCTAGTCATTTGCATTTAAAAGGAAAATAGGGCCCATTCATAGTGAATGTTGCTTTTGTGACGTGCAAATAAAGGAGTGGCCTTTAACTGTAAAGCTGAACATTCATAAAGTGTGCATTCAATCCTCCCGCATAAGTGTTGATCCTAATTTAAATCAAATTAAACAGCACACGATACTACAAGCACGTTCACATCAGTCAGCCAGCCATTATATTCAAGGAAGTTAAGTTCTGTATCCAAGACCCATCTGTATACGTCACCATTTATCCATCATCCATCCTAGTGTTAAGATTAGAATAAGGTTCATCCATCCATCCAGAAAGGAAGGAAGGAATTTACTCACTTTACTCATTATTGTGTATAAGCTTAAGAGATTGTATGTTTAAAGCATAAGCATCATATTTAACCACTATAATCGGTTTTGGGTTGCCACATTTGCGGAGGGATTGAATTTGACCCACAGCGAAAGGTCATCTCAGCCATAGTGGTGGTGTGTTCTGTTGAGGTGCTTCACATCCTCCATGCTTTGTGTATAAAACGTTTTTTAAAAAAAACACACCTGACTAGAACAGACTTACAACAGAACGCCTGTCACTGTCTGAACAGCCCTACGAGGATGAAAAGATGGGCTGAACAAACACATCTACACACATGTATCAGACCTACATACTGTATGTGCATATACAATTCCACACCCGGTTACCGCCACCAAGGAGGTTATGTTTAACCCTTGGTTTGTGTGTTTGTTTGTTAGCAGGATTATGTAAAGTTAATAGAGAACTTCTACCAGAGGTGGGGCTTTGGACAAGGAAAACGCCATTATATTTTAGACATGATCCGGATCAAATTCTGAATCCAAGGAATTTTTAAAAATGATTCTTTAACATTGTGAATTTTTTAGGAGTGTCATTTTCCAGCAGGCCCAGCAGGGGTGCTGTGTACATTCTGTAATTTATTGCAAAAAGTTGTGCGAATTTCCATGAAATTTCTACCAGATGTGGGGCTTTGAACAAGGACCAAACTCTGGACCTTTTAAAATGGACTTTAACTTTGTGAGATGGGATGATTTTTGGCATTTTGGTTCATATGGGGATTGCTGGGCTTAGCAGAGGTTTGCGCTCCCCGTGTGCTTTTATTAAAAGTAATTAAATACAGTGAATATTAGAAGTTGACGCACCCTTGTTAAAAATAACAGATTTTTGTGATGTGGAAAAACCCCCAAGATAAATCAGAACAGATCATTTTTACACCTTAAGTGAAATGCTTCAACCACAACATTTATGTGAAAACCCAATACAATCATTTTAAGTTAAAACAGAAGGAAAAACTTACAATGACCTGGTTGCATAAGTGTGCACATCCCTTAAATAATACTTTGATAAAAATACAGCACAGTCATTTTGGGTAATAATTATTTTAACTTAGTACAAATTATTCTTCATCTTCAAATGTCTAACACAGGCCATAAAGAGATTGTGTGCCGAATTACAATTCATTTAAAATTATCCATGATTCCCGGTTGAAGAGAGGCAACCCCATAGCATGACGCTGCCACCACTATTCATGGATGTTTCATGGACGTCACCGTGGATATTGTGTTGCTTAGGTGATGAGTTGTTTTGTTTTTGTGCCTAACACATCTTTTAGAATTTCACCCACCAAAATTATTTACTTTTGTCTCATCAGATTATAACACTTTCTGCTAAAGTGTACACGGCTTAGGCAAAATTTAGGTGAGCTTGGATATTCAACCAACCACATAGAGCAGTCATTCAAAGAATACTACTTGCTGTTCTATACAGGAAGTGACCAGCACTTGTCAGGTATTCTTACAGCTTGTTTAATGTCACCTGCCTAATAATTTTCACTTTGTGCTTGCATTTACAATTATAGAAGGGTGTTCTGTTCCTTGCTCTGTTACGGTTTCTGCCACTTGTTGGTGATGACTTTCAGTGTTCCTAATGTTTTGGAAATTAAGTTGTATTCCCATCCTTATTGATACATTTTAACAAAGATATCTTGTAAATGCTTTGTAAGATATATGAGGACCAGGTTTTCAGCAATCAAAGCCAAGAAGATGTCCAGAAAACTCTATAGAAACAACTGAATGTATGTATTCATATATTACTTCCTATATTCAAGAATTAATCAGAATCACTTCATTGCTGAATAATGTGATGTGTTAAAAACTGAGCATGCACCTGATAACCTGAGGATGTATCTGGTAAAGCATAGTCACATTCACTCCACATCCACTCCATTCTAAAGGGATGAGCACAGTACTGTAAATCGTCCCACCCAGAAAATCTAATCCAATTTGATTCACTATAATCACATTAAACATGGAAAAAGAAGAGCCACGTTTAATGTGATTTATCTTGCTTTCATTTTTATAGCACAAAAACCTGTTTGAATTAGAGCATGTAGCTTTTTTTTAATACCCATTGTATTTGCTAAACAGAATTACTGGATAACAAGAATAGGAATTTTGCAACAGAGAGCATCTGGCAGAGCTATAGTATGAATCTTTATATGAATCTAAAACCATAAAGAAGGTTTATGTACAAAAAAACCTGTAACAGTGTTTCACTCAGTGACTGACCTGACCTAGCCTTACTCTGATTAACCATACAATTAAATAATTGTCACAGTGCAATAAAAATATATAATTATAATTTTATGTCAGAGCAAAAACAAAATAATAATTACAGTACACTATATGGCCAACATTTTGTGAACAATCCTACCCATATGTGGGCCTTGCCTTCCATATGTGGAACCCATACATGTTCCAGCATGTAAATGCCCCTGAGCACAAAGCGAGGTCCATGGGTACATGGTGTGCAAAGGTTGAAGTGGATATGTAGTAAATACGAGTGGCACGCACAGACCCCTGACCTCAGTACCAGTGAACAACTATAGGATGAACTGGAAACCCCACACTCCAAAATTAGGCTTTTTGATTATAACAGCAAATTGGGACTAGTTCTGAAATGAAATCTTCAAAAAGCACATGTGGGTGTGATGGCCATGTGTCCAAAAACCTTTGAACAAATAGTGCATAAAAATAAGCCTTGATGATTGGCTTGCTAAATATTCCTTGTTAATAAAAAGCTTACAGTGGAATAACTTTTTTCTTTGTGGAACAAAGCACCTTAAATATTCATAAGCAATAACACATGGTGTGAAGAACTGAGACTGGGGCTGATTTCTTTCCAGCCCAGTCTGTAGATGTACACATTCACTGATATGACAAGTGATTACATGGAGTCAAACTTTTTCGTTTGTGTGTCTAGTTTCGATGTTGTACCTTAAACATGCTGTTTACACTGGCTACTGAAAGTGTCCTGACTGTCAAACTGACTCTACTACTTGTGTACCTTGCTTGGCTCTTTAATGCTGGGCTCGTTGTACAGGCTGCGTATCCTGCGGCGCTCCAGCAGTTTGTTATCTGAGGACTCTGGCTTTGCCTGCTCTCCTTTATAAGTGGCACTGTAGCTCGTCTCCAGATTAGCCTTCCCCTCCATTGCCACTTTGTACTGTGACTTGGCTTTGATGGGTTTCACTGGTTTTACATCAGTGTAGGCCTTGAACTCCATTCTAGAAAAGAGCATCATAATCAGTGTACATTTACTGACTTCAATTTTTGTTCAAAGTAAGAAACGTGGCAGTAAGATGAATAGGGACAAATCGTCAGTGCAAAAACGAACGGTGTAAGAATGCTATATGCCAGGCAGAGTGAAGGGTTCGATATAGACTAGGAGCTGATGTTGACTGGAGTTTTAAAAATGTAAATGAACAACTGCATACGGTTACCAACACATTACCCATTCATGATATTTGAGGACAGTATACAATAGTTATATTAGGTATAGGTATATTACAGACGTATGCAGACTTGACAGCAGCGCCCTTCAGAAACAGGTGCCGATTGATGTAACAATCCCGAGGAGGCTGTGGAGTAAAGTCGGACAAGTCAATTCTGCAGACATGCGGCAATCTCGGAGAGCAGTGATGATGAAACACGACTTTGTGCAACTGTTGGATCCCAACGGGTGCGCTCCAAGGCTACTGCACCCAGTGGAAAGACATGATGATGATGATGATGATGATGATGAGTGATTGTTGCAGATTGTGTATCTTTGTCAAAATGTGTGTGGTATATTAACGGACAGCTTGACACAAAATATAATAAAATATAACATGTAACCGTAATTTAGTGTCATGCATGTATTACTTCCTTGTCTATCTAACAGTCTTTTATGATGTTAATTTCATGGGCAACATGTGGTGAGCACATCTGCCCCACAGCAAGAAGGTCCTGGGTTTGAGTCCCTTGGTGAGGGCGTTCCTTTTTGGAGTTTGCATGTTGTCCCCATGCTTTTATGGGTTTCCTCCTACAGTCCAAAGACATGCACATTAGGTTGACTGACTGTTCCAAATTGTTCCAAAGTGAATGTTTTTGTGTGTGTGTGTGTGTGTGTGTGTGTGTGTGTGTGTGTGTGTGTTGGCTCAGTGATGAACTGGTGAGCTTTTCAGGGAGTACCCCACATTCGCCTAGACTCCAACCTCCCCGGGACGTTAGTAGGATAAAGAAGTTGAATGAATGAATTATGTTGTATAAGAGCTTTCGGAAATACATGAGTGAGAGATCAGATTTTGTATGACAAGGGAGTTCATTGGTTTCTGTTCAATGGAGCAAAATATATTGTGCACATGAATGATTTTACAAGGACAAGTGTATGCAAAGATGTGCATACGCTTTATGCTAAATATCACAGAAAAATAATGTCATTTGAGCTTCTTACTTCAGGGAATAAAACAAATGACTTGAATCCATAGTTTTACTGGTTTTAATGTATGTCAAAGTACAGTATATAAGCATACTGAAATATTCTACATCCTAGTGTATGCAAAGGGAAACAATAGGCTAATATACCGCATGTGTGTTTTTTGTTTTTTTTTACTAAAATGTTTTTAGATAGAAGATATTACCCTTATGTAGCACAGTGACCTGGTGGTTAGCACGATCTCCTCACAGTAAGACGCTTGAATCTCGTGCCTGAACGGGCTGTTTCTGTTTGGACCTTGCCTGTTCTCACTGGGTTTCCTCCGGGTACTCTGGTCACCCCTCAACCCCCAACTGCTTACTTTAAATGCTTAAAATGGTAGTTTGTGTCTTTGTTAGCCCTTCAATACCTAACCTGTTCAGGAAGTATCCTGCCTCTTGCCCAAAGTCAGACCCTGACGGATGAACTCTATAGACGGAGGGAGGTATATCTGCTGAGGGTTCAGAATTGTTGCTTACGGTTTTATTATCCGAACACCTTACACACCACCCTCCGGTGCCATTTTATTCTCACTCTGCATTATTGTTCCAGCTTGAGTAGAGAGGCACAGAGGCTTGGTCTACAGTGGAGCCTTGTGTTGGAGCACATCCTACATTCAGAGTGTGCAGTGGGTGGGGAGGGGTGTGTAAGTGCTGGGGCCTATATACCCTGAAGAAATCTTTTATTTTTAATCATTCATAAATAATGTATGACTGTAATACAGCAGGGATGGGGTGTAAAACGGTTCAGTTTCTCTTGTTGTTTGTTTGTTTGTTTTTACCTGTAGGAGCTTCCGGAGGTCCCCTCCTGCTTGATCTGCCTGTTCCAAGCATCTGCTGCTGATCTTCCCCTGGAGCCCGCCCTCTGCTCCTTCTTCTTCTCTCCAGTCTCAGCATCCTCTTCCTTCTTCGCTGGCAGCTTCTTCTTTTCTTCCTCTTTGGCATCTTGTTTCTCCTTGACCTTCTCCTCGATCTCACACTTCTCAAGTTCGGAGGTCACGTGCTCCTGCTTCTGGCTCTTGCTGTCCGCTTTCGGGATCCACGGGTGATCCCCGCGTTTCTGAACAGGCCACGGTTTGTAATCTTTCCGGTACTGGGTCTCGTTATCGAACGGTGTCTGGCACGGGCGGTACTCGTTCCTGGGTTTGCAGCTCGGT
This sequence comes from Tandanus tandanus, assembly GCA_039654325.1. Taxonomy (NCBI): domain Eukaryota; kingdom Metazoa; phylum Chordata; class Actinopteri; order Siluriformes; family Plotosidae; genus Tandanus; species Tandanus tandanus. The sequence continues at coordinate 24,071,886 of JBCNYH010000013.1, forward strand.
TCCGGTTTGACTTTCCAGGCTTTGAAGTCCTGGCGCGTGACGGACGAACCGCGCGCCGCTGAAGATGGTGCTGATGCTGCAGCCGACTCTTGTGGCGCGGTGTGGGCGGGTTCTGTTTCTATGGCGACCGCGCTGGGATGATGGGGCTGCGCTATGGGGCCCGGTTGCGGATGGAGGTGCCGCACCTCAGCCACGTCCGAGTACTTGGTGAAGACGAGCGGCACGGCGATGTCCGCCTTATCCAGCTCGCTCCAGAAGCGGTTGATGCAGCAGGCGCGGGTGATGCAGGGCCACGCCATGCTGATGAGCTGCAGCACTAATGGATGATCAGGGGGAATGAAGCATCGGCTTTCCTCCCTCTTCTTTAAACGGACAAGAGCGCGGCTTTTCCTCTCCTGATGGGTCTCCCAAGAAGGGAATGAAAGCGTATCGTAGTATTCCACCACAAAATGATCTTCTTCTAATCACCTTCCAGGCTGTCCGCGCAAAAATAACTCCAAATAGTTGCTTTAAAGGCCTGATGAGTGTGAGCGCGGCCCCGCCTGGATGGGGAGGATTGCTGCGTAAAATCGCCCGTCACCTGCAGCCGGCTGCGGATGGACAGCAGCACCCACAGGCCACGCCCCCATTTTAACCACTTCCTGCTCAGCTATAAAAAGAATACTTTTATTCTGATCTGCACTTTCATAGTCTGCCATAGTGGCTCAATTATAGTAACTGAAATGTGTCAGGCAGTTTGAGTGTAATACTAAATGCCGAGATATTGATATCTATCTATAGATTACATTTCAGTGAGTATAATTGACATCTATCTATCTACAGTATTTATATGGTGTATGTGTGTGTGTGTGTTTGTATATATTCATTTATTCTTTCATTTTTCTAAGCCGCTTAATCATAAATAGGGTCACCGGGAGGCTGGCGCCCGTCTCAGCCGACTCTGGGCGAGAGAGAGGGTGCACCCTGAACAGCTCGCTAGGCCAACGCAGGGCCAACACACATACAACCATTCACACTCACACCTAGGGGTGATTTGGAACAGCCAATTAGCCTACTGTGCATGTTTTTGAACTGTGGGAGGAAACCGGAGTACCCGGAGGAAACCCACACAAGCACGAGGGAGAACATGCAAACTCCACTCAGAAACGCCTCGAGCCCGGAAACCGAACCCAGGCCTTCTTGCTGCGAGGCGGACGTGCTAACCACTGCGCCACCGTGCCGCCCTGTGTATATGTGTGCAGGACTTTATGTTACCGTTAGGTATGGGTCACTCTATACTAAACTGTACAAGAGCACAGGCAGTGCACTAGGTGTCAATGTTCGTCTTTAACACATACAACATTTTTTTTATCTCTAGAAATTTTAAGCACAAACCCATAAAATATGGCTAAAGATACCTAAAATATTATCATGATATATTTTCAGGATTTTTTTTTTTTTGTGGCCATGCAAATTACACCTGTTACATCCAGGAATTTTCAATTCCTCTCTTTGTGTGTGTGGTTTTTTTTTTGTAAAATAATGCTGATATTATTTAAAAGGACTTGGAATAACAACTTGAAAATGGTTCCAAGAAATGTCTTGTATCCACCTTACACCCAAAATGTAGGGTACTTGTTTTGTACCTAGTATTATTTTCTAATGGTTTGTCAGTAACTTTATATTTTTAGTGTTTGAATATACAAACAACTTTGCACAGATTAGATCCCTGGATATTATAGATATCTGATGTTTCTCTGTGGATTTCAAGGCCACAGTTCAGTATCCTGTAGGTGGTGATTAAGACCAGTACAAACCCAATATATATTTTACGTGCCAACTTTAGCATTTAAAAGCTAAAACTTATCTCAAACTTATTTTATTAAATTAGTATTTAAATATTTATCTAAAATAGATAAATAAATAAATAAAATCCTTTTGGTGTCCTTGTTAAAACCATGACTGGCTTCCATCCACACTTTCATGGATGTTTGTCATGAGGACTTAGCTGGAGTTACTGTCTCATCTGTTCCCTAGACACCTTCACTGCAGTCATTAAAAAACAGAAATTAGTTACTTCGGTTTTTAACCCTTATGTAAAGCTTTTGTGGAGTTTAGTGACTATATACACACCTATCAGCCATAACAATGTGTATATATTATGGCACTAATACTGTATAGAGGTCACAAGTTCCCTACCCTAATCCTGCACATTTAATGTCTTTCCAGCTATCTCACTTCAACCCAACATGTGAAAAGCAGAGAAAGTGAGATAGTCTCTTCTGTCTGAACCATTTGCTAACTAATGATATAAAAATAGCAGTCTATGACTTGTGGTTATTTAAGAGTACTGTGTTCATTAGCAGAAAGTGGGGGAATGATACAGCACAATTAGACACGGAAAGCCAGATTCAATATTATCATGTTAAATGCTGCCACACCCTGCATGACTGTCTGTTTTTGTTGTGTGCATTCATCTGGTACCCTTTATCTATAACCAAGCTCGTGCTGTTAAGTTGCACAGGCTCCTACAGTGTAGTAATTTTAGTTTTAACATACTTATCATCAGATGGAATTTCAGACTGAAGTGCCGAACATCCCTGATTTAGGACTGGAACTGTGAAACAGTCTTAGAGAGACTGGATAAGTTCTTATATGCCTCAAAGGCTGATGAGTCACACCCTTGTTCCTTTGTTTCAATCTTACAAGAGAAACACTGACGATACCATCTAGTGGCAAGATCAGAGCAGCAGACTGGAAACAGGAGACAGAGCGAAGATACAAACTCACGGTTCATGTTCACTGGAGTCACCAAGACTGATCAAGGTCATTTAGATTAAATTTACTGTTAGTTCTGTGTTTGGTTGCTTTCAGTGTTTCTTCATCAAGTCATCTCACAAAGGTTTTTTTTTTTTTATTGCCTCGGTCTCTTCTGGCTTGTTCATTAGAAATCTAAATCAGTATCTGAATCTCTATCAAGAGGTTCTGTGACAGTGTCTCTTGTTAAAAGCTCTAAACAAATAATTCTGTTTCTTTCTTTTTTTAATATAAAAATAAAATAAGAAACATGGAAATAGTCCGAGTGCCATATTAAAATCAGTCACATTTATTTACATTGTGAATGAGGTACAATATTAAAAACAATGCAACATTCTTCGAGAAATTCCAGACTGTTAACCTTTTCACTTTTACATATTAGTCCAGTTTCACACAGGTGACATTTATACACAGCACTTTACTCTGATCAGCCATAATATTTACACCACATGACTGGTCTGCAATGAGGAAACCCCATATGTATCAAGCTGCAATGCACTGTGCTCAGACACCTTTCCATCATAACCAGCAATAACAGAGTCAGCCTCTCTGTGGGATCGGACCAGTCGTACCAGCCTTCACTCACTTCGATGAGGACACCCGTGACACCCTTGGACACCCATGACACTCTTGCCAGTTCACTGTTTGTATTTCCTTGGATCATCTTTGGTAGGTACTCACCACTACATACCCGGAACACCCTACAAGACCTGCTGTTTAGGAGATGAACTGACCCAGGTGATTAACTATCACAATGTGGCCCTTGTCAAGGTCGCTCAGCTCCTTTCACTTGCTCATTTTTCCTGCTTCCAACACATCAACTTCGAGAGCTGACTCTTCCCTTTCAGACTAACACACCGCACTCCTTGCCACTGAAATAATAGAGGTGTTCCCGGTAGGCAGTGGTAAGTAGCTACGAAGTACAGGTCCAAGGATCACTGGTGCATGTGGGGAATGAAGGCTAGCATGTCAGATTGCTGTGTATGGGCTTCCTCCGCCACACACCACTCAGGTGGTGTTATTATAATAACTGATCAGAGTGTGACCATTGGTTAAAATGAATTTGGGCTCACAAGTTTGATATAATATAAAATATTATAAATACATTTAACCTTGTAATGACTACTGGACACAAAATATTATTCCTGCAAAATGTCAAATTATATACACCAGTTATAAAAATATAAATAATTTCTTCAGTCTCTGTAAAGCCGTCTGGTCATTTACTCCCTTTCTTCTTCTGGGTAACTTTTGATGTAACATTCAACCATTTCATCGAGATCGATTTTAACATGATAATTGATATTGAGCACAGCCAAGCTTGTTGACCTGTGCCTCAGTGGCGTGTCTGAAAGGTAAGCCTGTAGACGTTTCTGTCCAGTGCCTCCCTGACCCCCAAACATAAACAGAGGTAAAGAGGCCAGAATTCTCAGGAATGAGTTGACGTTGGGGAAGAACTTGACGTCCGAGTGCTGCAGTGTTTCATGAATGGTACATGGCAGATTGACCTCCTTTCCTCTGTGTTTCCATTTGATCCTCCAGCAGTGAAGTTCCGCAGGCAACGTGTCCGGCTGCGGAAGATCGCTTCGGAATATGTCCGCATGGGCTTCCTCTGAGGTGTTAAATTTCATCTGACCCATGACTGCCGGAACAAGAGACAGGCACTTAAGTGCCCTGATATGGTTATCTGAGAACATGTCCTTCACTTCCTGAGTGATGTGCTCCATGAGTGGAAGAGTCAGGTATTCCTTGTAAAAGGACTCAGCCTGTATTTCTAAAGCTTCAATCGCCCGTTGCTTTCGGAGGAACAGTCTGGGCACTTTGACTGGGATCTCCATCGCTGTGGCTAGGTTTACAGCTTCCTCAAACCAGAATTCGTGGTAAACTTCAATATTGTCTAGAACCTCATGCAAAGAATGCAGGACGGCTGTGAGGCTGCTGGCGGCAAAATACACATCGAGAGTCTCTCCTTGCAAGTTTTTACCAAAGGCTCTTGTGAATGAGAGCGCGTTCTTCATTACGACCAGAGTAACGACGAACTCAAAGTCAGCCAAAGCCTCGGAGATGGCATAAGCGTCGCTGGTGAACTGGTCATTCCATTTCCAGTCTTCGTTGTCATGTATGCTGTCCATGCAGAGCAGAAGTGGCTCTAACAAATCAACAGCCATCTCAAACACATTATGCAACTCTATCCAGGCGGCACGACAGTTCTCTTTGAGATCGTCTCCTTTCTCTGTGTTGCCCTGAAAGAGTATGGAGATGGCGTTGTCCAGTTCAGCTTGCAGGAGTGGAGAAGCCTTAAAGAAGGCGTCAGTCTTTTTAAGAACCGACATCACTACCTGAACACCAGTCAGCGGAACACTGTTAGCAAGGTGCACGTTGAGTGCACAGGTTGCACATGGTGTGTTCATAGCCATTGGGTACTTCTCAATCAGTTGGTTGGCCACAGCTTTCATCTTACTTCCAAAGACACCAGAACCTGCGTGTGCTTGGCCTCTGCAGTGTTCCATGCTCAGATCCCATTCCTTCGTGATGTGTGACTCCAATTTATCCGCCAAAGACTGCTCCTCTCTTTCAAAGATGAGGAACTCGACAAACTCCTCCCTGAGAGTGTTGGTTTGGTCCACAAAGCGCAAGAACACTGGCATGTGCTGACCTTCAGGAAATTCCACCAGCTCCCCAGTCACCAGCGAAAAGAAACGGCTTTCTCGCACTTCCTGCAGAAGCTCGTCTCGAACGCATCTCTCACAAACAGCCAGCAGTTGCTTCTGCTGCGCCTGTGGCCAAAATTCTTCATTAACAGCTGCTGCTTCAAACCGTGCTCTAAGAACTTCATCCCCAGCATTAATGCGGTTTTCCAACAAAGCCTGAAACGTGCTCATGGTCAGTGGCTCTTCTTCTGACTGGTAACCCAATGGGATGCTTTGTTTTCCTACTAAAACAACCACCTCAAACAAAGACCTTAAGAACTCTCTTAGTTCTTTCTGATGAGGAGTTAACTGGGGTACATCATCAACCTCTGGTTCATCCTCACCAGTTGTTTTGTCCTTTTTGGAAAGTAACGGCTCTAGTGAAGATTCCACTAAAAACAATTTTAAGAAAGACAAACATTTTATTTATTAAATGTTTATAACCCTGATATCCAACAGATACATTTAGTGATGTAATGAATACTTACGTCTTCGCTCTTTGAGTTTTTGTACCTCTTCATCAGTCTAAGTTAAAAACAGAAATGAAAAAAAAAAAAAAAAGGTAAAACACCACAATAATAAAAAATGTAACAATAATAATGGGGTTAATATAAATAAGGATATTATTGAGAATTTAATTAACATAATTAACCTATCTTTGGTTTGCACTTTTTATTATAGAAGTTAAAAACTACAGAAGCATGTTTCTCTTTCACAACTTTCTCTTGCTTCATTAAAAGTATAAGTAATAGTTATATTAAATAATAGAAAAGAGCAGGGTACCAAAATCTTGATGCGTTTCCGATGTCTGCTGTGTGGATTACTGAGGTGGCTGGTTAAATCAAAAATAGTAGGGATGGCAGTATCTCTGAGCACAGTCCTGTAAGGGCTCTGAATTAACAGAGAAAATTCAACATTCAGTTATACACTCGTGCTTCAAAATTTGTGAACCCTTAAAAAAAATTGCATTTCATACAGTGACCCAATGTTTTGGAATTGAGGTTGTATAATATTTTTTGTGTCATTTGTTCAATTGGGTTCCACTTCAAGGATTTAGGTAAAAATCTGATGCATCGGTCCTTCAGCCACAGACTGGTTCCAACAGCCACAGACTGGGTCCTACAGTCACAGACTGGGTCCTACAGCCACAGACTGGGTCCTACAGCCACAGAGTCGGTCCTACAGCCACAGAGTCGGTCCTACAGCCACAGAGTCGGTCCTACAGCCACAGAGTCGGTCCTACAGTCACAGAGTCGGTCCAACAGCCACAGAGTCGGTCCAACAGCCACAGACTGGTTCCAACAGCCACAGAGTCGGTCCTACAGCCACAGACTGGGTCCTACAGCCACAGACTGGGTCCGACAGCCACAGACTGGGTCCGACAGCCACAGACTGGGTCC
>JBCNYH010000013.1:24083881-24093881 GCA_039654325.1 Tandanus tandanus
GCTTTTTTCCTTTTTTTGGATTTTTAAAGGCGACTCCGGAGCCGGAGAGGAAGGGGGGGGGGGCAAAATGGGGTCCCAAACTGTTGGGGGGGCAACCCCCCCCCCCCCCCCCCCCCCCCAAAAAAAAAGAAAAGAAAAAAAAAAAGAAAGAAAATAACAACAGGGATTCATGTTTAACCAAACAACATTTCAAACAAGCTCTGCAAAATGTCTGTAGTTGATAGACATTTGGTACGGACAAAACTGATCATTTAATAAAACACTGTGATGGAGTGGTCAACTGCTACATTATTTGTTACAGAACCATTAAAAAACCCAATTACTTTGGTATTTAAAAAATGTGTAAAGAGTTCACAGCATAATTCAAGAGGGGAGAAAGGCAGTCACAAATTTCAGCGAATATTTCTGTACTAAAATGTGAATAAGTAAACTGAAGTAAACAGTGTTCAATGGAAAGCGTACAATCAAAAGGAAAAGGAACAAATAAATAAAATCAAGCATTTCATTTAGGGGTGACTCTATAGTGAAATCCTATTTTGATAAGAAAGAATTCTAGGAAGTCACGATTAAAACACTTGACCCTGTAATTATGAGTCCCTTAAGTCCCTTTGTTAAATAAAGGCCTCTTAATAACCTCTTGATTACTTTAACTCTAATCAGCATTCCTCTGAAGAATTATTTCATTTCAGCGAAGAGGAACACCCTCTTTATCATCTGAACAGTACTGTCCATTCTTTTCATTCAAATGTTCAAAAACCATAAGGCCAAAAAGAGTTCTTAATAAGAACCCCTAATCTGGATCTGACCCCGTTCAGTGCATCTTCCCCATAACTGGAACACATAGTGAGACGTGTCTCAGCCTGAACACTACTGTGGCTCGTTCTGCGCCCGCAGTCTGAGTACACGCTTCTCACACTTACACAATACAGACAACACCAAAGACCACTGCGAGTACTTTGTCCTGCACACACACTACAGGTTTTAAACACACAGCTCCTTCGAGAGGTTTCAAATAAAGGGTAAATAAATTATCAAGAAGAAGAAAAAAAAAAAAAAGGTGAAATCTTTCACTGTTGGAACTTAAGTGGATGTTTTTGCATTGCTTTACATGTTGATAGCTGTGTGGCAGTTCTTGGCTCTGAAATACTAAAAAGGAGGTTTAAAAAATGAACATACAATGCATGGGACTTGTGTACTATGTGTAGTGAGTGAACTGGCAGATGCAATCTTATGATGGTCTTTTTGCAGAATTACAAATGTGTCTGTTAAATGGGAAAAAAAGAGATTTGAAATACATATAGTTTAAATACTCTTCAGTTGTAGCGTTTCAGTGATATCTCCCCTAAAAAGTGAGCAGCTTTTTGTTCTCTATGCACCATTTAAAAATAGGAGAAAAGGAAAATATCACCTAGAAAAAAATATTTATAATAACCACATACAGAAAACAAAACATTTTCAGATTAGTCACGAACTAGCCATTGAGCTTGGCTGAACGCAGACTCCAGACATCGGGGACTCATCTCTATCAATGCCTTGTCTCATTCCCAAATGTCCCTCTGTTATGAAGTGCCCGGGTCCCGTGTTGGAGGGAACCGAGAACGGTGGATGTCCAGCGATGCCAGTTTCTTGGCGGGGATTTGAGAAGGCACCCAAACCCATGCTCCCAATTCGGTTGAAGTCCAGGGCTGTGGTGGGCCCCTGGCGGAACTGGTACACCTGGTGGCCATGGTTTCCTGTGGAAGAGGAAGAGGTGGAGGAAGAGGAGGCAGAGGAAGACAGCGATGTCATGGACAGATGGCCATGCCCAACCTCCATGGAGTCCTGTGTGGAGGCGCTGTTGGTGGGCGAGTTGTAGAGCCGTGACCGAGGGAACGCTGTTATGACCTGTCCGTGATGATGATGATGATGATGATGGTGGTGCTGATGAGGGTGTAATGCTTTAGGATGCTGGGGAGGCACATGAAACGTGGTCTCCTGCACGGGATGCGTCTCTACAGTGACAGCTTCAGGGCCAACACCATCAGTCCATACTACAGGAGGATGGTAAGGCTGTCTTTTCTGTGAGAGAAGGAAATGCAGGCAGACCATTCACATTACATACATGCGAAAATAACAACAACAATAAAAACAAATATTTAAAAGTAATTTGATTGGTCTTGCCGTATGCCTTGTTGAGTTTAACGTATTTAAAGAGCCGCGTCGTTCTAAATACTCCACTGACCTGAGGGCGGAGGTTGTCACAGTCTATGCTTGGCATTGCTGTGCTAAAGTGCCCCCCACTGTGCCGATGATGGTGAGTGGGATCAGACCTCGCTCTACCACTGGTGCTCGTTCCAGATGATCCTCCTTAAAACACAGAACATTTGCAAAGTTCATTTTGCAGTTGCATTTCACAAATGTTTCATATATAACCTTGAAATACGAAACTCTGTACAGTATGTACACAGTAAGCATAAAGAAGGGAAATAGAATGATTTCTCCAGTGTTTTTTCAACCAAATTCTTTTTAGTATTGTGTATGAGATTGTTGCGGGTAGGAATTCGTTCCAGTACTAAAAAAGAAATTCTTCTAATTGCTGTCTATGACAGGTTGCTAAAGAGATTAATTATAGAGATGAAGGGGGGAAAAAAAATTAATTTAGTCGTATACGGTGTTTCTTTTGTGTGGCAATTCATATTACCATACTGACTCCAAAATCAAAATTTTATTTGTTGTATTTGAGGTAATTTTGTATTGTTTAAATGCTACACTTGGTTTGTGCTCTTGAATAAAGTTTTGAGAGTTTAAAGCTTCAGAGATATGACTTAACCTTTTGTAAAATGATTACATAGTGTTTAAAATTGTGATACAGAATCGCAATACAAAATCAGCACCACGATTCCATGATATCGCACCGGTGGACCCTGGGGAATCCCATCCCTAGTCAATTACATGTTTTCTTTTCCCCTCATTTTTAAGCAGTGACAAATTAATATTCTAGTCAGAGATCAATAAGTTCAGTTAAAACTCTAACAAAAGTCCCCAGGTAAACATTTTCTAAAAGAGGAACTTGTGGGGATGTGTCTGTGGGCATTCGTACCACTAAACTTCAGGGAAGAACTTCAGTTTTTTCTCTAGGTTCCTCCAATGAAATAAAACTATTAACTAATAAGAACAGCTTGAGTAAGACGGTCTCTCAAATTTATATCAAAATAACATGGAACATTAGCGGCAATACGGAACATAAACCTGTTATGGATAATTGGTAATGGATAATTAAACTAACAAGGTAGGTGATACAACCTTCATGTCTGAATACCTTTAAGCAAGGCATCCAACCTAAGGCAATTTATATTCTCTTATTGTGTGTTGGGTAAAACAACACCAATCTGGATCAATCCATAAACAGTATGTGCACCCACAAAACATACATGATTTATAATGCTAGCCTCAGTAGAATTTATTTAAACATTGAACGAAGGAACATTCTGATATTTTCATTCATGGAGGGAGGTGAAAGCTCTTAACAGCACTTACTGAGTCACTTGTTTACTATAAGAAGGGATTACTGAGTAGGGAAAGTAGAAGACTATTTGTAGAGCACCTGAGCTTGAGGATGTACTAGAAGTGGTCCCTGAGGACTGTGAATGCTCAAGTGCAGGACTTGTCGAAACACTGCTGCTTGTGTTCGTTCCCTCATCTGCAGTCTTCTTGAAGAAGCTGTGCTGAAGCGCATAGTAGGGCTGGATTCGAGTCTTGGGATCGTAGTCCAGCATTCTAAGCACAAGGTCCTTGAACTTCAAGTAGTCAGCCACTGCATGGCCAGATTCACCAGCTCTTCGACCACCAGGTCCACCAGACTCCACCCCCAAAATGGTATGGAGTTTACGGGATGCTGGAGGTTTGTACTGTGAGAGAAATAGACAGTAACTACTTAAAAGTAATGAAATTCACTATCGTCCATAAAAAAAACAACAACAACATTTAGTAGTTAACACACCCTTTTCCCATCTTTGGTCTTCTTAATGCTCCACGTCCCATCTGACAATTTTTCAAAAAACTTTCTGGCTTTTGGTGCTAGGTCCATTATGTGACTTGGCGGGATACCAAGCACTTCAACTATTTTGTTCATTTGGTCCACCTGTGTTGAGAAAAAAAAGTTTATTTTTTTCTACATGTATACATTAACAATTAGGCCCAAAGTAGAAACATGACACCAAGCTGAATATACTGTACACTTCCTTTGATAAACTGTACAATTAACAATTAATTGCAGAAGGTGAGGCAGATATCACTGAAACGTCCCCAAAATAGAACATGAAAGGGACTATTCAATTCAGCGACATCAACCAAGCCTGACGTGAAGAATTGTTCTATTATATACTACACTGGAATATAAAAAGCAAAATAAATCAAGATTATTATAATACATATTTTAACGATTACAGAGGCAGGTCAGGTAAGCTCAATACGTGGTTATGTATTCACCAGTTTGTTTGTTCGTCTGTTAGTAGGATTACGCAAAATCTACTGAAGCAATTTTCTCCAAACTTGGTGGAGGAGTGGAACCTGGGCCTGAAAAGAACTTAATACATTTTGGGGACGACCCATGCATGGAATCATGTTGGGGGGAAAAAAAAATCCTGGAAAATCTCTATTTTTGTTTTTAATATCGCCCAAAATGTTCATCAGACGCCCAATAGGGGGCGACATTTCATTATAGCTTTGCGAAGTTAAAATAACCCATTTGTGCCTGGCAGAGGTACCATGCACTCTGAGTGCCCCTCTAGGTTTAATGTTGTTTAAAGGTGTTCATGTTGCAGTATGGTCATTAAGAGTATCTTAATAAGAACAAGATTTTCTTTCAGTAAAATTCTTGAAAGTGGAAACGGAGCAAAATGCTCCATAAATTAATGTGAAATAGTGCTCTTATTTTGTAGACTAATCAAATAAAAGTAACTTTTATTTGACCATATAAAGGAAATGTGTTAAAAAATAAATAAATAAATGAGGCTGTTGGCATTGTCAAATTCATATTTCAAGATTAAGAATCTAAAAAGAAAAAAGAAAATCTCATTAAATAACATGCTTTTAAATTGTTATTATCTAAAAAAGGATATGAACATATTGTCCATGACGGGGTGATAAAAATGACTGAATAATGTCTGAATAAAAAGAACTTTATATTTATTACTAATAAAGATTTGACGCCTGAGGTGGAAAAATGTATTTTATTTTTTGGAAAGTGTATCATGTCTTTTACAGTATGTATTTTTCATCATATTTGTATTCTTATTAAGCACGGAAAAAAGGTTTGCCCTTGATGAAAATTTTGAAAAAGCAAAGTGGACATGGCACCTGTTTTATAGAATGACCAATAAACCACACGGAAATGTAAAAAAACTGCATTCCGTCATAATTTGTTTTTAAACTTATTCAAAGTTTTATTATATACTATGTGAGACAAGATTTTTACGATTTATTTATCCCATTTTAAAGCATGATAATGATGATGCATCCTGCTTCAAGCGACCGTGACAAACCGTGAGTGTCTAACATTTTGATTCAAGCAATATTCACTCAGGATAATGTTTTTCAATCCGCAGACAGCGGACCAATCAGGTTAAACTGTTCTATTTAGAATTACCTCCTTACTGTGCCAGTGTTTATTTGTTACAAATCTTAGATTTTAAAACAAAGACCTTCAAGTATTTACTGTTTGGTTAGATGTTTCTCACCTCATTGGCACCACTGAACAGAGGCTCTCCTGTATGCATCTCCACCAGTATGCACCCCAGTGACCACATGTCTATTGCAAGATCATATGGCATTCCTAACAGCACTTCAGGGGAGCGGTAAAATCGACTCTGGATGTACTGATATATCTGAAAAGAATGCAATTATATATGAATAATTATGGGGGGGGGGGAAAAAATAAAAAATCAAACACACACACAAGATGAAACAATTTCTAACTGTACCCTCTGTCCCAACTGGCAAGAGCTTCCAAAGTCCACTATTTTAATGGTACTTCTTTTGGGATTACATAATAGGATGTTCTCAGGCTTGAGGTCACAGTGGATGATACTGAGTTCAGGAGTGGCAAGAAACAGCAGTGCTGTGCAAAGCTGCTGGGCAAATTTCCTCGTCAGGTTTAAAGAAACTCCTCTAAAGTTTGTGTTTCGTAACAAGTCATACAGGTTGTATGACAACATTTCAAACACTAAGCAAAGGTGATTCCGAAACATGAAGTGGCGCTTCAGGTGAACTACATAAAAAGGGAGAAAAGAAATAAAGTACTCAAAGGTTAAAATTCCAGTTTTACACAAAACAACGTGATGCGCACACACAGAAATATAAACAGAAGTAGAGTCCATACAGTTTGTCCAATCAATATCAATATATTGATCGACTGTATCAATACACCAAGTATCCCAAGATTCAAAATATAACCTGAATTTTAAATACCTATATAATATTTCATTTCTGTATCATGTTTGTTCATCAGCTCCAGCAGCCGAACTTCAATCTGAGCTTGATTCAGAAAAGCCTTCTTGTTCTTGATGATTTTGATTGCTACCCATTCCTGCTCAGCACGGTCATAAGCTTTAACAACCTGGAAAAAGCCAATTAAAAGGCACATCAGTACACATTTAAGTGAAGCTCCAAAGCAATCTTAAGGACATTACATAAAAATATTATGTGGTGTATTATAATGTGATAAAAATTATTATGCATTTTGAATTTATAACCACTCAACATAAGAATATTGGCTTCAATGGTCAGGTTTCTGAGTATATCTTTCATGTGTGAATATGTTCACAGGCATCCCAACATGCACTGCTGTTTTAATCACAAGTTTTTCTTCTTGAGGAGAAATAAGTTTTCAAATACCAAGTAAGACAGTAAGTAATATTACAATTTTGCAAGACTGCCGCACATACATGATCTAAACTAAGTGCGTCATAAAAAAGTGGTACGATACATGTGGGTTTAACATCAGAGGACTATTTTAAGAAAATTGTATGACTAAGTGCATCAGATGATCAAAAAAACCTTATGAAATTTGTATAATTACTGTTACATAGACAAACGAAGTCATATAGCATCACACAACAAACCTAGAAAATGTATCTGACATCAAGAATTACCTACAAGATTTAGAGAATTTTGTGACGTTTTGGTGAATGATAAAAAACTTTCTTAGCTAACAAGCTTTTAGACCATTTCAGGTTATCACTGCAATTAAACTGACTTTTTATCTGATGTGATCTTTGCAGGCAGATCGGTTGGGCAAGATTAAAAATCAGATAAAAACTCTACATGTTGTATTGGTAAAATATGTCTACAATGGATTAAAAGGGACTTGTCACTATTTAATTTTTATATTAACAAAAAACCTGATTGAAAATTAATAATAATAATTTTCGCTGTTCGGAAGAATGTGGCAGGTGGCCAGTTTTGCCAGACCACTACACAAATATGACCCATCACAGTAAAGTGGGTATTAAGTCAGAAAATATTAAATACTTTGTTGAACTTTAAACACAATTTTCTCCAGAGTCGTATGCTTAAACGGCTGAAAATTCCTGGCAGGTTTTGGTTAGTTAGAAAATTTGTTATCATTTTAAAGCTTAGGATATCAACTACAAAATGGTACCAATAACTCAATATTAATCATTTCCGACTGAACACCCACTTTGCTGTGATGGGTCACAAATATTCCTATTTATACTAATGAAGTGTTGGATAAACAATAGCAAAATAACATTTAAAACATGCATCAATAAAACAAAGAGAATTTAAACATTGTCATTTAAACTTTTAAATTTAAACCAAGGTAGAGGTTTTAGATTTAGATTTAAATGACAAACCCTGGAAAGTGGAGTATGATATAAGGTAGAGCTGGACCAGGCTAACCCTATCTCAGCAGAAGAGACAGTGAATACACAGACAAGTCTTTAAAAGCAATGCAGGCTGCATATGAAATAACTGTGTGTTAGGGAGCGTACCTGCCCAAATGAACCCTTTCCTATCAAAGAGTCGATTTCATAACGGTCCATCCATTTCTCTCCATTCTTAACAATATAATCAAAGTTGTCATCATCATAGCCATCATTGAAGACTTTCTTCTCTTTCTTATGGCTGGAGTCCTCACAATGACCCTGTTGATGCCGTCGTTTCTTTTTTGCATAATACACCTAACACAGAACAAAGGATAAAATTAATAAATAAATCCAGCTGTCTTTTATTCATCATATAACGGATTAATGGTTAATCATCATATAATGGATGTCTGAAAAGGCAGCCACCAATGAGAGATAAACTATTTAATTTAACTAAGAGTTAAACTACTTAATTCGTGATGGTGGAGGTTCTTGGTTACTGATCAGAAGGTCAGGGGTTCAAGCCCCAAGACCACCAATCTGCCACTGTTGGGTACTTGAGCATGGCGCTAAATCCTCAGTGTTACTGCTCAGATATAAATGAGATAAAATGTAAGTCGATCTGTAGGGCATCCGCCAAATGCCATAAATGTATTTATTCTTTGTATGCTCACTTTCAATCTGTGAGCATTTTCTCATTCACTGTAACTCAATATATTCAGAACAACATGTTTCCTCTGTATATTTCAGTTGGTTCTTGACCTTTCTGACATCTAACAGAATATTAAGTGTGTCACGTACAAACCCGTGATATTATCAGAGGTGAAGGTCACGTGTGCTTGCCAGTACAAATGCATTCTGGTGGACATAAAATCCATAAATATAGGCCATAAATCTGCACTTCACTGATCTGCCTATAAGTTACTTTAAAATGATTTAATGTTTTAGCTAGTTCATTCATTTTCAGACTATTGGTTTTTATAATGGGGGCTTCAAATTATCACTAGGCACGTTACAATCCTACAAACTGAATGAAAAACGGGAACCTTTACCAAGCAAAGTGGAGCTCATGAATTGGCAGCATTGCTCTGGGTTCACGTTAAAAATAGAAACAGGACAGCGATAAATAACTGTAATAATATTTTTCACAAAAGCATTTCAGAGTTTGCCCCACTTATACATTATTAAACAACAGTCAGTTTTGGCAGCTGCACTTACCTCATTAATGTGTTTGTAGGTTTTGATTAAGTCAACAGAGAGCTTCCTCAAAGGAGCTGCAGTTGGCTCACGAAAACACTGGGGCATGTGCCTCTGTACAAGCACGCACGCACGCACGCACGCACACACACACACACACACACACACACACACACACACAGGTTCACTTTTGAGGTATACAGGTTGAGGTATACAGCAAAATTGTAGCCTGCAAGTAAGGACCATATGTGGATTAGCCAACTATGCAACTGTCATTAACGAAAGCATTCACTCCCTGATAGTACTTATAAAATATAATCTCTCGAAAAAAGGAAAAAAAAAAAGTTTTAAATGAGGTGCGAGAGTGGGACAAACAGGGGTGATCAGTGACTGGTCTGGGGGTATGATGGTTATTAATGATTGGTCACAAGCACTCAAGATGAAAAAAAAAAAAAATTTTTTTTTTTGATTGGGTGGTCACACAAGCCAGTGTGCTCTTAATGCCAGTCCCAAGTTTGGGTAAATGAGGACGGTTGCTTCAGGAAGGGCATTCTGCATAAAATCTGCGCCAAATCAAACACTTGGACTCAAAACAGATTGTTCATACTGGTTTGGTTGAGGCCTGGATTAATAATGACCGCCACCGGTACTGTTGGCCAGCAGGATACCGGTGAAAGTTGTGCCAAAGAGAAGAGGGAAAATATACATCTAAAAACAGAGAGAAAGGTTTTGCATGATCAGGTCAGAGTAGGGACTTTGAATGTTGGCATGCTGACTGGTAAAGGGACAGAGCTGGCTGATATGACGGCGTGGAGAAAGGTAGACACACTGTGTGTACAAGAGACCAGATGGAAAGGGAGTAAGGCCAAGAACACTGAAGGTGGATTCAAGTTATTCTACCATGGTGTGGATGGGAAACGAAATGATCTAGGGATGAC
>JBCNYH010000013.1:24101511-24113077 GCA_039654325.1 Tandanus tandanus
CCTCCCCCCCTCCTCCCCCCTCCCCCCCCCCCCACACTTCAATCTCTCGAAATGTGTGAAATATGTAGAATACACGCCTGAACTCCACAGTGCACATTAAACACTAAATGAAACAACATTTAACATTTTTTTCGTTACTGAGTAACTCAGAGGGATATATAGGACAGGAATTTAATAATAATAATAATAAAATATTGATTCCCCTGACAAATTCCCCCTCTTTTAAGAGTAAATTCCGATGATTATTAAGAGAATGCTAGTACATGAGCATCCCTCAGCAGGCAGCACAATGCGCCACAGCCACACAACCACACTATTATTCAGAATCCCAGCAACAGCACCCAATTAGCATAGCCTATCACCACCAAGATACAGTGTGATTTGGCAAGCCCATCAATGTTCAACCCAATCACAGCAGAGTATGCAAATAGACTACTTTTGTTGCCAGGGCAGAGCGTCTGGTATTTGCCAATAAGAAAACAAGAAATAAACAAAAAAATTTAATTGAACTTTGGTACACTGAGGTAACATCCGGCACATGAGAGGCTGAGAGCAAACTAAAGATCTCAGGGAGTCAAGTGAGAGAGAGATTTATCTGAGCGGGCTGAGATTGGGCGAATTCACCCACACCAGTAACAGATGGTGTAATCCCAGCATTTCGAATCATGCCTAGCACTCACAGGAAATGCACCCTAAAAACAGAAAACAAGTCTAAATTTATTTTTTTTAGCTGATTTCCAGAGCAGACTCATGAAAAAATAAATAACTCAAGTGGTAGTCAACATTCTGATGCTGCAAAGGGTGCTCTAATTTTAACAAGGGGCAACTTAAGATCTGACTAATGGAATACATGAAAACAATGCACTTGAAGAATAAACCAAATATAAATCTTTCTTTAGTAATGTAAATGTAAAAACATTTTTGAGTAATGTAAGACAGCAGTCATGCTTTCTCAGTGATAAAACTCACATCCAAACAGAAAAGAGCGCTGCGTTCACTTGACCTGCCACTGTGTCATGATTAAAATATGTAAATATAAACTATAGAAATCTTATTTAGTCTGAATTTCATTGCTTTCGTGTTGTATAGTTAAACTCTTAAAGAGACACCGTAAAGAGAGTTAAAGAGACACCCGCTCAGTTACCTGCGTCTCATTTTTATGAATTTTTATGTATCAAAGGCAAGGTGGATGTCGCTGAATAGACTATTCAATTCAGTGACATCCACCAAGTCTGAAGTGCATGATTGTCTGAAAATACAGGATATAGAACCCATTATATTCTGTCCCTCTCTGTTCAAATAAAGCTACCGTAACAATCACAGACTCTTCATTTCTTTGTAAGTGGGAAATCTTACAAAATCAGCAGTTCTCACACTAACTAAACATATTAATATAAACTTAAACACACACACACACAAAAAAAAAAACAATCTCTAAAGTTGTGTTTGCACAGTAATTCAAAATTGCAATAAATACTAAAATAAGACTACAGTTTATTTTTTCATTTTTAAGCATGATAATGATTGGGCCTGTCACAAGAGTCAATTAAAATCCTTTATTATATAAATAATGCAATCAATTAATTAATTACCATAATGTGTGCTTATTTACATAATAAAAAAAATAACTGTACTGAGAGCATTTTCTTGGTGCATATAAATTAAGTATCTTGTAAGAAGCAAGAGGAAAAAACTCCACAGGAGCCAAGACACCCCTGCCGGCAGGACCATTTGTTAATATATTATGGTTATGACTTTTTGTAAAATAATTGATGTCCTGTATTCAATGAACTTTTGTGGGACTGGAAATTTATGATGTGCATTTTGTGGGACTTCATAAGCGTGAGCACTGGTTGGGTTGTCATTTAGACAAAGCGAATATGAAAAGTGCGTTGTGTTTCTGACCAAATAGTTTTGTAATTATTTATTTTAGTTCAGTCTCTGTTCCAGAGTATACTCCTGAAAGATCTCCAAGTATTAATTTTTAACAATAATGTCTCATTAAAAAAAGTGCTTATTCCACAGAAAGAAACAAAGAGATGTAGCAACTTGCAGGTTCACAAAAAAGGCATTAAACTCTAATTTTAAAAAAAGTTTAAGAATCCAAAAGCATCAAGATTGGAAATTCCCAGAACAAATGAGTGTGCAGAACGGGCAATCAAGTGCCTTCAAGATCTTTATAACGTCTGCAAAAAGAAGTTTTTTTTTGTTTTTTTTTAAATCCAAACCGAGCAACTAAACGCACTGTACAGCATTCCTAGGGTTTACCTTGACAAACAAGGAAAATGTTCACTGTCAAGTCTACTATTAATTATTTATGAAAGAGGTTTCTTTCACATAAATCAATTTTATAACTGCATAGCAGAGTAAACAAGCCCTAATTCTCCTTTTGTCATCCTGAAATATTTAATTTTAATGATCAGATGTAGTTATATGGCCTGTTTTTAAAGAACGCAACTGCATGACTAATTCTCATTGCCTACAATAGCACTGTTCAATACATTTTCACCAAAAATTTATTAAGAAGTAACTTTTTACATCTTTTTATTAGGAGCCCCAGACAAAAGTGGTGGTGTATAATCTTCACTTCACACTACTGTGTACATACATACTGTAATGTTAAAAATTGTAGATGTCCTGTAAAATGACAACATAAGAGCTAAAAGTATTACAGGCTATAATAAAACCCATAAACAGACAGTCCAACAATATGTTTTCTTCACATTTCCAATGATGTACATTAGATTCAGCATACCCCAAAACCCATGAGTGCCAATTTTCAGGGGTTTATCGCCATAATTACGCATTATACTGATATAAAACAAAATCTTTCAAAAAGGACATGTTTATTAACCATTGCATAGTTTTTTGTACTGCTCATTTGTTTATAAAACAATGAGAATGCAATAACTTCTTTATTCATTGATGGATTTTCAAAATTCAAAAACCATTCTGATCCTTGAATTTGCCTCTTTAACATAGCAATATTAATATATTGTTTTGTCTTTTTGAGTTTAAATGTTGGTGTGGTACAGCTAATTTATTGATATGTGTAATTATATATTTGTTTATTACAATAAACTTTTGAAGTAAAAAAAAAAAACCCATCAATTGCAAATAGTGTAAACAAAATGCAAAACTCATAAATAATGGAACTGAAAATAAAAGGAAAAGAAAGGATATAAAAAAAATTGCACTCTGCTATAGATGGCGCCATCACTACTTTGCACAGTTTGGTGGACTGTTCCTTCTCAACAGAGAAAATGGTGAGCATGTCTTTCACAGGTCCAAGTCTGATTTTCTTCCCCATTTACAGAATGACATGTC
This sequence comes from Tandanus tandanus, assembly GCA_039654325.1. NCBI lineage: Eukaryota > Metazoa > Chordata > Actinopteri > Siluriformes > Plotosidae > Tandanus > Tandanus tandanus. Next base: position 24,104,839 of record JBCNYH010000013.1, read on the forward strand.
AGTGTGGGAACAGTATCAAAAATAAAGTAAACGTCTTACCTTTAAATGAATTATACTCTTTATAAATATTGGCCTGTTGCGAGTCAATTAATCGCCACATTGTACGATTAATGCAAATCTTTTCCTGACCATAAATAATTGACGTAATTAATGTGTACATAAGAAATAAAAAACTATACGGAGAGTGTTGTCCTGGTTCTTTACAGCTCACTTTCTCTCAGCTTTTGGTTGTATATTTTCTGCTGAAATTGTTTTGTGTATGTGGGATATTTATTATTATATATTAAAGGAATAAATGTTCATTGATATTTGAAAGTGTGTACATGCTTCCTCATGTTTATAATTATTCATAATTTCAGCTTTCAGCAATCCTAAAAAAGTATTAGCTTTAGATTAATCAACATACAGATATTTTTAAAACATGGAATTTACAGTTTGCTGTTTGCGAGGGAAAATAAAGTCTGAGTTAGCCGCCTCGAAACATGCTGAGGCAAAAAAAATTACATCATTTAGATCGATTAATTATCGCTTAGGATGTAAAGCAGCATCACAATTTGCTTAAGCCTGTTAGTATCACTTTTCAAACCTGGGCCGTTTCCGTGTTAAGTTTAGAATGAACGGAACCTTCATTAGAAGTTAGCCATTTTTTCTGTAGTAATGTAACTACTAATAGTATATGAGCTATTATCCTAGTAGTAGATTAGCCAATCAAAACACATGATTACTCTTATCCAGTGTCTATGATTAAAATAATTAACAGTTGTTTCACAAGCTCACATCAGATATGCACTGATAGCCTGGCAAGGTGTGCAACAGCAATGCTATCAGACAGATCCGAAGAGAGTGGAATAACTGTTTTATCCTGTCCACACTCACTGGACTGTAAGAAATAAAGCATCTATTATTTTATTTACATTTTTAAAATATATTTAAGATCATTTCCAGCATCAGATGAGGCATGTCTTTTCACAGAAGTCCAATGAAAGTGTGACAGATGACAGTTCGTTGAGTGTTCTTCAGCAACCTTCCCAGACACTGGATCTGAATCCAGGAGGACATCTTTGGGATTTAGTGAAACGGTAGATTCTCAGCATGAAAAATCTGCAGGAACTGCGTGATGCAATCATGTCAACATGGAGCAGAATCTCAAAGGAATGTTTCCTACATCTTGTGGAATCTGTGCCACAAAGAACTGAGGCTGTGCGAAGAGCAAAAGGGACTCTGAGCAGTATTAGTATTTTAATTCCTGTTGAGTGATATGTGTGTGTACAGAGAAACAGAATATAACAGTATATATGTGCATGACATGGCATTAGACAATTTTAAGAGAACCAGAGCTTGCTATTCTCTTTATGGGCATAAACCTAATAAACACCTTGGTACATTTCTGAAAGAAACCTGGATCCTTTGGTTCTGATGTGACACATTTAATCCTCTAGATGTACACAAGATACACAAGCAAGTACATGAGTAACGCCACTGATGTAGCGGCTGCATGCATGCACACATGCTTGGTGAAAGGGAAGTAAACTTGCATATTTAAGCTCTCCTCTCATCAGGTAGGCATGCAGGCACTACGATGAACCATATAATCAGAGATAAGAGCCTCACCATCAACCGCTTATCTCATATACAGTCCACTCTTGAAAGCATGGTGTAAAACGCTGACAAACAGCATGTCAACCCAGCAAAGTGGATGTTTCCTCATGATTCAATTCAGCTATTACATTGTATTTTTGACATTTTATTTAAAAATCTGAATAGAAATACTGAAGAAACCTTGAGCACAATCAGTCAATCAGAAAGCAAATGCATCCCGTCCTAGGTGACACCGGACTAGTAATTATTACAATATATACCTGTAGAAGAGTAAAGAAAGTGGTACGATGAGTGGTGAAATGTGAACAGGAGAGAATATGAGTCTTTTTGATGACAGAAGCAGGTCTCTGGTACAAGTCTACTGTGTCCGAGTGAGGTTATTCACTGAAGTAAGGCTGAGACTTGTGTATAAACTGTTTCTCAGAAATGCAAAGTTTTAGGATGCCTGGGAACATGCACAGCAGTAATATAAATATTTAGCTTCGAAAACGTTTTGATGTGTAAGTTTACAGAAACATGCATACATAATTTATCGTCACTACATTTATATTTTTATATGTAACTTTTAACTATTGGTGTCCTTTAAATAGTTATTGTTCTTTTTTTCCCCCTTCTTGAATATTGACAATTTTTTATTCTTCTTTAAATATAGGACAGTCGTAACAAGCATTTCACTGCATGTTGTACTGTGTATGATTTTCTATGTGACAAAATAAATTTGAATTTGTAAAGTAATAGAACAAGGTGCAAAGAGCAAGTGCACTCAGTTAAGACGGCGGAGGCGTGCACGCAATATATTTTTCCCACCATTTTCTACATTTATTGGTTATGTGGGCATGCGAGCACAGCCGTGAAAACAAAATCGAGCTCATGGCTTTACAACAGCTTTTTTATTTACTCATCAAAATAAAGGAAATTATATAACACATATTCTGTTTTTTTTTCCTCTCCGGATAACAGTTGCAAAAGATAACCAAGAGAGTCGATTCCCAAAAAGACACAGGGAATTGAAAGTCGACTTAGATTTGTTGAATTGTACACAGTATTGAGGAGCTAAGTATTGTTAGTATTGTTGTATAGTTGTATAGCATTAGTATTGTAATGAGTCAGCTTTTTAAGTAAACACAGGGAGTTGACTCATAGATCTGGTGAGTCAACTGGGTGATTCATGGTATATGGTAATATATCATTAAGAAAGATTTAACGAGACATTTATCTGAACAAGTGAAATGGGGAAAAAGAGGTGAGAGGAGGTGGTTCTACTGAGTCATGTGTTGATGATAATTTGAAAATAAATTAATAAATAAATAAAAAATTAAAAACCCTGATTTTTGAAAATAAAACATTGCAAATCTGTGTTGACGAATGTGAATCCACAATCTTCATAACTTCAGACATGCTAAAGTTCAAGAGAGTCAAAAGGGAAGCTGAAAAAATCTACCATCTATTTTCACTGTCGGCTAAATGTCGCATTGCATATCCCAGAAATTTCGTCTACGTGTTTCACCCTACGTGAAAAGGGTCTATGTTATCATCTTTTCTGTGTTATAAGCATTAAAAACTCAGTCTGAACAGTCACCCTTTCTTGAAAGTCTTTGACCCTTTCTGCTAACCCTGGATTCACACTGGGGCATGACGTCATGGGATGGAATCGTGATGACCGTGAGGGAATTTGGTGTATTTGTGATGATCGCGCTGATCGTGGAAAATTTTTGACAGTCAGATTATTCCAATGTATTACGATTTGATGCCAATCGTGATAGAACATGGGAAGCTCAGTAGCGCGCACTAAATCTTAACAGATCTTAACAGACCTGAACAGAGCGTAACAAACCTTGATGCATCATCGAGGGGGATCTTGATAAACTTGGCAACACAATTCCTTCAAGTTCAACTTAGTACAACCGAAAAGATAACCTGAATAAACAAAATAAACAGTTTTCAAATGATCTGATTTACTGAAGGACAAAACTCCTAAAACCGATATCACCCATGTGAAAAAGTAACTTCCCCCAATTCACTCAAACAAGATTTAATTTAACTGATAGTCACACTCAACATTGACTGCTGCCAGCTCTGTTGAATTTAAATTTTAACTAACAAGAAAGTTAGTTAATGAACTATATCAATAAGGAAAGGGTTATAAATCAATCTCTCAAACTCTGGGACTTCAGCAAACTCCCATGAGATCCATCTCCAAACGGAGGGCACATGGAGCAGTGGTAAGCATGCCCATGAGTGGCCAGCCTAAAAGAAATTTCTGCAAGGGCACACAGAAAACTCATCTGAGAAGTCCCAAAAAGACCCAGAAAAATATCTAAAGAACTGCAGGCCTCTCAGCTCAGTTAAGCTAAGTTTTCCTGGCGAAACCTTTAGAAATGAATTGAACAAAAAGGTATCTATGGGAGAGTAGCATAGCAAAAACAACAGCTAGGCTAAACAAACAGAAAGCCTTGTCCAACATTTGTCAAAACACACCTTGATTACCCCAAAACATACTGAGATAATGTTTTATGGAATGATGAGTCAATGGACCTTTTTGGAATACATGGTTTCTGCTTTATCTGACATAACACTGTATTGCACAATGACAACATCATGCCCACAGTCAAACATGGTGGTGGTGGTGGTGTGACGTTGTGGGGATGCTTTGCTACTTCAGAGCCTGGGGGTCATGACTGAGGGAAGGATGATCACCACCAAAAAGTACTTAAAGAGGCATGTCTGGTCTTCATTCAATGATTTGAAGCTCAAGTGCAACTGGGTGCAGCAAAACAATCTGAAGCATAAGAGCAAATCCAGGTCTGAATAGCTTGGGTGGGGACGTGATTTTGGACTGGTCTAGTCAAAGTCCTGACCAGGCTCCGATTGAATTGTTCTGGCAGGACCTGGAAAAGGCTGCTCATAGTGGAAAATCCTGAAGTAAAACAATGCATTTTGTTTATTCAGGTTGTCTTTTGCTTTATATATTATTTTATACTAAATTTGTTGGAGATCAAAATAATTAATTAGGAATTAAAAAAACAAAACTAAACCACAATTTCCACAGGCCCTTGCAAACAGGCCACCAAAAAAAAGCTACGCACACAAGCCCAAGTCTCCAAATTAATGTCCCATTATCATTTTGATGAACATTACTTGTAAGGTATTTGACTGTACACTTTATTGTAAGCATATTTCATGCGGGTTTTTTTTGTTTGTTTGTTTATTTTTTTAAAGAGAGATCTTACACACCTTATCAGAACATTTCATGCTTGTTTCTTTGGTTACGCATGTGGACTGCTGAAATCAGTGAAACCTGAAATCAGACCACAGGTTCCAACACCGGTTCAGCGGAGATGTTCAAAGTCCATGGATTTTATAGTCCTGCAAGCATTTCTGTGTTGATTTGAGGTTGCATTGTTGACCAATCAATAAACAAGTCCTAACCAGCCAGCAATTTAATTTTGAGCTAAAAGATCCTGGCACTATGTGCACAAAATGACTTAAAATATAACAATATTCAAGCCATTCATAAAATACAAATTTACCTGCTTGCCAAACTACAAAATTAGTCAGCTAGTGAAAAATCAGGGCTAAAATTGTGGTAAAAGGGTTTGAATCTTTGAGAAGCTCCCGTGCTAGTACGCAGATAACGCCTAGTTCACACTACATGATTTTTCAAGTAATAAATAGTTTTTGAAGATCGTTTAGGAAAGTCCGAGATTCAAGAGTCTCCTATGCATTACAGACTCCTAAAATATCCAGCATGCTAAATGTCTGGACCTATTGGTATCTCAAAATCCTGTAGTGTGAAATGCATTGTGACCAGCTGTAACTGAAAATTAGTGTGGGGGTGAGCTACAGCCAGTGGGAATGTAAGGGGAAAGCAGGACGGAGTTTTGTGTTAACAAACTTGGCTCCAGTAAGCATAGCAAAAAAATGGTTGTGGCTGCCAAGTCCATAAGTTTCCCTTTGGGTCACACATTAAATGATACTGTTTGTGTTTATTAGTCAGAGGTAAACTGATTAAAATATAAAAGTTTCACAGATACGGACTAGATCTTTAATTTGTCTTGAATTATTCACTTTTCCAAAAAAAGTGGATTCTTTCAACATAACGTTGCTCTTGCCCGCAAGCTGACAGCATTGCCAAATAAGCGGTAACAAGAGCCGGTGACAAGGCCCGGACTACTTCACTGTGTTTCTTTATGTTTGACTCAAAATCAGAGGGTCATCAAAACATCAAATACGTGGTCAACATTAAGCCATATTTATACAAGCCCTTAGCCCGCTGACAACATTGAAAAGCGCAGTGTTGCATCTCATATGACCAACAGTCTAGAAACTTGAGCACCGAACCAGTCAGAGCAACAAGGTCTGAAATGTTTGGTAACATTTACGTTACTTCTAAAAATTCGTCAAGACTATAAATCTAATTCTAATTTATAAACTGTAAGACTGACATAAAACTTGACAGGGCATTGATTACATAATTTCCCATAATATCAAGAGAAAAGGAAGTAAAGTAGATCTGAGAATTAAATTTCTTAAACTTCAATTATCTGTACCAGCTCACAGGGACAGAAAGTACATGAAGTAATGGTAGTTTAGATAACATAACTTTCCTCACCAAACAAACTTGCGTCATCACTGTCCTCATTTTCTGAATCTGCGGAATGCACTGGGTCATCGGAACCAAAGCAATCATTCACAAAATCGGTCCATTCCCACTGACCGAAAGCAACTTGCACAGACCCATGTCGGCTAGCGAGTTCATTGCTGCTGCAACCTGACGGTGTTTCGACAGAGCCATTGTCCCAATCAGACATCAAAGAAATCTCTACATACCATACAATTGTTTCACTAGCAGTAGATCCAAAATGTAGTCGTAAATGACATTTCACACTTTTTGATGGAGGATTCGATAACCGATGCAAGTAAATTGTATTATTATACGCTTATAAAAGCATTACTGTTTATTACACACAACGCAGTGTGCGCTTACAGCTGCGCCAATCAGTGTGCTCGTTTGTGGATCACTGGCCAGTGCATAGTAACAAGGCAAGCTTTTTTACAAGTTTTGAACGCTCTGATTAGCTTTCTGTAGGGAGTATTGCCATGTAAAAGTTCTATATATATAGAGAGTGGAGATTCCCTCGCGTCAGGAGGTACAAGGCCGATGGGGGTATCGCTAGTGAAAGCTTGATCAGAACTTCAGCCATTTTATGGATATTTCCTGGTCTTTTCTGCCAAGTATAGAGGTAAGAGACTTGATATATTACTGCATCACAATGTATTTTAGCCTGTATCTCCGAAGTGGTACTTGCAACTTTCGATTAATTTTGCCAGACTGGATCACATAATTGTGTATTGTTGTAGCAATGTAGTAGTGTATGTGGTATACTGGAAGTGAAATGCTTTCTGTACAGAGCCTTACACCAGCTTGATGTCTTCTTTGGAAAAACCATTATAATCATCACTGATGCTGTTTGTTACTGCAGATAATAATATATAAAACTTAATGCTTAGATGATGTGTTTGGTATGTTTACATTTTTTATGCGGTGAATTCTTTACCGGTGTGTGCCTTCATGTCTTGTGTCAAAAAATGTCTTCTCCAGAAAAGATTTACAGACACACAGTTTAGTAGATAGCATCATTTGTGCATTTTTTTCCACATTTATAAGCCTGAATGTCTGTTGAATTGTTTTTTAAAGAAAGACATGGGTTAAAAACTTTTGTTCTGCTCACGTATCTAAATTTCATTTATTCAAACATCAATTTTCTCTTGTAGCTAATATATAAAATAATTGCAATTTTGTTTATAGACTGATGAAAATATATACATGTATTACATTTCAAAAATGGTTTCATGTACAGCAACTAACACAACTTATGTTGCAAGAGTTCTACTGTAGTTCTACTGAGTTTTAGTGCATTCTATTCATCATAATGATCTTTATGCACAACAAAAAAGGTACTATTACAGATTGCTTTTGTCTCTGGAGTAACCAGATCAGTGTGACCGAAAAGACTTTGGCACGATGTGGCAAAATAAAGTGAAACCTCACAAGATGAGAGCCTCTATATACGAGTGATTTGATATACGAGCCCTGAATTAGCTAAAAATATGCTTCGATATACGAGCTCATGTCTCGCTACACGAGTGTGACAAAACATTTTTTCCCATACATGTTCGTGTGGGTGTGTCTAGCAGTTCAGTTCAGTACTCGACCTCGAAGCATCTAGACATATTCATCTTTTTTTGTGCTTTTTTTCACCGTGTGTGTGTGTTTTTCCGGTTAACCTTAGTCATCATGACTCCTGCAAAAGACAGTGAAAAGGACCGTGGTGAGGAACTGGAGGTACCAGAGTCCCCACGTGTGAATTTAAAAACAGAAAAAAAGGGGAAAAAACATAGAAAACATAAAAACATAGAAAAAAAAAAACACCCTAACAAAGCAGCATCAGGACGTGCTGCTAATCTGTTTTATGACAATGCTGTAAAGTGACATTTTTAGAAAAAAAAAAGCAAATTTCAATTGTAAGGTTCTTTGTTAAACGAAGCACAAGTGAACCAAGTGAATCGTTTAAACACACAAAGTGAACCAAGTGAATCGGTTAAACCAACCGCAAGAGAACCAAATGAATCGTTTAAA
>JBCNYH010000013.1:24119363-24133268 GCA_039654325.1 Tandanus tandanus
GTTCTTAAGTGCAATTTTGAGGGGGCTCTGAGTCCAAGAATTTCATTGCCGGTAGTGATGTTTCATTGTTACCTGTAAATGACAAATAAACTTGAAACTTAACAGTCTTTTATTAACTACAATGAATTGGACAAAATTATTTTTTTTAAAAATACATACATTTTAGTCATTGCAATAATTAAACAACTAAACTTTATTTTGCATAGATTTTTATTTAATTTAATTAAATAAGAGATTTTAACGTCTTAAACTCATTTAAACCATTCTGCTTCTGTAAACTGGAGTCTTTAAGGGAAATGTGTCAAAACACCTGCTACAAAAATTTTTGCATTTTTGTCCTCTTAATGCATTACATTTTTGTGTGTTATTTGAAACAACAGCTATTTTTGTTAATTAAAAAAAATGCTGGGAGTGAATTCTTGCTTTTTGTTGTTGCTAGTTTCCCTTCATGCTGACTAATCACAGTGGAGGTAAGCAGGCTTTCTGGATACTTCTGTATAAAGAGGGACTTTTCTGACGTACCATACGCTGGTTCATTCGAACTGATGCTCTGAAGGCACCGGATGTGTGTTTGGGCACAAGCCTCAAGAACTAAATATAGGATGGATGTCGTCCCAGAGCAGGAGTTCTGCTCTAAATTTTTAACTAAGGTCTGATTTGTAATGTGATTAATGATACATTCATAAAAAGATGAAAGAAATGAAAGAAGGAGCACATAGGAAAAAAAAATATCTAAAATCTATATAGCCGAATAAAATTTCAAACAAGCTCTATTCACAAAATATGTTCAAGCTGATAGTAAATTTTCACTCCATGTCACTCTGTGCTGGTTATTATTTTTAGTTTACTGCCATGATTTCACTGTTAACACCAGGTGAGCACGCCTGTACAGAATATCTATAGCATGCATACATAACTACTCTTTTAAGAAAGACGTTTCTTTCTACAGTGCATGCATTGCTGTTGATTAGAATCATCTGAGCCGCAAACACATACATTCACATTTTGGCACTATTTGGAGCAGGTGCTAGTCTAATTTGCATATGAACAACACCGAAGCAGCCCAGTAAGTCTCACCAAGGGGCCTAAGAGCTACAAACATGTGGAACCACAATACACCCAAATTTTGGTGTCGAAGGGGACCCACCCCTCTCACCTGTTGTTAGTCGCCAACTCAATGTTTCGTGAAGTTGGCTCAATTCTGCTGCATCACGAACCCCAGCCACTTTATGTTGCTAAAGTTTTCTAACTTTTGGCAACAGACCAAGTGAAAAGCAAGCAGGTTGAGATGTCCAGAGTAAAGTTAGATTTGTGTTTCAGTCAAATATAAACTGGTTTTATGCATTCACATCCTTGTTTGGATTTCATTTTCTAAGCCGCTTAATCCTAATTAGGGCCGCAGGGATCTCAACCAACTCTGGGCGAGGGGTGGGGTACACCCTGGACAGCTCGCCAGGCCATTGCAGGGCCAACACACATACAACCATTCACACTAACACCTAGGGGCAATTTGGAACTGCCACTCAGCCTACTGTACATGTTTTTGGACCGTGGAAGGAAACCGGAGTACCCGGAGGAAACTCACACAAACGCGGGGAGAAATTCCACACAGAAATTCCGCGTGCCCGGGAATCAAACCCCGGAGCTTCTTGCTGTGAGGCAAATGTGCTAACCACTGCGCCACCGTGCCGCCTTGTTTGCATTTCATACATTTAATTATATCACCGTGCATTTGAATGCTCAAAGCTAACTGGTTAGCAGGTGTGCATTATTTCTGAACAGCATTGCCAGGACTGTATTTGTGACTGTAACATTAATGAAAGGTTAATATTGATGCGCTTAAACTAATACTTGTTTCTAAAGTAACAGCTCATACAAAGGGGTTTGTATAGCAGAGCGACCTCATAATCCTAGACTAATCTGAAAAGAAAAAAAAAAAAGGGGATTGCTTAACAAAATAAAACACTTGGAAGGAGTGCAAGGAGTTACGGTTGTACACGCTTTCTAACAGTCATGACGCTGATCAAAGTTTATTTAAAAAGTGAGTTCTTTGACTTCTCCCTAAAATAAGTGAGTGACTGATTACAAAGAGATAAAGATAAAGAGACCTTCACTGCATTACTGCAATTACATTAATTACTCAACATTAAGTTCAACGATAAACTGAAAGTGTGTGATGTTTGATAAATTAATTATTTAAATGTTGTAATCATTGGTAACTTGTTGTGGTACATGTGCAGCAGGAATTTAAATAAGGAACAACATTCTCTAGACTATGTAGGTCCACAAATATAATCCAGTTTGAGGGGATTATTACAGTACAGACTAGTGTGTGGTTTACTTTACTTAAATCCCAGCAAATGTTTTTTAAATCGATATATGTATTTCCTATTCAAAGTTTGCATTCATTTCCGCAGGTATGCTCTGCTATAAAGAGTGATCGACAACCCGGGGTATTAGTTGGTACAGCTTTGTGATTCCTGTCGTCCATCTTGCACTGCACTGATGGTGGAGATGGACCCTAACTGATTGCGTTGACTACTTAAGCAATCTGATTGGCTGGCAACATGTGCTTCTTATTTGCAAGAGGCGGAGAAATTCGTTTTTTCTTGCCTGCTTCAGACCACACGCAATCCCACAATCCTCTACACAGGAGTTTCGTGTGTCTTTAGAATATAAAGGGGGTGGTTCTCACTGACTTATACCCTCTTCTGTGTATGCCATGCAAAACTCATACCTTCATTACAAACAGTTTAACAAGATCCATTCAGATCTTCCACATTTCCTTAAGATGTTTCTGCCTGATACAGAAAAGATTATTAGAGATGAAAATTCAATGATGAGATTAGGTATTGGATCTAATATCTAATCTCATCATTGAATTTTCATCTCTAATAATCTTTTCTGTATCCGGCAGAAACATCTTAAGTGTCAGGGCCTGAATCTGGCTTCGTCCTTTGTCTAATACGCTAAGCTCGTCAATTCATTATCAGCTTCAGTATCTGGTCAGTCAAACAGTGCTGGAGTTTGTTCTCTGTGATCGACATAAACTATCCCTGAGCTCTTTACCAAGTGATTGAGTGTCAGGTAACATCTGATGAGCTAATATCACATCATCTCATGTGCTTGTCTGGCAAGTCCAAAGTCAGTCTTCCACTGGATGATCTCATATACTGACTGAGCAGATTAATGCAATTACCTGTCTGCCATGCAGTCTAGTACAAAAAACAAAACAAAAAACAAAACAGCTTGATTATAAAAGCCTAAACAGTACCACTGCTAACGAGTAGACTCATTCAAAAGCGATTTTAAACCATATCTGAGACTGGGGCGGACTAATCAGTACGAATGAACACAGAAAGCTAACTGACACTGGTGTGGATCGATACAACAGTTCTGTCAGCCTTAAGTAAAACACTAATTTGACAGTTAGTTAGCTAGCTGTGTTAGTTAAAAGCGCATGAGAACCATAACGTGTTAACTAAACGTGATTAATAATTCAACTAGCAGCCACCAAAGAGCTAATCTTCCACCCACAACACTGGCTGGGCGAGCAAGCTGTCTGTGGAGGGGGTGTTAACACTGTCACACTGAACTGACTCAACTAGCCTAGCTTAATGGTTCAGTTAGCACACTAGACTCAGCTGACTAACCGGTTTCACAGTACACTGCTTAAACCCTGACAGCGAAAACATTTCTACACAGGCAGCAGCGTTAACCCGAAGGCCAGCGGTGTACAGTGATACAAGCTAGTAAGACAGGTTTAAGTGGCTAACCAGCTGATTACCTAACCAACTACTCTCAAACATACAGACACTTAAAAGGGTTTAACAGGAAACCATTTCCTCTTACCTTTAATGGTGTGATCTTCATTTAAAGGCCCAGATCCGGAAAAATAAAGCCAATGATCCAGCTTCTGTGGCGTTGGTTACGACGCCTTCACTGAGTGAGGCACTCCGAGACACACATACACACACACACACACACATATACACACACAGAGCTAACAAGCTAACTGACAGGCGTCAGACGGCAGACCCAAGCTAAAATCCCGCTGTATGTGAAACCAGCCATTGGAGGTCAGACGCACGAGCGCTGTATACAGTGAACCAACGCTAGTTCAGCTAACGTTAACTGTCGCTGATTGACCGATGTGGCTTATCAGCTAAATGCTAGCTGCTTCCGCTGTTAGCTTCCGCTCCAAAGTCAGAATGTTTCCCCGGTTTAATTTACAGTACAGAATATAACACTCTAGGGGGGGAAGTGAACGGTGAACAACGGTAAAACTGCTACTGGTGTTTATCCACGGTGTGCTATCGACGTGTTTTTACATTTAAAAATTCACTTTTCCACCAAGAATGTGTCAATTTTCACAAAATGGCGCGCGCTCCAAACCTGCGCAGCGGACCGGCCCGGCAGACCCCAGACACGGCTACCAGCGTTAGCCAAGGAGAGCTCCGTTCCGCTTAATCTACCGCGAACATATCCAAACCTTCATTCCAAAAAGTGTCCTACTCCAGAGCAGTCGAACAATTCTCTCACACAGAGCTGTCGCTCCGAATTAAACGACCGCATTATTCCGGCGGGAAGCGAAAACATTTGAAAGGTGGGAAAAAAAAAACTGCCGACAAAATGGCGACTGCCTATATTGTTGCTATGGAGACTGTCAATCAAATCCAACAGTCCCGGATGTAGCAATGACGACCAAAGACAACGTAAGCCTCTGTCGTAATCTGTCACTCAGCACCACCGATGGCTCTAAAACCTGACAGTCCTCTCTTTATATGTCTCTGCAATAAAAGTAGACATGTTATACTTCATTTTTAAATAAAAAAAAACTGAGAGGGTTCTGGGTTCGAATCTCAGCCAAGGGACTTTCTGCATGGAGTTTCTCCCCACGCTTGTGTGGGTTTCCTCCCACAGTCCAAAGACATGCACATTAGATCAAATGGCTATCCTAAACTGCCCATGCATGTGAGTTTGTGTGTGGATGACTGTTTGTGTCTGTGCAATAAATTGGCAACCTCTTCACCCCGCCTCTCACCTAAAGTCAGCTGGGGTCGGCTTCCCCCCATGACTCGGACAGGAAAGCGGTATAGATGATGTATGGATGGAAAGCATTGAGTAGGTAATAAGAAAAATAACCACACACTATAGGTCCAAAAGGGCAGCACAGTGGTGGAGTGGTTGCACGTCCGCCTCACCGTAGAAAGGTTTTAGGTTTGAGTCCTGGGCTTGGCGATGGCACTTCTGGTGTCAAGTTTGCATCTTAAAGGGATCTTTATTGTCAACCGTTGCATGAACAATGAAAATCAGTTATTATAGTTATTATAACAAACAGTTATATACAGTTATTATAACAAAGTACACAAAAGACAACTACACTTATCTATTCATTCATTTTCTAAGCCACTTAATCCTAATTAGGGTCGCGGGGTGGCTGGCACCCATCTCAGCCGACTCTGGGGTACACCCTGGAGGTGTACACCCTGCACCCATCGCAGGGCCAACACACATACAACCATTGACACTCACACCTAGGGGTGATTTGAAACAGCCAATTAGCCTACTGTGCATGTTTTTGGACTGTGGGAGGAAACCGGAGTACCCAGAGGAAACCCACGCAAGCACGGGAAGAACATGCAAACTCCACACAGAAACGCCCGAGCTGGGAATCGAACCCAGGTCTTCTTGCTGTGAGGCGGACGTGCTAACCACTATGCCACCGTGCCGCTTACACTAATCTATATATGTGCATATACCTACATACACATATATACACATGTTCTCTACGTGCTTGTATAGGTTTCCTCCGGGTACTCTGGTTTCCTCCCACAGTCCAAAGACATGAACATTAGGCTAATTGGTTGTTCTAAATTGTCCCTAAGTGTGAGGGTGAATGGTTGTGTGTGTTGGCTCTGCGACGGAATGGCGAGCTGTCCAGGGTGTACCCCGCCTTTGCTTAGAGTCGGCTAAGATAGGCTCCAGCCTCCTCACGACCCTAGAAGGATTAAGCGGTTTGGTAAATAAATGAATGAATGGCCAAAAGTTTGTGGACACCTGACTATTATACTCATAAGTAGTTCTTCCCCAAACTGCTACAACAAAGTTGAAAGTACACAATTATTTATACATTTGTTGTGTGCTGCACCCTTAATATTTCCCCTCACTGTAATTAAGAGGCTCAAACTTTCCATCATGACAATGGCCCCGTATACAAAATGAGCTCCAAGAAAAGATGATCTGCCAAAGTTTGGCCTGTCAGAACTTCAGTGGCCTGCACAGAACCCTGACTACAACCTCACTTGACACCTTTGCGGTGAATTGGAACGCCAACCGAGCCCCAAGCCTTCTCTTCTAATCTCATTAAATCCTCTGGTGGCTTCATGGGATATTCACACAGCCATGTGCCAAGATATTAAGGAGGCCATTATTTCATTAAACTGGAGACTGACTTTGGAATGGAATGTTCAGTGAGCACATACCGTATATGAATATGATGGCCAGGTGTCCACATACTTTGGTCATGTAGCGTGTAACAAACAACTCCATTTCCAGTTGGGATGCTGAGTGAAATGTAAATAAAAACAGAATGCAGTGTTTTGCAAGTCTCATAAACCTATATTTTATTCACAGTAGAACACAGAAAACATATCAAATGTTGAAATTCATTCATTCTCTAAGCCACTTAATCCTAATCGGGGTTGCAGGGAGGCTGACGCCCATCTCAGCCAACTCTGGGCGAGGGCAGAGTACACCCTTGACAGCTTGCCAGGCCATCACACGGCAGAAACACGCTGATGGCTATGCAGCCTACTCTTGAAGAAAATCAGCAATGGTTCTTTTACATGCCTCTCACCACAGACAGTGAGAGACATGGCCTGCATTTGATAACCCAGTTAGCTGCACTGGGGGGACAGCAGTGACAACCCGTTGATAGTGGGGCTTGAACCCCGACCTTGGGATCAGTAATCCAGCACCCTACCACCAGACAACCACTGCCCCAAATGTTGAAATTGAGACATTTTAATATTTCATTAAAAATATTACCTGATTTTGAATTTGATGGTAGCAACACGTCTCCAAAAAAAATATATATAAAAATGGGCGAGGCAACAAAAGGCGCAAAAAGTAAGTGGATCTAAAAAAACAGCTGGATTAATATTTTGCAACTAATTTGGCAACAGTATAAAAAGTTTCACAGATACCAAGATCACCAATATGTAAAAACTATGTCTACAGTTTGTGAAACAATTTCACAATAATTTTCCTGGATGTAAAATTGTGGAGACTTATCATATAATATTTCATCATCTATAATTCATAATATAATCAAAAGATTTTGAGAACCTGGAGAAATCTCTGTGCACAAGGCCCAAGGCCGAAAAATCATTAGTGGAAGTCAGTGATCTTCACGCCACCAGATGGCAGTACATTGATAACAGGCGTTACTCTGTCATGGAAATCACGGCATGGGCTCAGGAGCACTTTCAGAAATCATTATTGGGCCATCTACAAATACAGATTAAAGCTGTATCATGTAAAGAAAAAGCCATATGTGAAAGGCCACAGCCTTCTTTGGGCCAAAGCTCATTTAAAATGGACTGAGGCAAAGTGGAAAACAAAGTGGAAATGTGATCAGAAAAAATGGATGCCATGTCCTCCAGTCTAAAGAGGAGAAGGAACATCTGGTTTGTTATCTCTCACTTCAAAAGCCTGTATCTCAGTTGGTATGGGGTGCAATAGTGCTTATGGGATTGACAGATTGCAAAAAAAAAGCCACTGTAAATGCTGAAAGGTATATACAGGTTTTAGAGCAGCATGCTCCCATTCAGATGATGTCTTTTTACGGGAAGACCTCGCATATTTCATCAAGACAAAGCTAAAGTGCGTACTTCATCTGTTGCATCTTCATGGCTTTGTCGTACCAGAGTTCATGTGCCGCACTGGTCTGACTTTCACCAAATAAAAACATTTGGAGAATCCTAAAATGAAAAATATAACAAAGAGGACACTGTTGAACACTCGGAATCCTATGCCAGGCAAAAATGGGACATTTTTCTCCCGAAAATCTGATCACCGCCCATCTCAGTTCCGAGGCACTTAATTCTCACATGGATGGTTGATATGTTAGCACCTTCACTGGGACTACCACCATTTTTCAGGTGGATTGCAAAAATATGAGTTTCTGTATGGAGTTTGTATGTTCTCCCCATGCTTGCCTGGGTTTCCTCCAGGTACTCCGGTCTCCTCCCTCAATCCAAAAACATGCACATTATGCTAATTGGCTATTCCAAATAGCCCGTAGATGTGAGTGTGAATGGTGGTGTGTGTTGGCCAGGGTATATCCTGGCATGCTGGGCAGGGTGTACCCCGCCTTTACCCAGTGTCGGCTGATATAGGCTCCAGCCTTCTGGTGACCCAAAAAGGATTAATAGGGTTGCAGGAAGGCTGAAACCCATCCCAGAGATTTGCAGGGCCAACACACACCCCAAACTACTCACACTCATATTCACACATAGAGGCAATCCAGAAAATCTAATTAGACTAATGTGAATGTTTTTGGCTTGTGGGAGGAAATGTGGAGGAGCACCCAGAGGAAAGCCACACAAGTACGGGGATCACATGCAAACCCCACACAGAAACGCCCTCATGGGGGACAGGACTCGAAGCCAGGACCTTTCTACTGTACTGAGGAAGTGCTAATCACTATGTCACCATGCTGTCCCCAAAAGGAAAATTATGATGGGTAAAAATTTAACTTGTAATCAAAAGCCAAGCAGTTTTAATAATCAAGGACGGCAACACTGGGTGTACAGAATGGACATTTAGGCTGACAGGAGCGGCACATTTCTATTTGCTAATATAGAAATGCAATTTATACAGTATTGTCATTGTAGCATTTATGGATTTTCATTCAGCTGATTGGAAATTGTTTGTGTCTGTTTTAGTGAAAGTTTTAAACCTTTTTCTTCATGAGATGTTTGTTAGATTAACCAGGATTTGTAACTCACACCTTCAAGCACTCTCACATACGTTTAGAAAGCTGATGATTCACCACAAGAGGGAGTCATTAGCAAAGAAGTATTTTTTGGGGTGGGGGGGCTCATCATGGGGTCAAAACTCAGTGACTCGGTGGCCAGGTTTATTACCTTCAGCCTAAAAGAGAGCAAAAGTCGTGAGTTTTGGCAGAGGTAGAGTAATCACTGGCATTTGTCTGTCTGTTTGTTTTTCAGTTTGTCTGTGAACAAAATCCTGACCACACCCAAGCAGAGATTTTCACTTGGTGGGGGACATCACCCTTCATGAGTCCCAGAAATTATTTGATTTTGGAACATGGAAAGTGAAGGTCAGAGCACGGTCACAAAGTTTTGGAGATAGTCCCAAAGGTTTATAACTTTGGAACGAGTACCAATAGAAATTAGACCATTTCAAATGAGACAATTACCTTGAAGCCAGACCTGTGGCATAGTGGTTTCTGTAAGGAGTTTGCATGTCCTCCTCATGTTTGCATGTCTTTCCTCCAGGTGCCCCCCCCCCCCCCACAGTCCAAAAACATGCACATTAGGCTTATTGGCTGTTCCAAATTGCCCCTATGTGTAAGTGTGAGAATGAATGGTTGTGTTTGTGTGTGTGTTGGTCCTGCAATGGTCTGGCGAGCTGTTCAGGGTGTACCCCGCCTTCACCAATAGTCGGATGAGATAGGCTCCAGTCTCCCCCTTACCCTAGTAGGGTTAAGCAGTTCACCAAATGCAAGAATGATGAATGAGTAACCTTTGACCTTGATTTTGCGCATTTATAATTTAAAACAAGTGTCAAGAGACTACTATGAAACACTAATAGAAAACCATATATGGACATTCAAATGAGACAATTTCCTTTAACTTTGAGTGACCCTGAAAGGTCAAATCCCAGACGTCTCGTAAATCCTACAAATCAGGCACTTTTTTCTTTTAATAATTCGGTCACGTCCAAGATAGAAGATATCTTGAGACGAGGACGTGGGTAATTAAAACCAATACCCATATATGGCCTATTTGCTACATTATCCATGCTGCGTGGTGGAGGTACTTCATCCTGTATGAGTGCCCCTCTAATTTTATGCTGTGTCAAGAATTATTTATTGCTACTTTATTGATCAGATTGTTACACCACCCCATCGCTCCTCTGTTAGTCCTGTTTCTCATCAGCTCCACAAACTCCTTCAGAAAGTGGCATTAGTGACTCTGTTAGGTTAGTGGAGTATTGTGAGAGTTAATTTTACCATAATATTTTGTGTTTGCTCAATTAAACTTTATTTCGCTGTGTATAAATCCTGCATGCATGTCCTCCAGGCACTATAAACATGACACCGATCAGTAAAATCCAACTTTAACTTTGAGTGACCTTGAAAGGTCAAATCCCAGACGTCTCGTAAATCCTACAAATCAGGCAGTTTTGATTTTATAATTGAGTTTAAGAACAACAACAAAAAAACCCACATCACATGATGAGCTTTACAGAAATGGGTGGGATTTTTTTGCTGTCCTAAAATGATTTTATAAGAACATGAGCTCATCCTAAATGATAAGAAAAAATATGTGGTCCTCATTAACATCTACAAATAAACAAATAACCTCATGTGTGACAAAATAGCATATATGAGTATGTAGTCCTTTTTGTTTCCAGAAACGTTAACCAAGACTCAGGAATCAGGTGGGTAAAAATAAGGACACCCTTCCTACTTCTACAACCATTAGTTCATCACCACGGAGTGTGACTACTTTTACTTTTACAAAAGCAGAATGTTTGGCAGTTTGGTGTTCTGTGGCACTCAGGTGTGGGTCTGTGTTATGCCAATGATAACAGATAGACAAAAGCCATTGCTGCTGCTCTTGAATACAGGAAGGCCATCTCGAAACAATTCGATTCCCACCCCCTTTCTTTTTCTTCCTATTTAAAAAAAATAAAAAAAATAAAAATAAAAAAAGTAGTGCCCGATGTGCCTGTAGAACATAAGCACTAACCTTGCTATTGCTCAGTCAATACGTCAAAGCCTCTGTATGTCGTTTGCCTGTTCTGCCCGTAGTGCCTGTAGTGCCAGTTTGCCCGTAGTGCCCACTTGCCCGTAGTGCCCATAGTGCCTGAAATGCCCGTATTGCCCATAGTGCCATTTTGCCCATAGTGACCGTTTGTATGGTATGTATGTATGTATGTATGTATGTATGTATGTATGGTATGCATGTATGTATGGATGTATGTATTGTATGTATGTATGTAATATATGTATGGTATGTATGGTATGTATGTATGGTATGCATGTATGTATGTATGGTATGCATGTATGTATGTATGTATGGTATGTATGTATGTATGTATGGTATGTATTGTATGTATGTATGGTATGTATGGTATGTATGTATGTATGTATGTATGGTATGCATGCATGTATGTATGTATGCATGTATGTATGTATGTATGTATGGTATGTATGTATGTATGTATTGTATGTATGTATGTATGTATGTATGGTATGTATGGTATGTATGTATGTATGTATTGTATGTATGTATGTATGTATGGTATGTATGTATGTAAGGTATGTATGTATGTATGTATGGTATGCATGTATGTATGTATGTATGTATGTTATGTATGGTATGTATGTATGCACGTTTGCCTTTTGTGCCCGTAGTGTCCGTAGTACCCGTTTGCCCGTAGTGTCCGTAGTGCCCGTTTGCCCATAGTGCCCGTTTGCCCGTAGTGACCGTTTGCCCGTAGTGCCCCTTTGCCCATAGTGTCCGTAGTGCCCGTTTGCATGTTCGCCCGTAGTGCCCGTAGCGGTTATCTTGAACGACATGATGTACCAGGGGAACATAAAGCACAAAGGTCATGTAGATGTTTAGTAAATAGTTTTATTATATGGAAACCACGGTACACGCAATCTGATTGCCTGTTAAAGAGTCCAGAATCTCCCAGCACAGACCTGTCAATAAGTTTTTTCTTTGGCCCACCAGCACTCAGCCATAATACAAACTTCAAACAAAGTCAATCCCCCCCCCCCTTTCTTCTTATTAAAAAAAAATATATATATATCTAATTAGATTCATCAGAGGAAAAAACTCTGATGGCCATTTTCCATTTATCCACACAACCATTTCACAGCCAGCATGAACAGGGTTGACGTGGCGTGTTGCATACCAAAAATGTATTAACTGATTTACTAACAGTGTACCAGACTGTTCCAGGCTCTTTCTCGCTTGTCGCATGTGCTCAGTGTGAACCTGCATTCATTTGTGAAGCGAATGGGACACCAATGGAAGAGCTTAAAATTCTGGTGTTTTCTGGCAAATGCCAGATCAAGCTGCATGGTGGTGTGCTGTAAAGACAGGTCCCACTAGAGGATGCCAGGCTCTCATACAGTCAGTTTTTGACAGGTTAGTCAGAAACATGCACACGCATGCTTGCGGGACGTAATTTTGTAGGGCTCTCGCAGTGGTCCTCCTGTTTCTTCTCACACAAAGGAGCAGATACCTGCCCTTCTACGGCCCTGTTCATTGAATAATAATTAATTATGCACCAAAAGCTAGTTGTTTATCGCTGAATAGTTCTCGAGACAGAGCAGAGGGAACTATCCAACTCAGCCTGAGGTGCATAATTGTTTTAATATATACCAGAAATGGTTTATTTAAAAATAATAATTATCATGATGGAAGCAGGTGACCTTCCAGTGCAGGCGTGAGATGGTGCAGTTATAGTTTATATACTTCCATATTTTAATTCTGACAGACTCATCAGGTGAATTCTGTACTTTGTGTACTGCAGATTTGTGCCAAAGAATAAAATTTAATTCATTTACAAATAAAATTTGTCATCAGTCATTTTTTGTGTTGCATTGTCATGTCATTTTCTGAACTGCTTTATTCCTTATTAGAATCACAGGGAGGCGGGAGCCCGTCACAGCGGAAGGTGGGGTACACCCTGAACAGCCATTCCATCACAGTCAATCACAACACACACACAACCATTCACACTCATAAATAGGATGAATCTGGAATACTCAATTGACCTAATGTGCATGTCTTTGGACTATGCAAGGAAACCGGTGCACCCATAGGAAACCCGTACAAGCACGCAGAGAACACACAAAGCCCACACAGAAACGTACCAGGCACGCAGCTCACAACGTGCTGTGAGGCGGATGTGCTAACCACTATGCGACCGTATAACCCATGGTGTTGCTTTAAAACTAGAACAAGTATGATAAAAAAATTCTAAACCACTCGGTTAGGTAAAGCAAACATCATCTACGCCATCTTTTTTTTTTTCTAAAATGTACACTTTATTTAAGCAAATGCCAAAAAAAAGAAGAAAAAAAAAGAAAAGAAAAGAGGTATTTACAATACTTTAACAACTACCCTCTTTGGTCTCAACCATGAGTTAAATGCAAAAAAAAAAAAAAAAAAAAAAAAAAAAAAAAAAAAAAAAGGAAAGGTAACAATCAGGCATCCAAAGCATATACAATATACATAGCAGAATAACAGCAAACAGAAAGTCACCAACTGACATCTTGTGAACATTACAAATATCTATTCAACACAAAAAAGAACTAGGATGAATCTCTATAGCACTTTGATTTAAACAAATTGTGAAACAATGCTCTGACAACACAGGATTAGGATGTGATCCACCTCTCAGTACTGTGATGAAGTTCCAGAGTTTAACACACCTGTCGTATTCCTATTAACTACCTAAACACGTTAAGTTATTAGCATTCTGCATTCATACATCAGATCAGACGCATGAAGTTCCACTGCTGCAGAGCTTAAAGCCCTAAAGACTACAGCTGAGTTACTAGTAGAAAGTATTGTGCAGTAGGTATTTTTAAGGAAGGGAAGGGGGGGGGGGGGGGGGGGGGGGGGGGGG
>JBCNYH010000013.1:24139944-24152443 GCA_039654325.1 Tandanus tandanus
TCACAGAAGTGTGATTGACTTGGAGTTACATTGTGTTGTTTAAGTGTTCCCTTTATTTTTTTGAGCAGTGTATATTGTAATTGTGTACATTATGTCCTTAAATAGCTTTAATAAAATTTATCTCATTGACTCGAAGGTTAAAATCACATTCGGAGTGTGTGAGTTTCCTGCTTTCATACTTACATCAGTGCCATTGATGCTCCACTGCACAGTGGGTTTAGGTGAACCTTCAGCCTCGCACTTCAGAATCCTGCCTCCATTACGGCTCTCAGTAGTCAGCTTAGTGATAACCGGAGCACCTACATACAAGTACAAGTCATCAAACATACAACAGTGGTTTAATTTAAAGGATGCAATTTTATGAGATGAGTTTAGTGACACCAATGACACTGAGTGAACAGTAAATATACGGCAATTTATTCAAATAGTGAAAACTTTTAAGGAACTTTTTAGAAAATCAATATATACCTGAATTATTACCTCTAAGGGACTGCTTTACTTTTATTTTTTAAATTATTTTGAATTTTGAAATTCTTGTTCAATATAGTGTTTATTATTGTCAGCTGCTTTTAGTTTGATATACTTTATTGCAGTTAATAAACAATGACTGCTGCCTGAAAGTTTTCTTGGCAAGATTTTATTTAATTTTTTTTACTTTGTAGACTACTAGATCTTTCACTCCCAATTACCCAGGCTTGGGACCAGCAAGCACCTGTGTTGCAACAGTTGCATGGTTAGGCAGAACATGTCACACCCACAAACCTAGGGCAAATTGGAACAGCCAATTAGCCTAATGTGCATTTCTCTGGTCTTTGACAGGAAACCAGAGTACCTGGAGGGAAACACGAAACATGCAAACTCCACACAGAAACGGTCTTGCCAAACACAGGGCTCAAACCCAGGACCTTTTTCTATGAGACGAGAAAGCTAATCACTTACCCCTACTGTTATGTACCATTATAAAATTAAGACTATAATATAAAATTATAAAATATAGATAAAATATAGATAAAATATAAAATATAAAAAAATATAAAATACAGTAGAATTTAATTTAAGATCGGTTTCTCAAGAGTTGGATTCGACTGAATGGATAGAAGAAAGAAAAAAAGAATAATAACATTAACAATGGGAGCATACTATACAGGGTGGTCCGAAAAATCAGAGAACAGTGATGGAAATGCTTCTATATGGCATTCTTGTTCAAATGAACCCCAAAGTCTTGTGTAAAAAAAAGAAGCCAACACAGACACCATGAGATTTCGTAAAACCTGCCGATGGTCCATGTTAGATATATCTATTTATTAAATGGCAGTTTTTTACACAATAACAAATCATTTTGTGTGTTTATTTCTCACTAAACTAAGTCTCCAGCTTGAGGAGCAGTGTGTGGTCACACAGCCACAGTTAGATTGTGTGCTTTTAAATCACTATTATTGTTGGGAAGGAACAATCTCCTAGAGAATTTTTTTTATCCTGACGAGCTGGATGACCGACAACAGATGTTTACGAGTAGCCAATAGCAAATTGAGGCTTTACTGCCAACCAGGAAGCAAAAAATATGATCAAACTAAATCAGATTCAAACCTTCCCCACAGAAATCTCCGAAAAATAAATCAACCGGGCACAGAAATGGAGAAGTTACCTACCAACATGCCCGACCATCTTCTGTGTAAATTTTTCATGGAAGCGTCAAAACTGACTACAAACCAAACATCATTAGCAGCTTCCAGAGAAGCATTCAGTATTCTGTTAAAAAGAAAAGCCTAACAGGGAATATCTTAAGGGATAAACAGTTTACAAACTCCTGCATAGTGCTCACTGCTCGCTGGGAAATCTTGTTGGTGAAGCTAAGAGATTACAGCTGGAGCTATAAAGCCCTCACCCACACAAATGCCTTGCTCAAGACTAGTTCATTTACTCGTTCCTCAAAGAATAAAATAACCTTTAAGTGAAGTGCTTTGCTGGAGAAAAGTTGGGAGAATAAAACATGCCGTTGCCCAATTCTGAAGTTGTGGAATGTTTGATTTGTTTTAGTGGTAATGCATTGACATGCAGTCTGAAGAAAAAAGTAATGGCACCTAAAGTGAATTAAAAAAAAAGCTGCCATTTTAAAATGTCATGTGATGCCTTTAAAATGCCTTTTGGCTTAGTCTGTACTTCAAGACCTCAGGCTTACTATTTCGCAGTATAGACCTCACACTCAGGTAATAAGTAGTTTATATTAGATAGAGCCCTGAATGGAATGGCGAGCTGTCCAGGGTGTACTCTGCCCTCGCCCAGAGTTGCCTAAGAGGGGCGCCAGCCTTCCCGTGACCCTAATTAGGATTAAGCGCTTCAGAAAATGAATGGATGAATGAACATTAGATAGATAAATCGCTACATTTTAAATGACTACATCTTAAATTTAAATATTGACTTAAAAATTGTCTGGCACTGCACATGTCAGTTTAATTAAAATTATCTAGTCTAATAGTAAATCGAATTGTTTAAAAAATAATTGTAAAAATTTATAAAAATACCAGATTTTCAATGTCTCCTACTTGACCCTACTGAATACTGGTAGTGGACTTTGGACACCCACAACAGACCTGCAGCCTAAGTGCAAGGTTTTTTAAAGGATGAGGTATACTTGTATGGTGTTACTGTAAGATTAATATTAACATGGCACCCCTACCTTGGACACTCAGCTGGAATGATGCTTTTTTAACAAGTCCAGCCATGGAAACCACACACTCATACACTCCAGAGTCTGAGTACTTCAGCTTGTCAAACTTGGGTTTCCCATCCAGTTTAACGTTGTTCTGTAACAGGGTTAGTCATTAGAAATGACAGAGCTGATATCAAATTGAAAACTCCTGCAAATGTGTGTGTTTCTTCTTTTCTTTTTTTACCTTTGTCCAGGTGACTTGTGCATTTTCAGAGGCGCTCACCACTAACGTTGCCTCAAAGCTCTCGGATACTTTTTTAACAATCTTTCCTGTAGTGGCGTTGGTGATATTCAGATCTACAGCAAAACAAAACATAAAAACAAATCTCTATCTCTATATATTTTATTACCTACAACATAACTATTTTATGTGAAAATGCATCACCCATAGCAGATCTCGGAGTCATTTAATCCTGCCCATGAGAGTGGACTTACACAAGATAACGCCCTTGTATTCATTTTACTAGCCACGTATCTTAATTTTTATATATGGAAAGTCTCCGATTGGCTGGACTTTCCATATTCATGTTTGTCATGTGAAAAATGAAATGTTGAAACAACCCACATGCATACATTTTCCAAATAAGTGAAGAAAATCAAAACAGTTTGTGTTTCTGCACAGTAGTCTATCCCTGCTAATCAAGTGGCGTGAACCTTCATTTAAGAATGATTTGCGGCCATTACAGGATTTGTGAATGCAGAAAAAAACCCTAAAACTTTCAACCTACATCTCATTAAACTGACAGCTTCTACATGTATTTGATATCGTTCTGATCTGGGTATCTAGGTAGATATGAAAGGGGTGCAGATCTAATTTAAAAAGATTTACATGACTTACACATAACAGTCACATTGGTAGAGCCTGTCTTCGATTCGTCGTCCACCAGGGAGCACTTATATTCTCCACTGTCAGCCTGGGTGACACTGGTCAGTGTGTAAGTGTCCGAGTTCTCTGTGATCACATTCTTCTGCACATTTTAATTAGAGCACAGTTAATGGCTTTCAGCACAGACCTCACCAAACCCCTACCTGAACCTTTGCATTAGATCTCCACACTACAGGCTTCTGTCTCACTGTTAATTATACATGGCTGAATACATGTCAGAGATTTAACGGTAAAATACTGTATAAAAAGCTGAAAAATATCTGCTCTGACCGCACAGAGAGTTGAAATCTTAAGTCTGAATATGATAAAATCAGAGAAATATCAGATTGAACTTTATAATGATTAACATGCAACATGTATTTAATCGGCGCGGCAAAACGGCGTAATGGTTAGCACGTCCACCTCACAGCAAGAAGGTCCTGGGTTCGAGTCCCAGGCTCAGTGAGGGGGTGTTTCTATGCGGAGTTTGCATGTTCTCTTCTTGCTTGCATGGGTTTCCTCCGGGTACTCCGGTTTCCTCCCACAGTCCAAAGACATGCACATTAGGCTAATTGGCTGTTCAAAATTGACCCTAGTGTGAAAGTGAACAGCTGTGTATGTGTGTGTGTGTGTGTGTGTGTTGGCCATGCAATGGACTGGGGAGCTATTCAGGGTGTACCCTGCCTTTACGTGGAGTTGGCTGTAACCCTAGAAGGATTAAACAGTTCTGCAAATGAGTGCATGCATGAATGTATTTAATTTTTCTTTTGTACAGATACAAGATACTTATGATTTAACTTAGAGAGAACAAAAAACTGAGACCGTCTTGTCTTAGCAAATAACTAAATTTAAGTCCTTAGTGATATTTGTGCTTCTTTTTCAGCAGAACTTTCGATTCGCATCCAGGGCAGGTTTGAACACTGTATCCCAACCGAGAGAATCAGCTACCGGAGTTGAATGAACGAACAAAAATGAACATATGGGCAACCACATCTGCCCTTTTCCCAGTGCTAATAGATGCTGAATTGTTGATAAAAAGTAATACTGTAGTATGCATAAATTATGCAGTAGCCCACATGAACCTTAAAAGCAGCTTGTCATTAAGAGTGAGCAGAGAATGAAAAGAGCCAGACGTGCTCCACTTACCTTGATATGAAAATTATAGTTCGTCGGTGGGGGGTTCCCATCAGCTGCACATTTCAGTGTCACGTTGTCTCCCTCTTTTATCGGGACCGCAGACACGACCCGAAGGCTGACCTTTTCACTGGGGTCTGTGGAGGGGAGAGGTGTGAAACCAAGGGATTAGCTCATATGGAAGGCTACAGAAGGGGCAAAGAGATAAAGCCACTAAGCAGATGGTCATAATGAACCATTGAGAGGTGCTCAGTCTCAAGAGCAGAAGTTTTCCCAACTGAGGAGAGCTTTTGAGAGAAGCAGCAGGGCAGGGCTGGCTGTAATCATGCCTTGAGGCCCACAACAAAGCCTTATTCAAGCTTCAACGTCCCTGCTTCATGCTTTTCTGAATGCAGTTTATCCAGCCAGTACATGCTGATATTCCAGTGTGAGTGAAAACTGATCAGATTAGTCCATGATATTTTCTCAATCTGAGAAATTAGTTTATTAACAATATTTATTAATAATGTTTCATATTATTTAAAAGAGGAGGAAGGAGACTTACAGTGGATGATGAAAGTCATTGGAATAGACACAAGATCTGAGGCAAGGCTCTCCTGCTTGACAGCACAGACGAACTCAGAGTTCACATCTGCCTTCGTAGCTGTGTACTCGAGCTTGGAGAATGTACTTGAAAGGCTGGTGTCATTGTCTGTCTGCACATTTGATGTGATTGTGACCACTAAAACAACAATAAAAAAAAACAACAATGTAACAAGTGCTATTTCTTAAGCCTATTTGTTATTTAAACTGGGAGTGGAGAGACTTCCTACCTTTCCCATCATTTTTGAGTGGAATGTTGTCCTTCAGCCAGATGATATTAGCTGCTGGATTGGCGTCTTGAGTAGAACATTGAGCCAGCTTTAAATGTACAGAAAGAAAAGCTAATGATAATACAATATATAAATCAGTGCATCACAAAAGAGTAAACTTAAGATAAAGAGAATATTTAAAATGTAAATTATAAATGATATACTGACAGTTTATATTTAACATTTTGAGAGACTCATAGCCCTTTCAAGTGTAACTTCACTCCCAGCCTAACTCTGCCCACTGTATAATTTTGAAAAATGCTAAGGGGCTATGGGTAGGTAGGTGAGGGGCTTGGGGTAGGTAGGGTGGCGGGTCATAAACACTTGTGAATAATGAGTCTCGATCACCATATATTTGAAAACGAGCAAGCTTTTACAGATTCCCATTCAAGAGCAGGGGCTGGGGGATGTGGGCTTTCCACCTCTGATTTGAGGCAGTCATATTATTTTTTCATAATGTACATACGTATCAAATGGTCAACTCTACGACAGCTTGCAATGGTCAGGAAAATGTAACCAGTAAATAGAATTTTGAGCTATTTTCAACCTATAAAATGCCGTTTTTAATTAAAAAAGTTGTCATTTTGTTAGTTGCACTGATGTTTTTCAACACAGTACAGTATTAGTATTTTCTATAAAATTACATGAATGTGTGCAGAATATCTTTAACAATCAAAAATTACAAGATAAAATAGTCAAAAATCATATCAATCCATGTTTCTTTCCAGTGTAGCAAATGCGCTGTCCTGTGTTTGATGACGGAGAAACATATTTCTAAGTAAAACTATTTTTTCTTCATAAATATGCTTAAAGCCTAAACCGTTTTAGACAAAAGTCAATATACAGTATTTCAAATGTTGCAATACACAGGATTTAATCTGTAGATAAAAAAAAAGACACAATTCTAGACAAAGTGTAGTCCACCACAACTGACAAATATCAAGTAAATTACAACTCTTGGTCTCCATCCTCTTTCATAACCCTTAAGACTTATTCTGGTTTTACTGTTTTCAGAAAGAAGCCAAACATCCAATGAAAAGGCAAAAGCTATTCTAATTTTGCTCCAGGCTTCTGGGTGAATGCTTTCCATGAACTCCTAACAAGCCACACCTTAAAAGAAAAAAAATCATTACTGCATGAAGTTTATGACATACCATTGTTGGTTTGCCGAGCTCTATCACTTCAGCTCGATCTCTGATTGTGGGCGGAGCAGGGGCCTCTGCAGGAGAAGAGCGGATTATATCATTTAATGAACATGACTACTTACGCATGCTGTGTATTTTTCAGTTTTATCTGAGCGTGTACTTACTCTGAATTGTTACTTTAACCGGATACTCAAGTATATCTGTGCCTGCCACCACCATACAGGTGAATCTCTTCTGATCAGCCATTGTTGTGTTGGAAATTCGTAGGCTAAGGTCTTTTGTTAGACTGATTCTGCCCTGGTACTCCACAATTTGGGAGAATGAGACATTCTGAGTGTTAGATTTTGTCAGGAGATCACCGATGGAACCGTCTGCTTTGGTCTGGGGAACAGAATTAGGCATTACTTAAATTAGCTATAATCACTCATATAACCAGGTAATGATCTAATCACAAATAAATTCAGTTTCAGGCAATGCTAATTCAATGCATATTCTTTCATTCTTATGCGACATGTTAAAATATCCTGCAGAAAAATATCTTTTTTGAGAGTCCCAAACCAGACATTGCATCCATTTCTGTCAAATGGGGTGATGTATAACATAAAAGAAAGGATCCTAAATTTATTCATTCATTAATTTCGCGAACCGTTTAATCCTACTCAGGTCGAGGGGAGGCTGGAGCCTATCTCAGCTGACTCTGGGTGAAGGCGGTGTACACCCTGAGCAGCTCTCCAGTCAATTGCAGGGCCAACACACACACAACCATTCACACTCACACATAGGGCAATTTCTAACAGCCAATTATCCTAATGTGCATGTCTTTGCACTGTGAGGGAAAACTGGAGTGCCCACGCAAGCAAACTCCACACAGCATGCATGCACACAGAAACACCCTTGCCAAGTCAAGGACTCAAACCCAGGACCTTCTCAACCTACAAGTTAAATGTAAATTTAAAAATGTAATATGACAGAATTCAGATAGCAAAATGGAAATGGTTTAAATAAGCATCTTGATTATCAATTAGTCAATTATACAAAAAGAATGCTGGTTGTGGCAGTCATGTTAATATGCAGTCACCTTTAGATGTAACATTTTAGGTTCCACCCACATTAGTTGGCTGCCAGCCTATAAAACAGCATTACTTCTTGCACACCCACCTTTTCCTCAATGAACAAGAAATAGCCAGAAATAAAGTGATGTATCTTCTTTCAAGGAATGTAGGAGAAGTGACCGAACAGGTTCCAAGTTCGTTTATTTATTTAACGTGCTGATGTAATATTAATAGTGTAAACTCAGTATTCACTACAGTGACGTAGTGGTTAGCACGTCCGCCTCACAGCAAGAAAGTCTTGGGTTTGGGTCCAGGGCTCCAGGGCTCGGCGAGAGCGTTTCTGTATGGCGTGCATGGTTTCCCCCATGCTTGTGTGGGTTTCCTTCAGGTACTCTGGTTTCCGCACACAGTCCATATATAAGCTAATTGGCTGTTCCAAACCGTCCCTAGGTATGAGGGTGAGTATAAATGGTTGCGTGTGTGTTGGCCCTGTGATGGATTGGTAAGCAGTCCAGGGTGTACTTCACCTTGCCTAGAGTCTCCTGAGATAGGCTCCAGCCTCCCCATGGCTTTAGTAGGGTTAAGTGGATTGGTAAATGAATTAATGAATTTCTGGTGTCAGTTTCTTCATCTTTGCTAACAAATTTACATCTGGGCAGGTCCTTTTATCAAAAGCAAATTAAAATGTAAATTTAACTCACAACCAGGCCACTAAACCATGACCTAATATTCTGACATACTAATACCTATTAAATAATACAAGAACTGCAAGCAGTTGTGAACGAGGTCCAAGCTGACCTGCGCAAATGTGCCATATTTGGTATTTTAGGCCAGTGAAGCATTGTCTATCTAACCTGCATATTTGAGTGTATTTACTAGAATCTAACTGTGAATTCTAAACATTGTAAGTGTTAGCATAATAGGCCATGCCCACTCTGGGCAGTTACAACACCACTGTGGAGGTGGCCACAGGAGAGGGCCTAGTATGTACTCACTAAGTTTTGTACAAATCGGAAGAAACACTTATATGGTTTGGAACTGACCATTTTTGTAGTGCCCTCTAGTGGCCAATGCAGAATAAATTTGATCCAGAACATCAAAGTATTATGACAAGGAAGAATCTTAAGTTTCATGTTGATAGCATTTACTATGACCAAGATATGTAAGACAAGGAATTTAGCTACAAAAATCTGTTCATTAACAGCATGTTTGCGAACTAGAGAAGTTCTTTTAATAACTTTTTGTCAGGTCCAAAGTTGTGTGCAGATCAGGCAAAAACTCTAGGAGGAGCATAATTTGCTATTTTACTATACCCAATATATGCAAGACTTTGTAATTAGCATGCTAGTTATGAAAATATGTTCAGTAAAAATTATCACATTTTTAAAAATAGAAAAATTATTTTAATAACTTTTTGTCAGGTCACTCTCAAGTTTCATGCAGATCAGGAAAAAGCTCTAGGAGAAGTTTGAAAAAGTAGGTAATGCATATTTTGCAGGGGGGGGGGGTGTAATTCTATACAGAAATGGGCGTGGCTTACATCACATGATTCTGCTTAGTCCAGTAAATATGTGGATATAAGGTTTTTGAAACTGAAGCGCCAACTGTAGGTCAATGTACTTGGGCAGTACGTTTTATTTACGGAAAAATACGAAGAAGAAAAATAAAAAATAAATAAAAATAAAAAAGCGAAAACAAAATGGTTCCCAGCCCTGCTGAGCTTGGACTGTTAATAAGGACTATAAGTGAGAATATACTTACATATTTCCATTTGACAATCATGATGTCCTCTAGTTTGATGTCTCCTTTGTTACAAGGCACCACAACAGGTTCGCCATATTTGCCCACTATGGATAGATTTCCACTCACTGAAATAAAACAAAAGAAGGTTGTGGGATGGTTCCAGAAATGGGCCAGTAAATTTATTTCAGGTAACAGAACAAAACAATCTGGTATAATAAGAGCACATGAAACATAAAATAAATAAATGAATAAAATTTTTAAAATGATCATAAAAAAAATAAGTGAGTGAGTGAATAAGTAAGTAAGTAAGTAAGTAAGTAAGTAAGTAAGTAAATAAATAAATAAATAAGGGGTAGTGGTGGCCTGGTGGTAGGGTGCTGGATTACTGATCCATAGGTCGGGGTTCAAGCCCCACTATCACTGAATTGTCACTGCTGTCCCCCCAGTGCAGCTAACTGGGTTATCAAATGTAGGCCATGTCTCTCACTGTCTGTGGTGAGAGGCATGTAAAAGAACCATTGCTGACTTTCGTAAAGAGTAGGCTGCATTGTCGTCAGCGTGTTTCTGCCCTGCGATGGTCTGGCGGGCTGTCCAGGATGTACCTCGCCCAGAGTCGGCTGAGGTGGGCGCCAGCCTCTCCACGACCCTAATTAGGATTAAGCGGTTCAGGAAATGAATGAATAAATAAATCAGTATCAGCTATTTAACGGGTGCTAGATATTCAAAAAGCAGCACACATGCGGGTTTAATCTCTCCTATCAAGATTTAAATCCTGCAGGATGATGCTGAATGTCCTCTTCTGCTTGTCAGGCAAAACAGTCCGAGATTTTGAATATTAAAATAAAGCCAGATGACACCATGGCTTTGAAATAAAAGGCTTTGCACTGCTCTGAGTTGCAGTTCTCATGGCTTTGTACAGATTCATCAGAGTAAGCTATAAGGGAGCTGAACATATTCAGCTATGCAGTATATTATGTAGACTATACGTATGTTTAGGCTGGATGCTACATATAATACATAAAATACATAAAAAGTTCACTGTTCAAGTAGCATCTGCAAAATAGCCCCCGTTGTTTTATTATCTATTAACAATATGAGCAAGAAAAATAACAGTCTGGACTATGTTCAAAATTTAAATAGCAAATTGAACTATCAGGAATGAGAGTGCAGTTTGGGTATGATGTGTTTATTAGCTCCTTGTCGCTTAGGCCAATTCTCAGACTTTAAACTGTTTCAGGCAATTTTAAGTAAAATCAAAAAGTTTCTAATGTTAGGGTTTTCCCCCCAATAACAAACACATTTGTTAGTCAAACGAAGACTCAAAAATGAATTGTCTACTATATTGAAGGCAACATGTAAAAAGTAAAAAGGTTGTATTAGTCAACATCATTAATATCAGTTAACCATTGTTATTATATATTTATTCCAACATCGTACTTCTGTTATGGTTGATTTATTTGGATGATGCCATGCTGTTAGCAGCCATATTCTAATACCCAGCTAACCACAAATCATACACAAGACATAACTGTGTTTTTTTTTTTTTTTGCAGTAGATAGCCTCGGCCTCCCCATAACCCCAGTAGTAGGATTAAGCAGTTCAGCAAATGAGTGAGTGAGTGAGTGAGTGAACACTATACGGTCTGAACTCTATGGTTCAGTAGTGTATATTGTACAGTAGTTAGTACTGTACTGTATACTGTACTATATGTATGTTTGTACACTAATTCTCCACAGTTAGCAGGTACTACCTGCCGGTGATATAGGATTTTTTAGACTCAGTTCAGTTACTATGTTTAATAAAATTCATGATACTTAGTCCTGTTAAACATTTAACAATATAACAATGAGTCATACTAGATAACTTCCATAACACCCTCAGACATTTCCTCCAAGCTGCACATAAATCAAAGGAATCAAAACTCTCTCCACATCGGAGAGCCATAAAACCAACAGCAATATTGATAATATAACCTGTAGTTACACTTTATATCAGGATAGACATGACCAAAGATCCCATTGTTATTTTTTGTGGAGACTTGGAACTCTGAGCCACACGCAGGTAAAAAATTATGCAAGACAGTGATATGATAGAGTAGCTGAATGAGCCACAAATGAAATCTCGAAGTCTCATTGATGCAAACAAATTTCCTTCAACACACAGATTTAATATCTTTGAAACTGTAGGCAATGCAGTCTTGGGTCGAGTCTCTATTTGCTAACTACAGTTATTGTGGATGTAACCTGACGAAACACCAACAGTTATGTCCACAACGCTAAGTTCTCATGTGTGCTATGAAAAATATTGATTAATTATTTAAGGCACCATTTTATGGAACTTTTAACACTTTCCCCAGAAGTTCCCACCGGAAATATTGTTTTTCATTAAACATTATTATGTCAAGAGATTTAATATGATGTGTCTTTTTATATGCAACAATTTGAGAACTTTCGTGAAGCCCAGTTTATTATGTAGTTTCTATCATTAACACGGAGTTAGTGGATACCTAGTTGCATTTGATAGCAGGAGTAACAAAGTATCTAAAAAGAAAATATGTAATCTGCAGCTAGTAACACGATGAAGCTAATGCGGTTGTAAACATCATCTATATTGTGTCTCCGCATGGGAAAGGTTGAGTGGCAAGAGGTGATGCAGAGCCTGGACAGGTCAGCAGTGACTAAACTAGCAGCACGTCATTCAGAGAAACAGTGCAGTCAAAGATATCTGAGTACAGTAGTGCAGATGAATTCCAAATAAACCGTCTAAATGCTGGAAATTATTGCCATAAAGATATGATTTGCGACACGATGAAAGGATAGAGCCTAAAATAAAACAAAAGACAATTTTATTTCATGTGAGATATATATATATTTATTAGGGGTGCAATCGATTCACGTCTGAATTGCGATTCTTATTTATTAACATTCTGAATCGATTCAAATTTTCAAGAATCGATTTTTAAGAACACGTTTTTTCGAGCATTTCCAACCTTACTCACA
>JBCNYH010000013.1:24158610-24169160 GCA_039654325.1 Tandanus tandanus
AGCCAGCGCCGTCTTCGCTGAAGGCAAATGCTTGCACTTCGGATTTTATAATTTCCGGGTAAGAAGGAGCTTGACATTGGTGCGCAAAATAAAAGTCAAGTATTTCGGGAACACTTCAAATCTCCGAGCCCACATCTTACGCCATCACCCAGAGATAAAAGAACCGGAGCAGCAGCTTCACTAACGGAGCATTAGCCTGGTTTGTGAAATCATCGGCAAAAATTTCAAACGTCTTAAATTTCCACGAACGTAGCAATAACATCATTTTCATTTTTGGACTTGCTGGCATCCGCCATATCCTGTATATTTTGTCATCATTAGTATTTTATTCACATTTTGTTGGCACTAATAACACGCAAATAAAAAGCGAATGGTTTGAGAACAAAAAGCAAACAAAACGCAACTGATTTACGACAGGGGATTCGGTTTTTTTCCGCCAAATATCCAAACCAATCGCAAATTACTCGCAAATCAGTCACAAAAATTGTCGCGCAACCTTCTCCCGACTTTTGCGCAATATATGTATTTAAGCCGCAAAATATTTGTTTGGATGGCGACTCGCAGAACATCTTTATGCAAATTTCAAAATTTGCACAACAAAAAAAATTTGCAAAAAAATCTATTCGCATCAGTTGCTTTTCTGTCGCACTTCTAATGTGATCACAGCCTTACATTCTGAGCAGTCGAGATTAAACAGTGTACTTTAGAATGACAGCACAGCAACCCTTTCCCTTTCAACCAAACATTATATTTCTATATCCAGCAGTTTGTGGAGAACTACTATACACCTATCTCATTTTAAAGCTCTACTTTACAAACGTTACCCTTAAACTCTGCATGCCTGTGTCTAAATTCATCAAGGACCCACTGTCCTGCAAACACAGTTGCAGTCGTCTGTCATACTTGTCAACTCAGGGATCTGCTCTAGATTTATGACCTGAACAGACTTGTTACAAAACAGATCCTTGTACCGACATGTGAATTAAAAAAAAAAAGCCATATATTTTATCTGATAAATCAGCTTGCAACACTCCATTTCGAATAACAGTTGAAGCTCCTGATGTTGATCTTGACGATTTATATTAGTCACAGTAAATGGTACATATTCTTTAATACATAATATGAATGCGTCCTTCCCTTGGAATTCCCTGCAGGGGTACATGAATGTCCAATTTGTGTGGGGCCGGTGGTGGGGCAGTGGGTAGGTTGCTGGGCTCATGATTGAGAGGTTGTGGGTTTGAATCCCTGTTAATCCTCCACCGTGCTAAGACAAAGACCTGGGCAAGGTCTTAACCACAAGTGTGTGTCCCCCCCAGCAGTATAAATGGGTACCATTAAAAATTCTGATTAGGTAACCTGCAATAGACTAGCATCTCATCCAGGAGGAGTTGAACTCCTAGTTGCTTCACGCTACAGAAACCGGGGATAAGCTCCGGCCTGATGAGCCAGAAGGCTCGGGTTTAAAAGCCCAGCAGACTCCAACCTAGTAATATGAACGTAAAGCCTATAAGATTTATAAACAACATTCGTAACTAAGGTGGCACAAACACATGAAAGGTTTAACCCTTAACTCTAACCCTATCCTCACTGATTTATATGAAATATTTTAATAAGATACACAATGTGCTTTTGAATTTTTTTATTTTTTATTTTTTTACTTTTTTAAATCTGACCTGTGCTTCTTTCTTCTCTGCTGTCATGACTTGAATAGCATGGCATGAGAGCAAAATCAGTAAAAGAGGATTCATTTGACATGAACTGCTACGCAACAGCTGCCCATTTTACACAAGTGTTTGGAATAGCCTTTATGCTTGTAAAAAAAAACAAAACCCTCTCCATCTAATCTCATTCAACAAACACAACACGCCATAACACCTACATTAGAGAACACGAGCACACAGAGAGAGATCTGAGAGTGTGCAGTGCTGATTCTACAGAGCTCATGACTGCGGGGCAGGTGAAGTAAACAAATCCACCCCATCCCCCCATATTCACTCTTTTGTAAGCAGGTGCTTTGTTTAAACATTACGCTCACCAATCACTCATCTGTTACCAGAGCACAGCGCAGCACTTGATTGCTTCTCTCAACTGCACAAATACAACACAATACACTTCCAAATATTAATAAACTCACGCTGTGCTATAGATTCACATTCAATTATCTGCAAAATTCATGATGTTAAGATTGTGTAATATCATGTCTCTGCACTCTGTGCTTTATGATCTCACCAGTATCTTACTTTACCTTACTGAATTATTATTGATTAATGAAGAGACAGATCATATCACAACACCTAAAGTCCTCATTTGAACTAATAAAATGTTTATGATGAGAATCAGTTTATCAGTTATGGTTCGAATGGATATTGATTATGTAAACATGAACAAAGCTGCTGGCAGAAATATCTGATTGTTTGCTGTTCATAAATGGCTACCTAGATTACTATGGAGCCAATATTATCATGGATTTCTGTGGAGCCAAGCACAGCAACACCACAAAGGGTGGTAAAAAGAATAATAATAATAAAAAACCAGCACATGATAGCGCGAGGGCTTGCAGCCAATTCACACAGTCAATCACTGACTGTCTCGGGTGTTTACACAGAGTGAAACGCCCTGCAGATTTCATCTACATTTGGCCTGGTATTTTGCATCCTACTTCACTGATGCACAAAAAAAGCGAAGGAACAATACAGTAACAGTGTAATGAATGATTTATTATCCTTTTCTCCAAAACACCTTTGGAGAAGATAAAAATCGACAGAATAAGGACAGGGTGTCCAATCAAAAAATAAAATGCACAAAAGTGACAGATGACGGAACCATAAGTTTAATTTATATATATTTATAAGAAAACACGGCTCCCGGGGCGGTGCATTGACAAGGTGTGCAACTATCAACCTAGAGATCGCAGGTTCAAATCCAGGCTGATGTGACATTTGCAACTGGGAGTCCATGGGAGCTAACTGGCTGAGCATACGCCGGCTTTCCTGTTACTCACAGCGATTATTAGGCAATCATGGAAGTCTGTGAGCTCATTCACACAAAGGGGTGGATAACGCTTTGCTCCGAGTGTGTTAGGGTGCCCCCAAATACGCATGCTCAGCAGTTCATGAAGATTAGGGTGGCAGCATCGTGTGGCTTGGAGGAAACACAGCATGAGCCCAACTGGGTATTATGAACATGAGACACCCAAATAAATTTAATTATGCACCTGCCTTTTAGCGTGCGTGTGTGTGAGTGAGTGAGTGCTATTATACCACTTAGCCCTTAGTGAAGTAATGCACTGCCCATCCCTTTCTAGTTTCATTGTTATGTTATGCATACACCTTCACCTTCCTGTCTAACATCCTGATCAGCAGCTGCCACTGTACATTAAATCATATCTCTAACACTCTCTTCTAGGCCATAATCTCCTCCCAATGAGAGGCAGATACAGCTTTATCTATATTAACTATCACCATCATGCAGTTAAGTAAGACTGGGTCTTGAATAGAGGTAACAATTTTCAAAGGCCGACAGACAGAAATGGATTTTGACTCTATATCACTTTCCAGAATGTCCTCTTGTCAATCGAATGAGAAATGTGCCATTAAAGCTTAAAAAGCTGCCATAAATTAAGTCAGTGGATGTCTGGCCGATGCTTCATAAAAACAAAAGCCATTTAGCAGGATAAGAGATAAGTGCACTCCGGAATCACATCCATTACGTGCTAAATTATGAATTTGATGGTAGATGCCCCCGGGGGCCAGAATGCATTAAAAATCCAGCAATGTCTGCCATTAATGAGAAGTCGTTAAAACCTAAAGAGACAGAAAATACACTCAGCTTCTGGTGACTACACGAACTTATTCACAATGGCTACTGCATCAAATAAAAAATAAAAAAAAGAAAAGGAAAAAAAAAAGGTTTGTTTTTTCTTTTTCACCGTTCGTCTGTCTACAGTACAAACGCATTCTGAGACAGAACATTTGAATTTCAAGGCCTGCCAAGCTGCACGTGTTGATACTGTCAGCATTTGCATACGGGACACAAAGCGAGGCAGTCGCAGCTGCCAAACAGAAGGTGCCAAAACGTGAAGACACGCTTTCTCTGGACTTGCAGACCCCTTTTATTGAAAGCGAAGAGCAGTAATAATGAAATAATTAATCAACGTTAGCCGCACAATCAAAAGCTGTGTAAAAGAAAGATCTTTTGTGCAGAACGGAAAAAAGATGTAATGGTGTCCAAAATATGTGGCATTTTTTTGGCTCATGGTATCCCATCATGCCTTTATTCTTACCTTCAAAGTGTTTTAATGGTAATGTGTAACAAATACTTCAACGTGACTTAAGGAAGTCAACTGAGCATGTCTCGCTGTGCAAGCTGCGGTTCATTTCACATACCTACTTGTCTTAGGGGTCTGTCCTGAACAGGAAGTTACAGGGTCGTTCAGGTCTTAACCTGCCTACTACACCTTGATCTTCCCTGCCTTGAGGATTCACCTTGCAGCATAAAACCCACCTACAATATTAATGCTTCTGTCCCAGGCTTTTCTCAAGCATGTGGTTAAAATAAGGTCTAAGGGATGCATTGTGCACTTCATTTCCTACGGTTTCATTCATAAACCTTTATTAAGCGAACATGATTCAACTTGAGGAAACCTACATTACAATTACATAAATGAATAACTACAGCTAACTCTTCACCCTATGGAAGGACACCAGTCAGGAAATGCCCTGTTGGAATAGTGCTCTTTGGACTAACACAGAAGCTACAAGACAATTGAAATGGTGAAAAAAAGAGACTTTCAAACATGCTGAACCATGGGACTGCACACCTGGAACAGGTGTGTCTGCTCCAAACTGCAGAAGCAATCTGTGGTGGCTTGCACATTCAAAGCAAAGCGACATCAAAGTTGAGCTCAA
Source organism: Tandanus tandanus (assembly GCA_039654325.1). Lineage (NCBI taxonomy): Eukaryota > Metazoa > Chordata > Actinopteri > Siluriformes > Plotosidae > Tandanus > Tandanus tandanus. The sequence continues at coordinate 24,163,518 of JBCNYH010000013.1, forward strand.
TGAAAGCTCGCCCCACCTGCAGCCATTCTCCTCTTTCTTGGCCAACCGCAAGCGAGCGAGCGAGCGTGTCCCATATTTAGGCTTTCGTCTTCAGTTAAGCGTCGATCTTCCACATGCAGCACAGCCATTTAGAGTCCCCTTTGCAGGATGTGTAAAATGCTATAACATGTTGTACTTAAAACATCATTGTGAACATGGCCCCAGTACCAAAAGCTACACCTCCAGACCAACTACAGCCAGCAATATTCATGTTATGATAGGAACTGGGATGATTTGGTGATGGGTATCAGTAGAATATGTGTCTTTAAATAAAGCAAAGTGAACCCCCCCACCCCCCAACCAGTTTAACAGGAAGTAGCTTGCTTATTTTAACACTGTGGCTGCTCAGGTTTGTGTTTTTATCACTTAAGTTTCAAGCCCGAGGGCTGGAGCTGCTTGACATATAGTAGCCGTTAGTCTAAAAAAATATTTCCCTCCTGCTTATTTAGATATCTTCTTTAATGTAAATTACACTCTGATAAAAGAGTGGGCTCAACATTTTCCCAAAGTCATCAATTATTTAATTGTGACCATAAAAAAATGTAAACAATAGCAGAAATAACGGTACAGACTCCGATTCAGACATTTAATAAACACTTAAACGCCATACAACAATCAAATCAATAATTTACATTTAGCTTTGATCAGATTTGTTTCTTGCCTCATGAAGGAAATTTCTAAAATAAAATGTCAGTACCGTTTGTTTTTGGGATTTTTTTTTGTCAGAGGAGCCTCTTGAAGATTACTTAGGGGCAAGAAACATGTTCTCTGTCTTGTATTTACTGTAAGAACTGGCTTTGTCTCCTAAACCCTGACACGCCCTGAGAAGGATTATGAGGTCTTAAAATCGTAGTGAAGATCTTTTGTGCTCAGTAGTCAAATCGAACCACAACATAAAGCTGTTTTTAAGGCGATAACATGAGAGACAATTGGTGTAGCTCTCACTTTCTTTCTTTACCTAATCAGAATAAAGCCCGGTGAGCCTCGTGGGGCAGGTACTTAATAGATCACGCCAAATTACTGTAAATCAAAACAAATCCGGTCACTCCACTCTCACAAAATGTAACCGGACCTGATGGCATATTTCAGACGAAGATCCTGCAGCTGCATGAGGCACAGTCATTCATATGAGACCCGAGATCCCCAAATAAAGGAAATAAAGGACACAGAAGAGATAAGACCCTCTCTGTGGGGGTGTATACACTTGTGTTAAATTTGAGAAAAGAACTCACTTGGAGATACATGCGCCGGTTAAGAAAACCCCACTGGACAATGCAGCCCACAGGGGTAAAGTGCATAACAAAAGGAGGGGAACAACTTGACCCATTGTCCAATGTAGGGTGGACCTCCAGGAGCACTGGAGCTTCTAGAAAGCACCTTACGCGCATTTCAATAGCAGCCATTCCTGCACTGCAAGAGCGGCAGAGCTGTCCTTCTGTCGGTCGTAAAAAAGCAACACGTCTCCTCCTTTTTGGATGCCAAAACAATCGCTCTCTTGTTTTGCCTGATAACAGATAACGTAGCGCTTATGAATAAGTGCACTGCCAGGAAACAGCTCAGAGATATTGCTGTTGGGGGGCTGGGACTAACAAGTTTTATTTCATCATTTCTGCCAACTTACTTTTTTGTACAATGGATACTCGAGAATTTTAAAGAATAGAGTCACCGAAAACACTCGACGCGCTCTGGATGTTTTTTTTTCCAGAGCACACGTTTCACTTGGTGATTTGAGCCAAATAAAAGATTATAACTTGATATATTCATTAAAAAACCTGTAAATAATAATTGACAAAAACTTGATCACTAATACATTTAAATATTTTAACATTTTAGAAAATCCATGTCAGTGCCAAAGGACGTGTGAATACGACTTTAAGTAGGGGATTCTTAAATGAAAGCATGCCAAGAGAATCCCACCAGCCAAACAAGTTAGACCAGGTGTGACTCCGCCAGCGGTGTGTACATGTGTATGCCTGCGCATTTGTGTGTGTGTGTGTGTTAGAGAGTGACCCGAGGGGGTGGGGGAGAACCAAAGTGCAACAAGAACAAAAAACAGATGCTTCACCAAGGCCACTTTTCTGTGACTCCATCAATGGCCCCTATTAGGTCTGGCACAACTGTTGCTGTCTTACAAGATATGTTTGTTACAGTTAAGATAAGGACCACAAATAATCAGCAAAATCATCGTCTTACTTCATACTCAAACGTGCATAAACAGATACGCAGACTATATGCACTGCAAAAACAATAACAGCGTTAACAGTCTTCAGGGTTTTCCAGCTAGTAGAACTTGTTTAGCTGATAAAGTTGAGTGCATTCCCCCCTTCAGTGAAGCTCCAGTGGGCTTCAGGATTCAATCGGCACTGGGGTCGCACCGCATGTACACATGCTGCCCTTGCACGCAGGACAAACTGTCAATCTTTCAGCACAAGACAAAACTGTTATCAAACAGACATCACTTCAAGCCTCAAGCCTCAACCATGAACCGCACTAACAGAAGATCAACAGGCTCATCTTGGCACTACGTGCCAGGTGCTGTACTCATAACGCCGCCGTTCCTGGCACAGGACACTGATGATGAAGCTGAATAACTGAGTCTCCAGAACACACGCTATTCTCAGCACCAGCCTTTTCAGTTCTTAAAGTAAACTATGGGAATAAGTAATGTTATTTATTATGACTTTCCTTTTAGTTCTCCTTTTTATTAAAGTGTATACATGTACTGTCTGCAAAATGTAAATTTACTGATGTGCATGTTGCATTCATTCATCACCTGGCAAAGGCTGCATTTACATGCAAGCCTGGGGGAAAGAAACCAACGCCTCTTACCCCCAACCCCCTCTTCACACTACCTCACTGTCTTACACACACACACACACACACACACACTTCAAAAAAACCCATTTATCTGTGGTAAAAATAACATGATAAATAAATGTAACTCCCCTACAACAGGTGCAGATTTTGCTGGAATTTTAAAGTAAAGGGGGGGGGGGGGGGTGTGGGGGGGACCCCACTCCCAAACTCTCCATGAAAGAGGTTTTCAGTTCATCTGTATCACTCAACTTTATCTCGTATCAGACACAGCAAAGCTAGAAAAAGCCTGAAACCCCCACAGAGGGGCATCTTTTACATTCATTCACACATCCACAGAAACTTGGTTTAATTCCATCTGTTTAAATTAACATTATAAAAATATATTATTCAGTTCCCCAAGGAATAATTCAGCATTAAAGTACTAATTAACTCAGAAACCTGAGAGTCCATTCAGTTCTATAAGAATAATTATTAATACACCGTTAAAATGAATCATTTATCACTTTGCTGTGGAAGTTTCCTTCCCTCAGCGCCGGGTAGTTTATTCCAGGGAATAAAATCTGTTGTAGGAATAAAAGGCGAGCTGTTACCTTCCTCCAGCGCGGACAAGATGAGGACGCACACAGAAAAGGCGGTCACGCGCATTCTTTTAATATTACTCGTTTTTCAGCCTCCTCTTTAACAGAAAAACTCTCAAACTTCTGAAATAAGTCCTCGGTTTGTGAAGAGAAGAGCTGTTGTGTTTGATACACACCGAATTCAAACTGCGAGAACTGTTACCGCCGCGTGCGCCTCGCGTTCAAGCCCCAACACAGCAGCCCGGACCTCGCGCTACACAGCAACGCCATTGGTCTGTTTATCAAGCCCCGCCCGAAACCCTATCGCCCCGCCCACTTCCCGAAAACCTATCCAAACTGCCCCCTGCTTGGACATTTAGTAAAGAGGATTTTTTTTTTTTTTTTTTTTTTTTTTTTTATGTTTTAGTGACTCAATGTTGAATCAGTAACTTCAGCATTGGATTCAATCTGTTATACTCACTGACTCATTTTCCGAACCGCTTAATCCCACTAGGGTCAAGGGAAGGCCTATCCCAGCCAACCCTGTGCGAAAATCAGGTACACCCTGAACATCCCAGGGCAACACACCCACAGCCATTCACCCTCACATCCAAACCTGGCGCAGTCTGGAACAGCCGATCAACCTAAAGCGCCTGCCTTTGGGCTGTGGGAGGAAACCCACGCATGCACGGGGAGGACATTCAAAGTCCACACCGAAACACCCGAGCCCGGGACTCGAACCCAGAACCTTCTTGCTGTGAGGGAGACGTACTAACCGCTACGCCATTATGCCGTCCAAATTATTCTACTGAACTCAAAACACTTTTCAGAATCGGAATCGGAATACTTTATTGATCCCGGAGGAAAATGTGTGCAGGCAGTTGTTTCATACCAAGTAAAGAATAAGATAAAGATAAAAGTCTCAATAAAAAAAAAACTTATTAATATCTATCTATCTATCTATCTATCTATCTATCTATCTATCTATCTATCTATCTATCTATCTATCTACCTATCTATCTATCTATTCATCCATTCATAATAGATCATAATTAGGGTCATGGGGAGGCTGGTGCCCATCTCAGCCGACTCTGGGCGAGGGCAGAGTACACCCTGGACAGCTCACCGGGCCATCGCAGTATAAATGGTACCAACAAAAATATTGGGAGGGTAACCAGCGATGCGATGGACTATCGTCCCATCCTGGAGGAGTTGAACCCCTAGTCGCTTCACGCTACAGAAACCGGGATATACTCCGACTGTGATGAGCCACTAGGCTCAGGTGTAAAAAGTTCAACAGACTTCCCTAGCTTACATTTTACTGTTTATAAGATCTACATTAAATTTCAATAAATACAAAAGCCGGGTGAAATGGTGGCATAGTTAGCACGTCCATGTCACAGCAAGAGGCACCTGGGATTGAGTCCCAGGCTCTGTGAATACGTTACTGTGTGGAGTTTGCATGGTTTCCCTGTGCTTGCGTAGGTTTCCTCTGGGTATACTGGTTTTCTTCCACAGTCGAAAGCCATGCACAATAGGCCAATTTGCCTCTTCCAGATTGCCCCTAGTTGTAAGTGTGTGTGAGTGGTTGTGTGTGTTAGCTGATGGACTGGGAGGCTGTTTAGGGTGTACCCCACCTTCACTCAGAGTCGGCTGAGATAGGTACCAGCCTCCTTGCAACCCTAATAGGATTAAGCGGGTCGGCAAATTAATTAATAAATACTTACTATCATACTTTCCATACGATTGTAACTATAATGTTGTGAGATTATGTATGTGATCTAGATGTTTATCCCTATACCAAGTCTAGATATCTCTATCTCTGTATACCTACAGTGGATTATATTAAGGCCTATTAGTATTACCATCTATGTATCATTAAGATATCACATCAACTTACCATCACATAATATTATACCTGTATGTAATCAAATCCCTGGTGTAATACAGTATAATTACATTGGCATAAGATTAAAGAATCTCACCAGGGACTAGAGTTTCTTCTCACGTGTTCACTCTCCCTTTGAATTTACATTTTATAGCTGTTATTACCCAAAAGTGTCCCTGCTGCTTTCACCCAATTCACATAGGTATTGTCCTTTTTAACACCTCCGACTGGCCTGATGGGGATCCTGAAAGCCCTCCCTCTTAAACAGATTGAGAAACTACAGAAGACCTGCGGAATCTGTGATTCTTTACTTGCTTTCAAAGCATTAAAATTTTATATATA
>JBCNYH010000013.1:24200367-24211639 GCA_039654325.1 Tandanus tandanus
GAATTCTGTACTTGGTCAAAATTTGAGTAATATTTTCCTCTGATAACACTATTTATCGGAATTGAGAAAAGATTTCACTAGTGAAGCTGGGACTACTCTTCCTCTATACAACAATAAACAAGAGACAGTCATAAAAAGACAACCCTGGCCATGAAACAGCCCATTGCTCCCATGTTGCCTTATTGGAACTTTCGCACTCCTGCAAGAGTGAAACGAACTACAAATGGTGGCCTTTTCAAACAAGCTAATGCAAACTATAGAATGCATTTTAGCAGACTGCCACTTCATATATGTAAGAAAAAATGCTTGATGATGAAAATATACATATTTTCAGTGTAACAGGATAGTTTGAAATGCTTTTCACTTGTTTGAGCACTCTCCAGATGGCAAGGAGATTGGCGAGAGACTCCTCAGCCTCAAGCAGGGTAGCCTAAGTGCAGCTGAGTTCAATCTCAACTGTCACACATTAGCTGCTGGTAGAGCCTAGAGCAAATGATACTCAAAGGCCTTTAGCCTCCACAGTTAAAGGCTAACATCCCCACTATCCTCACATGGTGGGACAGTCAGGTGTCCCTTGACTCTCCCACTAACCTCCTCCTCTAAACGAACCAAAGAGAGTGGAAGTAAAACCTCAAGATGGGGGTCCATTAACATGTCAGTATCGTCACTGTTTTGACCACCTTCCCCATAGTGCTATGATTATCCTGGATGCATGCACAGAAACCTCAAATATCCTAAACAGGAAGTGTTAGGATTTTTCTTTCATTCATTTTTTGAACCGCTTAATCCTAATTAGGGTCGCGGGGAGGCTGGGGGCCACCTCAGCCGACTCTGGGCGAGGGCAGAGTACACCCTGGACAGCTCACCAGGCCATCGCAGGGCAGTGTTAGGATTTTCTTTTCTTAATTTAATTTAGTTTACCCTAAATATCAGAGAAAGAGAAAGACGATTGCATGCAGATAAAGAAATCATTGCGTGACTATCTTTCACCCAGGAATTACTTTCTGCTCAGGCCTGTGAGGAAAAAAAAAAATCACTGAAGTACACTTGTAGACACTGGGGAGTTGTTAATCCAGGGTTTTTCAAGTTTTTATTAACCATGGTGTAGAAAAATATGAGTGGTCATGAGTGGTCAGAGCACACAAATAGCCCTTTGCAGCAGACTATGATAGGTTAGTACAAACAAAGTGTTGATAGGCTAGTTCGAAGTCACGCAACTGCGTAGACGTGAAGTCTTTCCAGTTGCTACATGTGGATGTTATTTGTTTTAAAATCACAGAGAAAAGTAAAGGGGTAGGGTGTGCCATACATACCCTATCAGAAAGCAAACCCACACAGTGGTCATCATATTGTCCCTAACAGTGACTTAATGTCCTTTCTGTGTAAATAGCCTCAACCACAGTCAACAAGTGGAAAGTGTATCATAACATAAGAAATTGTTCTTTAGCAAAACTTTAGCCCTTTTATAATTCAGAGACAAACTCATCACACACCTCCTGAGCTACTAGACACCCTGGCGCTCACAGAACACAATAACCCCTTTAGTGTAAATACTACAGAAATCCACAAGTTAGGTTTGTTGTGCGCTTTATGTGCTCAAGCTGAATAATTGTGACTTTAGCAGAACTACACACTTATTATGGTAATAGTAGACCATATTTCAAATCCCTTCATCTGCTCAGGCAATCAGGTATTTTTGCACCCTTACAGGAGTGTGTGAATGACAGGAGAGCCAATTTATGTCCCAAGTATGGGGAGGATTCATGGAAATAACTCAGGGATCTATCAGCCTAACGTCTACACACAACTCTTCCCACCATTGAAGTCACTGACATCCAGACCTTACTATTTTTTCCAAAGTGTGTATAATAAACGTTACTCTACTTTGATGCTGGGAAGACATTATCCAATGTCAAGACTGACTTTCTCATCTGATTATCATTGTTTTACTATGGGTAGAGCCACTTTACTGGAGTGAATCATGTTGGCATCACAACATTCTTTGATTATAGCAACAAATTGGATCAGGCAACTGAATCATCTTGGTAGTTAGCTAACTAATATTCACTGAAAAGAAATCAAATTTGGATCAGCTTAAAAATTATAAGACCTAATCAATCACATGAAATATTTGATGAAGACTCAATGTAAATAAATTATTCCATTTAACCTGTAGATTAATTAAAGTATATCATATTTATCTGTGAACACTGTATTAAAGAGGGTGAAATATTTGATTGTTCAAAAATGTTGAAAACAATTTCGTCCATTTGCTCATTTTAATATCATAAAATACTGAATCCATTAATATATTAAACAATGAACAAAAATGAGGACCTTACCAAGCTGTGAGTTGGAGGTTAATGTTTCATCTACAAAAAGAAAAGAAATTAAATGGCTATGGTTAAAGATTATTTTATGCACAGTTAGAAAAAAAAAAGGTTACATAAAGCGAGCAAAATTGCATAGTCTCTCTCTCAAAGACGAACCCCCAATGACAGGCATTTGTACACTGGTACCTGCATTTTTAAGAGTGATGAAATGCCCCTGAAATCAAAATTGGTGGTTCAGAGTTATTTGTTCTTTTGTGTTATAGACTCCAATATGAAAGAATAAGTATATATAATTTTTTTTGCAGATATATTTATTTTAATGGCATATTTCATGTCTTGTGCTCATCTCATTAAAAGCTCTCTAGATAATATACAGTATGTCCCATACAGTGGGTACAGAAAGTATTCAGACCCCCTTAAATTTTTCACTCTTTGTTACATTGCAGCCATTTGCTAAAATCATTTAAGTCCACCCCCCCCCCCCTCATTAATGTACACACAGCACCCCATAGTGACAGAAAAAGACAGAATTGTAGACATTTTTGCAAATTTATTAAAAAAGAAAAACTGAAATATCACATGGCCATAAGTATTCAGACTTGATTAGAAAAGGCACACACCTGTCTATATAAGATCTTACAGATCACAGTGCATGTCGGAGCAAATGAGAATCATGAGGTCGAAGTAACTGCCCAAAGAGCTCAGAGACAGAATTGTGGCAAGGCACAGATCGGGCCAATGTTACAAAAGAATTTCTGCTGCACTTAAGGTTCCTAATGTGTACATTAATGAGGAAAAAAATGAACTTAAATGATTTTAGCAAATGGCTGCAATGTAAAAAAGAGTGAAAAATTTAAGGGGGTCTGAATACTTTCCGTACCCACTGCACGTCTTGTAACAGCACTTTAGCAGCAAACATGGCTTTTGTTTTGTAGCCCCATAGTGGAGTTTATTCATTTATTCATAAATAAATAAATACATACATATACAGAATTCAACATACAGAATTAAATATTTAAGACTGACTTCAAGTGTGATTTAAATGTATTTAAATTTAAATGTAAATGCTGACATTCATGGTAGACATGGAATAATATGCTTTAAGAAAAATAATCCAGAGGGGCAAATTTAAGAAGAATTATAGGGTTCAACATTTAAATATTCCCCTCACCTCCTCTGGTGATTATAGGGCCTGCAGTAATGATTGCATCTTCAGTGGAAGCATGAGGAGCTGTGGTGTCCTCCCTCTTTCTTCTTATTCCACAGATCTGATGTTTAAAAAAACACTCAATGCAAACATTAAAGGTCATTGGCAAATATAATTTTTCACGATAATTTGCAAGTCCCTAAAAAAAATTAATTATCATTTGCAGGTATTTCTTAGAAAATTAATCATTTATCGACTGATGCTGAACGTGAATTTCTCGGCAGCACCACTCATTGCGTGACGTCATTTTGGCCAAACACCAGTACAGCAGACTATTTCCAGTGAGCTTTCATTACACGCTTGATCGGGCTCATGCGGGTTTGTGCTTGCTTTGTTGTTATTATAATCATGCCTTATTGGATCAGGTAAAAGTTTTCATCTGTTTTGAAGTGAAGGGAACAGAAGAAAAGACTGGGCCATTCACGTAAAGCGAACTGTAGGAGATAAAGGCTGGAAGCTGGGCAAATATTCGTACCTTTGTTCCGATCATTTTACAAAGGATTCCTTTGTCCATAATCACAGTGTTGTGAAAAGTTTGGAGATGTGTTTGGAGTAGAATAGACTGAGGAAGGATGTTGTGCTGATGGTATTCAAACAAAAGATTTGAGAAAGATAGAAAAAAAAAGAAGAAGGCTGGAGGTAAATTGGCTCTAATCTTATAAATGGATATCCACTATAATCTACATCCACAGCGGAGCCACAGAGCTAGATGTAGTGCTCAACAGACAATAGTACTGGTATGGATTACTGTAGCAATGTACATGTTTCATGGTTGTTTGTTCCTTACAAGTTATATTAGGGCTGAATGGAGATAACAGTCTCTGATTTTCAATACAAAAACTTTACTATGATACAGTAACAGACTATCAATGCCTGGGTTTACACATGTTTATGCTTTTTGTTGTGTTTGATTGCAACACTCAATGCAGTGTTTACATGATAGCTAGGTTAGTTTGGGTTGGAGTGTGGATCTCAATAAGGTAGAATAACATAATAATAACATGCATTATTTCACATTTTATAGCAGAGCTCCAAAGCCATATTTGTTGTCACGTCCGTGCTCACAGGCAACCCAACACACGTGGATTCTTTTTTTAACAGTGGAGATTATAACCTGTCCATGTACCTAACTTTCCTTTAACTTGTTGTACATTAAACAGTGAAGCTTCAATAGGAACTCAGAATACTTTTTCCTCACTAAACATAGAATATTAAATGTGAAATAAAGCATGATATTACCTACCTTACTGAGATCCACACTCCAACCCAATCTAACTGTGCTTTTGAGAGAGAGAATATGTTAGAATATGTTAAACCTGTTAGAATCATTTTAAATAACACCAGAATCTGGAGGGTTTTTTATACTTTTTAATTCTGAAAACCCTGAAAATAAGTTATTAGAAAATTGCTATGCAAACATCAGCATTTGCACTACAAAAACTATGAACATTTTGGACCCTGTGGTGTTACATTAATAGATAAATCGACATTTGTAGTTCCTTCGCATTCACTCTCGCTCGACATATTGAGAAGTGCTGAAGCTGTTGTTTGGACAAAATGACGTCATGCTTAATTAATGCCCACTGGTGGTATGCTCGAGAAAATTTCACAAGAAAATAACAGATCGTGAGCCATGTTCTGATAGATGTTTCACTATCTTTTCACAGTTATTCTGACTGACTTGTTCCAATTCAATACTTTATTTGTGAGAGAATATAAAAAGAAAAGTCACAACGGATGAAAGCTGCAATCTTACTTGGATATTTGCCAATGATCTTTAAGTATTAGGATGACACCCTACTTAAAATGCCTTTAATTGATTATCAATTCTACGTCAAACAGAACTTTACCGGCATCAGCACTGCACAGTCGTCTACTTGACACAGCTTTGTGACACAGTGCAAGAAGACAGTGGACATCCTCTGGTTTTTATGCTTCACAAACCGGAAAACTTCAAAGGCAAAGCGACCCATCTGGCTTTTCCCATTCTCAAAAACTGTTGTCTGTGGGTCTTTGTGACATCTATAAGAAAATGCAACTAAGAATCAGACTTTTACTGAGTGCATAAACACACACACACACACACACACACACACACACACACTGATAAAGTAGTCTGTAAGGCCATTGTAGGAGATTTGTATAGTGAGTGGTTAGTTTAAGCAGGTAATGAGCTCTCTGCTGGTTAATGTGCACCGCTTAACACACCACTTTAGATAAAGCGAAATTACCCGAAGAAAAGATCGTAGCGTATCTCATCATTGGGATTCCCAGAGGGGGTGGTGTAACAGTAATCCATCAGTATATTCCATCTGGGGGGATGGGGGGGACACAACCATTTGTATTAGTGACGCCAAATGAATCTCTGATCTTAAGCATTTTAAATAAATGAAGATGCTAAGATGTGGGAATTGCATAAGAAAACAGAAACACATTAAATATGTAATTAGGGTTATTTTTTTATAATTGTGTTTGTTCATGTTAACTCATTCTTCTTTAAATCTGGTTTTCTAAAATCTGCTACTCTATACTTATAGTATGGACGTTTATTATTATTATTATTATTATTATTATTATTATTATTATTATATTTTTACCACACCTCCTGTCTAGATTTGTGGCCTTGACAGCAGCAAACACTCTAGTCTTCAGAGCTAGACCAGCCATGGGAATGGACAACTGCTGACTGAAGGATGAATCCTGTGAAATTAACATTCAGTAAAATTAAATTTACCCTTTTAGAAAATAATCTTCATTTAAAAAAGGCATGCATTTCATTAAACCAGGGGGGAAAACAGAATGTTTATTTTCTATTCAAAGTTTCACAGTTTAATTTGTACTGACAGTTGTAATGTGTAAATTTTTTTAATCATATGATATCATAAACACAAATTCTGTAAAAATTATGTGGTGCTAAAATAATATTAAATATCAAATATAGTTTCAAATTCACTCACATTGTATAGAATCAAGCTCAAGGTGCTCACAAAGGTGCCATTATTGTCTTTTACTGCTATTGCTGCTGATGATCTTAAAATAGTACAGACAAGATGTTCAGGATTTAGACATTTTACAGTGCAGTCACTTCTAAAACGTAACTGATATTAAATAAACCGAAGTTATCTAGGAAAATGTATGTTGTGCAAATAGCACACTTCTACCCTTCAATTTACCTATTTGGTGATTTGGAATGAGAAACAGCTATACAGAGGAGAAGACTTACGATGCAAGCTGAGAGTTGTTAACCAGGTACTCCAGAGGATAACTGCAGCTGAATTTATAAAGCAAGCCAGGCAGGTAGCTAATGATGGTTGGAGGGTCAGGGGTATCAATGTAGCCAGATACATTCCCTATCTGTACCAATGATATATTCCCAAAAGCGTTGTAGCTCTGAGCTGCAGAAACCTGCCAAAAGATTAATTTTTTTATACTGGGATATAAATGTTATTATAATAGATTAAAATATTGTATATTGTAAAGTATTCCTTCAAAGCAGATATTACCTTGTCTTTTATAGAGTCAGCTACACTAGCCTAAACAATTGTTCAAAACAGTGATAGCACTTTAAAAGACAAATGAATGTATTTAACACTAATAATATTTGTGCACAGCCATTGCACCACATAAAATGAAATACACTAAAGTGATCTTGGGGGCTTGACTTCTTCTAACCAAGCAGTCACTTCAGTATTTAACAGTTCAGCATGTCTCACCACCAGCATGTTTCCACAGGCCTCCAATGTGCTAAGGCTGATGCTGAAGAGTACTGCTGTGGGAAATGTGTTGTTGTTGATGAAACCGCGGCACTGAGCGTCGCCCTGATGTCCATTCAAGGCTAGGTCAGCATCAGTGTAGCCTGAGTAGAGCACTGGGCAGAAGTTGATCTTCAGTGTGATGGTTTGCACACCACAGTACACAGTGATATCCTGCTCGGCTTCAGGTAAAAATAAAGGGGGGGAGACAGCAACATATCAAGAGGAGTGCTTAGTCCAGAAAGAGAAACGGCAATGCTCAATCGGCAATGCGACAATTGTATTTCCTTACCCGGGAATCTGCTATGGAGGGCAGGATCACAGTTGTAACCATTGAACTGAGTAAAAGCCAAAGGCATTCCATGAGTTAAAAAAAGAAAAATGCATATTAGCTCCATTTCAGCACCTGAAAAGATGGTATTAGGGAGACAAAAGTCAAGAATTTTATCCAGAACAACATATTTTTAAAAAATAGTGGTAGAAGTTTGCATCACTTACTGATATCTCCAGAAGAAGGTGGGTTTAGCAGAGCCCCATGTGCTCTGGCCTGCTGCCTGTAAGCGAATGGCTAAGCAGGCTCTACGAAAATGGCATCTAGCAACAATCTAGCAGATGGCAATCTAGCAGCCTGCTTAAAGTTATTATCAGAACTCTTTAACAATACGACCTGTCCAGCACAACATGGGAAACTGCATCAAATTGGAGTGCCTTGAACAAATCTTTTCACAGAACTGGAAACATGAAACTCTTTTACAATTTCCCACTCATATCCTCCTGGCTTGATCTGCCTCTGTCATCAAGCACTAATGTCTGCACTCAGCAGGGGGCAAAATCAGGGAATTACGTTTTCATCGGCTATTGAAGGAACTAAACTGGCTTTTCTCTGCATCTGCCCATCAGGTAAGGCTGGAAGGGCAGGCAGTTGACTTTGACGCGCTGGGCCTCTGGTTCATCTATCTATATATACACACGCACAGTGTAATTATAATATTACACACTGCACAGTATCCAGAGCAAATACTTGGAGATTGTTTACAATAATGTGACAGAAGACATTGAGTGCAGTGATGAAAAATAACACATGCTGGCTAAAGGTATTAAAAAGAAAGCACACAGAACAAAACAAACGAACAAAACAATTGTTCACACTTCATAAAATGACTTATAACAAATGGCCTCAAAGGCCAGATATTATACCCATTTTAAGGCCTTTATTTTTCATTATGGATACCAGTGGAGCACCAAACTACAAATTTCCTAATCCAAAAAACTCCACAGTTCTTCAGGAACCTGCTCCCCACCTTACCCTGAAACACTGATTTTGGGTGTGCGTGCTGGATGGCGTGTTTGGCTTCCTCCTCCCATTGTCCCATGGTCATATCGCCCTCTATGCCTTCTCTGCTCTGATTAGTCACCTGAAAATTTCATGCTCAGTGCACTGGGAGGCAGACCGGGATGGACCGATATACTCGGGGGTGATAAGTCAGAAGCTAATCAGAATGCCTAGCATGGCAAAAACGGTGAAAACTTTTTTGGAATTTGTTGCCAGCTTAAAAAGTCCAGAGGGAAAACTTAAACATTCACTAACCTCATTATTTGACACTTTGGCATCATCAAACATGGCTATGCAACACTGTAAAAAATTGTATCTGGCAAAAGAGTTGAAAAAGCATAATATCTCCCCTTTAAGTTTCATGAGATATGTAATCACACTCTTTTTTGCTTATTTGCCAAACCTCTTAATCCTATTAGTGTTGTGGGGAGGCTGGAGCCTATATGAGCTGATACCTGACCACTGTAGGGCCAACACACACACAAACACACACACACACACAACCTTACACACTCACACTCATATGAATGAATGAGTGAATGAATGAATGACGATGATGGATCTACTTGATGGGTATAATTTTAATTGGCTTTTTAGTAATATGTTTTATTTTGTTTACTATAATCTGGACCTGACTGTGGCACACATGCTTTTAATTTAGTCCTTTTCAAACAGCTGAGGTGGATTTACGAGTTAATCATGTAGGTTATTTAAGGACTTTTAAAGTTGGACCCTGCATGAAGCATTGTTCTGTCTCACTCATTGTCTTTAAAAAAAAAAAACTTTAATTATTCTGAATGTTTTTACAGTGAATGACCCAGTTTACTTTCTCATTGCTGTTTTCCTGCCTAGCCTCTGATATTGTGTTTATGTGTATGATCCCTGCCTGCCTCATCTACCATGCCTTAGGATTATACCTGTTGCACTGTTTGTTTGATTGTCTGACCTCTGTCTGTCCCACATTCTTTGAACTTGAACTGTGTGTTGGATTTGTCTGCCCGGGTTACATCATTGAACCCTTTTGATCTTCAATTTGCATCATTGCCAGAGATTTGCATCTCTGCTTCATGCCAATATGACACTCTATATGCTGTTTTTAGTTGGGTTCATGTTGCCCATCACTGCACCTTATAGTAAAAATTCTGTGTGTGTGTGTGTGTGTGTGTGTGTGTGTGTGTGTGTGTGTGTGTTAACTGGGAGTTTATACAGTAGTAGTAGTCTGTTTACCCAGTTTCCTTGGATGTCAGAGACTAGATTTCTATTTGTACTTGGCTCAGTGCTAATATAATTATTAATTTTAACATCATGTTTAATACTTGGACACAAATCCTTTATAGTCAGTGACCACATGAACTCATCATGACCAACCCATGGACAGCAGCAAATACTGATATTTCTCTCTCTTAATATGCCAGGCATTTATGGCAGCAACCTTCATTTGCTGCTTAGTTGTGGGTCTTTATACCTTCAGTTTTGTCTTCAGTGTGTGAAAAGCATACTCAATTTATTTTAGGTCAGATGACTGACTCAGCTGTTTAAGAACATTCCATTTCTTTGACTTAAGAAGCTCTTGTGTTGCTTTCGCTATATGTTTTGGTCATTATCCATATGTACTGTGAAGCATCATTCTAGAAGTTTTGGAGCATTTGACCGAATCTGAGCAGAAACTATAGATCTATACTTCATTCTCCTGTCTGCACTTACATCATCAATAAACCAGTTCCATCTCCAGGGACATCACCAGTTCTCAGCCATACATGCCCATGTCTACCAAATTTGTGATTAGGTGCTATGCTTTGGAACATTTCCTTTTCCTTTCCAGACTTTTCTCTTTCCATCGTTCTGGTACAAGTTAATTTTGGTTTCATTTGCCCAAAGTTTCATGGTCCAGAACCAAGCAGTCTAATCTGGTCTTTCTGTCCTTGAGTGTTACAAGTGGTTTGCATCTTGCATTTACATTCGCGAAGGTGTCTCTTGAGCGAAGTCTTTGACAATAATTTGCCTGTCTCCTCAAGAGTGTTAGTGACTTGGTTAAAAGTTGTGAACGGGTTTTTCTTACCAATGAGCAATTCTACAATCTGCGTGCAAAAATCATAATAAGTTGATGTTATTACCAGCAAAACACAAAATCTTACAGCTTTTGTACCAAGTCATGCCCTACCTAGTGAAACTATGGAAGTTACTTTTAATTAAAAAAAAAAAAAAGCGTATCAACTGGCTTCTGGCTATTAGAACTCTTTGTGATAGGTTATAACTTACGAATAGGTTGTATCTTATTTTACCACTCTATATAACACAGCAATATATATGCAAACTTTGGCACAGGCAGTAAGCAGGAAAAGACTTATCTAAGTGGTGCGCTAACGCTAGCCGCAATCCCACCATTGAGCCAAAAACCATGTGAGCTAGTGCAAGCCAAAGCCATTACCGTTTCCAGTGGCCGCATCTCCTTGGGGCTACTAGTACAGAAACTATGCTAAGCGCTAGCCAGATAATACCTGCTAGCTCAGCCCACTTTTACCTACACATTTACTGCTGAAGGGAAAAATATACTAATACGGGTTTATAATACCACTTATTTAGCTTGACATTAGTAATGAGTATTTAGTGGATGAACTTATGTGTCTTATGACCTAGATTGATTAAA
>JBCNYH010000013.1:24222374-24242962 GCA_039654325.1 Tandanus tandanus
CAACCCCCTACACATCCCTAATGAGCAAGCCCGCGGCGACAGTGGCAAGGAAAAACTCCCTCAGTTGACACAAGGACGAAACCTTGAGAGGAACCAGGCTCAGGAGGGAAACCCATCCTCATTTGGGTGAAACTTCACTGAGTGAAGCCAGGGTACACCCTGAACAGTTCGCTAGCCCATTGAACGGCCTTGTGAAATTAACGATATTATAAAAAGTGAATGATATAGGCTTATTTTTAATAAATATTTTTAAAGAAGTTTGCACTTTGTCTTTGTTTATTGTTTATTCAATAAGGGCAGTAATATATAAAAAAAACCCCAACACTATATTGAACATTACTTCTTGTTCCCAAAACCGTAGCTGATTTAAATGATGTCCGTGTTACTCATTTTACTTCATATTTGTAGATTAAATGGAGGTTTATCACTATCTGGATCCCATAGAGGTGAAGCCTCACTGGCCTTGTTAAACTTTGACATTTTCTTTGACAGAAATGTCATTTTTGTGAGGCTAAGAACACAAAAGTATGTTCCTTTGGTTTTTATGAGGTGCACATCTTTTTATTAACTGACGCATTGATTTGGTCTCATTTATAGATCTCATCCACTGTACCAATGAGATGAATGTGAACATTCCTCAGCTGGCTGACTCACTGTTTGAGAGGACCACCAACACCAGCTGGGTGGTCGTCTTTAAATCCCTCATTACAACACATCACCTCATGGTCTATGGGAATGAGGTCAGTGCTGCTGATGTCAACATTTCCCATGATTCAAGTTATTTATTTATGTACTATTCATGTACTAAGAAGCACTATTCTGTTTCGCAGCGTTTTGTTCAGTATCTAGCCTCCAGGAATACGCTATTCAACCTCAGTAACTTTTTGGACAAAAGTGGACTACAAGGTATGTGCACCAGTTTCAGGAATTAATTCTATTCAATAAATATATAACTTGCTTCTTAATTAACTGTTTGCTCCACAAGCTAGAGGTGGATATCAGGTTACAAAATGAAAGCTAGTGGAAAATTGTTTTATTCTATCTTCACACACTGGATTGGGAGAAATCTAGCATTTTGATGACTGTATAACTCTTAAAAAAGAAAAAAAACCCCACATTCTTACCATGAAATACTTAAAGGAAGAGCCGGTTTGCTTTTAGCGAAGCATGGAGTCCCACATGGTTTTAACACTTCTGCGCCATTTCTGCTCCTTCAGTCACCAGCATCAGGCCTGAAGTTGTGTCCGTCAATATTCTTTCATGTTCTTACCATCATGTAGTTTCAATGAAAATTTGTGTGCTTTTGATGGAATAAGGCTACAATGAAAGGTCGGTTAGCTTAGTGGTTAACTTAGCATTAGTTTCGACCGCTTCCGTTTTTCTATTTTTCTGTAGTGATGGAGCTACTAATGGTATATGAGGTGATGTCCTAGTAATAGGTCAGCCAATCAGAACACATGATTGCTCATATCCAGTGAGTCTGGATAGAATAATTTGATTATTATGGTAGGAATATAATGGATTGTGTAACAAACTGTACTGATGGATTCTTTGTTTCTGGACTCATAGGTTACGACATGTCAACATTTATTCGGCGGTACAGCAGGTATCTGAATGAAAAAGCAGTGTCATATCGACAGGTTGCGTTTGATTTTACAAAAGTAAAGCGTGGGTAAGAAATTTAAGAAAATATATTCTATAAAGCCATTTTATTAAAAAAAAAATTATCAAAAAAAAAAATAAAAAAAAAATATATATATATATATATATATATTATTAAGTTTGTTAAATCAGATATTGATGATAGGTTTTTGCTTTAGAACCAGTATAAAATACTAGTAGGCTGTAATTCTCAGTACCAACCACTGAAATAATGTCATAATGTTTTACTTTAGTGTCGATGGAGTGATGAGAACCATGAATACAGAGAAGCTCCTTAAGACCATCCCGATCATCCAGAACCAGATGGACGCCCTATTAGACTTTAATGTAATCCCTTCTGATGTGTTTACCATTCATACAGCAGCTAATATTTCTGAAAGGAAAGTCGAATGATTGTTTTATGTCCAGGTCAATGCCAACGAGCTCACCAATGGAGTTATTAACGCAGCCTTCATGCTCCTCTTCAAAGATTCAATCAGGCTTTTTGCAGCTTACAACGAGGGGATAATCAACCTGCTGGGTAAAACTTACAACGCATCCACATACGCCATGAAGAAGAAATTCAGTTTTTATAATATTGTCACATGATAACATTTCGTAATGCATGGGGTTGTTGTAGTGGTTAGCATTCTCGCCTCACAGCAAGAAGGTGTTGGGTTTAAGCTCCGGTTTCCTCCAGGTGTTCCAGTTTCCTCTCACAGTCCAAAGACCTGCACATTGGGCTAATTGGATATTCCAGATTGCTCCTAGGTGTGAATGTGACTGTGAATAGATGTTTGTTTTAGAGGGTTGGTGCAAGGAATGGCACTGGACTGTAAAAATCCTGCCATAACTAATCAATGTATAAACCACACATAGAAGTAAAACATTTTGTTAAAGAACATAATTATAAACAATTAATATTAAAGTAAAATGAAAGGCAAGCCTTCCAAACTGTACTGTTACACAGGAACGTAAATATATTTTCATTATCAGGTGGTAGCAATCAGCTAAAATCTGTTTAACAATTTGCGGTAGCCTGTTTGAAAACGCTGCCATTTGGAGTTTGTTTCCCTCTCGTGAGAATGCAAGCCACATCATCTACACATAACATGTGCTTCCGTTTACATACATCAGACTATCATCTGCTCATTTATAGGAACCAATGGTATATACTGCTGTTCATTCATATGCAAATTACTTCCTTGTCTACCATTGCATATACATTGCAGTACAATGTTGCCCCCTGTGTGCAGATTTATTATGTTGTTTTTTTTTCTTCATAGAGAAGCTTGTAATAGCAATAGTGCAAAGACGTATACAGTGTATACCAGCTTTTTTATTAGGTTTGGGTTTAATTTCCCTTTAAGCAAATAAAGGGGCGGTGTCATGTCATGTTTGAAGGAAATAGCCGAAATATCATGAATAGTGTTATCAAACAAGACATAATTATTTATACAGATGGATATTTGGTTTACAAAGGATACTGGACATCAGTTGTGTTCACATATTAAGTTTGTTTGGGGTTTTTAATCTTTGAGAACTATTCAGCCCATGTTGCACTCCTTTTCCACCTGCTAAATATTGGGTTCAAAAACACCTGACTCCTTTTGATTTGCAAGCTGAAACGCTTTTTACCAAATATAGACAAGTATTCTGGACATTCAGTGTAAATTTACATGACTTTTTGTAAACTGAACTTGTGTAAATCCACAACACAACTCCTTTAAATGAAAGAAGGAGGCTAATAGATTTGTACTGTGGGATGGAGTGTAGATGCTTATTCAGTCACCTATTTATAAACTAGTGCACTCATCAAAACCTCAAGGTCAGCAAGATTTTTATTTATTTATTTTAATGGAGAAGGATGATAGGCTAAGCCACCACTATTACAGTATACGTACACAGTACGCAGGATGAGCATATCACAGCTGTATAAATGAAATATGAATACCCCTCTCTGTGTCGGTGTAGTCTCTTAACCATGAATATTTAGGAGTGAAATATTTAAATGGTGGTTGACAAAGGTTTTCATTCACCACATTTATCAACACCGGATCATTCGTATGGTGTGATTGTCATATGGTGATTTCTGTGCTTGGATCTGTGCTGGTTTCCACGTTAGATTTAGAAATGGGGGCCAGTTGTGTTTTTGTTTTTCTCTGTTTATCTAAAAATATGAAGCATGTAATGTAAGTTAATTAAAATATAGTTTTTCCATTGCTTCAGCTTAGCATATGTTTTATTGTATGAAATGCCCTGAAACGTGTGTGTTCTATCCACAGAGAAATACTTCGACATGAAGAAAATTCAGTGCAAAGAAGGACTCGACATTTACAAGAAATTCCTCACTAGAATGACCCGCATCTCCGAGTTCCTCAAAGTGGCAGAAGTGAGTTTCTCAGGCTGTAGTTTGATGAAAAAGTGCTAAAGCTGAGCACTGTTGTAATTTTCATGCTCTTGTCCTTTGACAGCAGGTGGGGATAGACCGAGGGGACATTCCGGATCTGTCTCAGGTAAAACCGCACGTGTCTGCCGTTCGCTAGCTCCTTTGAGAATATCTAGAACGGGGTGCCCAGGTCTAATTTATTTTCCCTATTTTTCCCTGCAACTTTTCTTTGCTGTATTAGTAACTGACCTAAGTATTCCCTAAATTTCTGCTAGTATAGTTTTCTTCACTGGGCTAAAAGGGAACAAATGCATGAAGCTTACTAAAGACATGCATGGAACTGAAAAACGTCTCTTTGCTTTTCTTAACTTTCCACTACAGCAAATAAAGGTGTTCTGAGTGCAGCTGTAACTGTGATTGGAAAACTACTCTTTGAAAATATTTTTTATAGACTACGTTATAGTGTAGCAGTCACAATGCTGTTATAACAGTCAAATCAGTCAGTTCAACCCAAAACCAATCAACAGTTTTAGGCTCGACAGGAAATCACAATTGTGGTTCTGTGTAATAGAATCGAAAAGGGTGGCGTAGTAGGTAGCACATCCACGTCACAGCAAGAAGGTCCTGGGTTTGAGTCCTGGGGTCTGCGAGGGCGTTTCTCTTTGGAGTTTACACGTACTCCCAGTGCTTGTGTGGGATTCCTCTAGGTATTCTGGTTTCCGCCCACAGTCCAAAGACATGCACAAAGACAAGCTGTTTGGCTTTTCCAGATTGCCCCTAGGTGTAGGTGTAAATGGTTGTGTGTGTGTGTTTTGGCGATGTGACAGACTGGTGAGCCGTTCAGGGTGTACCCCGCTTTCACCCAGAGTCGGCTGAGGTAGGCTCCAGCCTCCCCTGGTGGGATTATGCGGTTCGGCTGAACGAATGAAATAGAAATAAAAACTACAGATAAACAGTTAAAAAACTGCTTTGAAGTGAAAATTATGGATCTCTGATCAATACCACCTTTATATTCTGTATCTATCTTTATGTTTCCACTTCCTGTCTACCTTCAGTTTACAGTATGTGTAAGTACTTCTTTACTCACTTTTCCCTGCACTTTCTGCTAGAGTTTATAGTTTATTTGATTGTTTTTGCTCGTGACATTTATTGTCTGGTTTATGTCTCCTGAACACATGGCTGAACTGAGTAATTGCTTTGCCTCAGGCTCCCAGCAGTCTTCTGGATGCTTTAGAGCAGCACCTGGCCTCTTTGGAGGGCAAAAAGGTCAAGGATTCCACCGCGGCCAGCAGGTAGGCTCCGCATGCACGTTATTCAGAATCAGCATGATTTCATTAACCATTTTTTACTTTTCAAAAGAACTGGCTTTAAAGAACTCCTATAAATCTCCAAACTTGAGAACACGGTGCTAGAATAGGTTATACCTCAGTTAGAAGGTAATTAAAACTGGTTCTTTGATGCAGATCTGGTTAAGGTAGTATGTAACAGCAAAAAGAACACCATGCCCGATATTTTTAAGTAGCAATTTATTCAGTGTAACTGTATTTGGCTGTCACAGGGCAAGCACGCTGTCCAGTGCTGTATCATCCCTGGCTAACACTGGCATGTCTTTCACCAAAGTGGATGAGAGAGAAAAACAGGCGGCCCTGGAGGAAGAGCAGGCACGTCTGAAAGCACTGAAGGTGAAACTCACAACAATTTACAGGAATTATTTGAAAGTATGAATCTTCCTGAGAATTTGTGTGTTGCTGTTTATATGTATAAATATATGTAGGTATATAAAATTCTGCTACCAGTTAAAAAATTACACACCCCTGCCCATTAAATTTATTATTTTCAAAATGATAATGAAGAAATAATGTATCATGTATTAAAATACATATGGAATTATGCAGTGACCTAGCTAAGTGTTAAACACAACTATATTTAGTACGGGATGTACACAAGACGAAACATCGAGGGGACTATTCAATTCAGTGACATCCAAGCCTGAGGCAAATAAATGGTTTAGTATATACTACACAGGAACTTTTATCGTTTATTTTTTGTATATTTTAAGTATGACAGAAGCAGATGAGCTCTGTGTCCGCATCATAAGTGTGTTAGGTAATGGCATGTTATTATTAAAAAATATTTAAAAAATATTCTCGAAGAACTATACTCCACTTAACAAGCTTCAATGTTGGCTGGCAAAGTTTTTTTTAATACCTTGGGAAACAACGTAGTTCTTAGTAAAAACAACTTGGGCAAGAACAGCACAGTTCTAGAATCCACAGGTTTGATTATAAGCTAAGGTTACTGCCTGTGTGTATGTTCAGCGGCTATGCATGTTGCTTATGCTAAATTGTTCCCAAGTATAAATGTCGGGAATGAGTGTGTGGTTGGTGTGTTGCGATGGACTGGGGTATTCCTGCATTGCACTATAGGCTGTGCAGTGCAGGAGATTTATATTGTGAAGATTTATAAATGAAAAAAAATGAAAGGGAAAAAAAAGCAACTTATTAAAATACATTTTAACTAACAAATTAATTCATACATCAGCATTAATGTTGTTATGCTTCCCTGTTTACGTTTGTCTTAGAAACGGATGTCGACTGTAAAACATAAGGGAATGGAACGCATGTTCAGTTTTATAAGGCACACTTTTAATTGGTAGCACTTAATTTGATCGGCAGCGACATTGTAATGTCTTCACTAGCCATTTATCTGGACTGCTGTGTGTCTCTCCAGGAACAGAGGTTGAAAGAGCTCTCTAAAAGGCCCTCATTTGCCACCACAGATACATCTCCGGTGTCCACCACAGTAGCCAGCATCAGCACAGCTCCTGTCATTGACCTGTTCTCCACCCCGAGCTGCTCTAATGGGTGAGCTATTAAAAATATGTGTCTAGTCATTACCGCTTATATAATGAATATGAAATGTGTTTTTTAGTATGCCCTAGCGATAGTGGGGGCTGGAGGCTTTATGTTTTTGGGTTTCGTCCATCTGTCTGTATGTCCGAGCAATTCTTGTGAACGCGATATCAAGAATGGTTTCAGGGATTTTCTTGTAACTTTGCAAAAAAGTATATTCTGACTCAAGGATGAACTGATTAGGTTTCTATGGGTCTTGAGTCAGAGGTCAATGTCACTGCTGCACTTCTTGTCCCAACACTGTACATACACTTTTCACTATCCTCTTTGTATACCATGCAGAGTTATATAACTGCCGGGCAGTAATTCTAGTGCAGATGTGTTTCAGACGTAATCTGTGTTTTCACATTTAAGAAGAAAAATGGATGCATCATACATGTTGTGTATGTAATTTTTTCCCCCTTATTTTCTTGTCCCGCAAGGGAAATTTTAGCTCTGCATTTAACCCAACGTGAACGCACACAGAGGTGCAGTGGACAGCCACATGGCAGCGCCCAGAGAGCAGCTGGAGGTTAGGTGCCTTGCTTAAGGGCACTTCAGCAATGAAGGGGAGGGCCCTCTGTCACCACACATTTTTCCTGCCGGTCCGGGAATCAAACCATTGACCTTTCGGGCAAAAACCCGCTTCACTAACCATTAGGCCAAGGCTGCCCCCATACTTACAATATGTACATAAAGTAAAACTGAGGACATTTGCTTTTCAAATTTTGGAATGCCTCATATTTTTCTTTTTTCTTTTTAAAACTTTGCAAAATTGACACTGGGCCTTAGACATCAACACTTCATATAATCAACATTGAAAGTAGAATAAACACATGCAAATTTCAGTGGCCATTTTGCTGTTTCAACTTAAAATTGTATGAACAAACTATCAAATCAAAGTATTATTATACCTCCCGCAGACAAAGTTTGTTTGGGAGAGTATATAGGATATAGTATATCAATCTGCCTGTCCATGGAAGCTTGTAAGCGCAACTCCTCTTGAACCGCTTGAGGGATTTGAATGGAATTTTACAGTTTTAGTATACCACCTGAAGATGTGTATGAAGCAAGATCCTGGTCCAATGCTTTATTATTTTTTAAAATCCACCCATAGTCATCCAGGGCAGTTGGATCATGTTGCAGGGGGGAGGTGTTCTGTAGTGAGTTTACTCATAGTTCTAGTCACAGTTTATAGCAAGTATACTAGGTGGAGTAGTAGGAGTAAAAATATAATTGATAAGTTGCACACTTGTGAACCTTTTACCAAAAGTAGGCTTGATCACCTGGTCGTTCTGGTGTCAGTGTACTTACTGCTCAAGCTGCTTTTCACAACAGACAAATGCGCATTTCAGATCTGTTCCACTGTCTTTAGAGAGAAACGCACATTTTGGATGTCTGCTCTAGAAGGGGGAAAAAGGCGAATATGGCCGGGAAATATATATAGGCTATTAAGTAATCCATTTTGTTTACTCAGTGATCTGCTGTGTTTTTTATTTACTTTCCTTGGATTTCCCACATAATCTCTCCACTCATAATCTGAGAATAAACTTTATCAGTGCAAGTTGGAAAGCTGATCTAGTCTTTTACATGTGTCCAAAATTGATAATAAATAACCAGTTTTAATTATTAAAAACCTCTTCCAGGTAATTATATTCCGATTTGACATGGAATGAACGCATTGCGGATGAAAACAATTTGAAAACCCTGTATATATTATTGTTAATATGTAATTAATTATTAGATGTTTATATTACTAATTATTATAATTAGTATAATAATTACTATACTTATTACGTATAATAATAATAATAATAATAATAATAGTAGTAATAATAATAATAATAATATTCATTCATTTTCTGAACCACTTAATCCTAATTAGGGTCGCGGGGAGGCTGGCGCCCATCTCAGCCGACTCTGGGCGAGGGCAGAGTACACCCTGGATAGCTGGCCAGGCCTTCGCAGGGCAGAAACACACTGACGGCTATGCAGCTACTCTTTACGAAAATCAGCAATGGTTCTTTTACATGCCTCTCACCATAGACAGAGAGAGACATGGCCGGCCTTTGATAACCCAGTTAGCTGCACTGGGGGGGACAGCAGTGACATCCCGCTGATAGAGGGGCTCGAACCCCCGACCTTGGGATCAGTAATCCAGTACCCTACCACCGGGCCACCACTGCCCCATCAGAGAGCAATCATTGAAGTTATTTTCCACGCCTATGGGGCTCTGCTCAGGAGCTCCGCTATAAAAAATCATAAAGAACTCAAGTAACATATGGAAAAAGATTATTTGCTTTGAATAAACTTTGAGCGGAACAGCAACCACTATAACTGGTCAAAAGGCACTGTACTTCACTTAGCTAAAAAACGTGGTGGCAGCATCATGCTATCAGAGTGCTTCTCAGCAGCTGTATTGATGACCAATTCTGGGACTAGAAACAACTGAGGGATGGATGAATCTAGCCAAAATACAGGAACGCCCTTCAAAGAATCTACTTCAGAGCAACTGCAAACTTGGATTGGGCAAACATTTAAACCTTTACAGTGACTATAGCCTTTAGCACATAGCCAAAACAACAATGGATGAATCAAGCTCTGAATTAAACCCCATCAAACATTTCTGAAGATTCCTGAAGAATCTGAATGAAAGAATGGGATAAAGAGCCAAAATCCAGGTGTGCAAAGCTTGCAGCGACATATCTAATATGACTTGTAGTGCTAGCTGCTGCCAAAGGAGCTTTTTACTGGATAAAGAGTCTAAATAATTTTGTGGATTTTTATACAATATTATTTTATTTATTTATTTGGAATCTCTTACATGTTTTCAGCTATTTATAATGCTGAAAATGTAAATGATATACCTTCAAAATCAAATCCACAGCACAATAAAGTGTCCAGCAAATAAAGGGGTCTAAATACTTTCTGAATCCACTATATATTATACAATATATGTATGATATATATGGTAAAACATGGATTTCCGGGTTATACAAAGTAATGTTTCTCACTGAAGAAAAAAAGGAAAAGATGAAACAATAATCCATGGCTGTGTTAAAGCAAACTTACTTCACTATCTAGTCCAAGGAAAAGGATCATAACGAAGAAGAAAACTGCCCATAACTGAGGGAGAGGCATTAAGGCCACTGCACGTGGGTAAGCAATAAATGCCAGCCCAGGACCTAGAGGAATAAAAACTAATGAGCATAAAGATATCCTACCACTTAAACAATTAAATTATTAAAAAATATAAACCACTTAATCCTAATTAGGGTCGCAGGGAGGCTGGCGCCCATCTCAGCCAACTCTGGGCGAGGGCAGGGTACACCCTGGACAGCTCGCCAGGCCATCGCAGGGCAGAAACTCTTTACGAAAATCAGCAATGGTTCTTTTACATGCCTCTCACCATAGACAGTGAGAGACATGGCTCGCCTTTGATAACCCAGTTAGCTGAACTGAGGGGACAGCAGTGATATCCTGTTGATAGCAGGGTTTGAACCCCCGACCTTTGGATCAGTAATCCATCACCCTACCACCGGGCCACCACTGCCCGTTTCACATACTCATTTATCCCTAAATGAATGGTTTCTTGTGGTACTGTTTAAAAAAATTGCGAGAAGTAATATAAATATTTTCTCCCAGTATTTTCTTAAAAAGTAAATTGTTATTCCATCTCATTTCAACAGATATAGAACATTTTGTTGCATGACTTTTTCTGATTTACTTTACATTTTATCCCCTGATTGATTCATGTGTGGACAGAAGCTAGGCCAAGTTTTAGCATCATCTAATGGGTATTTATGGATTTATGACATGTTAAATCCTTCATTTTTACATTCAAAAATGGTATCTGTAGGTGGAGAGCCTCATTTGGACTGGCTTTAGCTTATGACTGAACAAACTTTAGGCCTGATATTTTAGATATTGTGTTTCTTTAATGACCAATTAATGGAAACAAAGCATCAGAGCAGCTTTATATATACACGTGTTACAGAGAACCCTACAAAATCATGAAATAAATGACAAAAATGAATTTATGAATAAAGATAAATGAAGATTTATTTATTATTATTTTATTTTTTACCTGTTTTAACAAACCAGACAGCTAAAATGTTTGATACATGTGAAAGTGCATTGAAATGTCTGTACAATGCACTTTCACATGTATCAAACATTTCAGCTGTCTGGTTTTTGTTCTAGGCACTTTTAATGACCTAGAAATCCATGTGGGAAAACTAGAAGGTGCACAAAACTCAGTCAGTACAATAAGTAATAATGGTGAACAAAGCTTTTAAGTATGGATGTTGCCCTGGATATCCTTCTGTGTGTATCTATCCTGTAATTATACATGGAGTTGCTGGAGCACTGATAGGACAAAGGATGTGAGCAGTTGGGACCCATGTGTATAACATAGTTACACAGAGATGAAATCTGTACAAAACAGATAATTCATATAATGACATCTGGTGCTGCACCAAGGAAAATGCTTTAAGTTCAATGTAATTTTGGAGCCTCAGTTATAAATACCTTCAGCTGTTAATACTATGTCATAGTAATAATTTATGATGCCCAAAACATGCTAAGCATGTCTGGGGTACCATAAGCATAAATCTCTGAATTGTCCAAAAAGAATGTAAAATTTTGCCATTTTCACAGATGATTTGTGGCTGTCTCACATATGGGACAAAAGTTCAAAATTTAACCGCGCAGTTTATATTTGTCAGTTTTTGCAAAATTAAAAAAAATTAATTAATAAATACATTTTTAAAAAATTTCAAGGCTGCAAGAATGACACAAAAGCTATTTTACTCGTTTAAAAACCTTAAAAAGGTTAATTTTTAGGCCAGGTACAATGTTTTACAAGGTCCAAAACAGTGGATATATTGTTATTATATTTTTCATATGGTAAATAAAACAACATACTTGATTCACAAAAGAAATTTTGGAATAATCAGAGAAAGTGATGCAATGCCCATTTGTTGATTTGACATGGAATGACTGTTCTGCATCAATAATCTTGCCATACCTGACTCTGCAACCATTGAAATGTCCATTCCCTGTTCATTTGCCATGAAGCCCAGCACAGAAAAAATGGCAAATCCAGCCACAAAGCTAGTCAAACTGTTCAGCAGACACAAGTATAGACAGTCTCTGAAAAACAAAATGCAACAAATTAAATACCTTCTTCCCAAGCACACTTATACATTTACCATACTAACTGTATCTAATCAATATTTAGGAAACAATAGGTTTTAATGGACAAATTTATTCACCTGTAACAGTTATTGTGATATTTATTATAGCTTCCCAAAACTGTCAGGGTCCCTGTGCAAACTCCATAGGAGTAAAAAATCTGACTACCTGCATCCATCCACACCTGAAGGAAAAATATTATATAAATAAGTAATGTGCATACAATATGTTAAATATGATAAATGTCATCATTTTACAATTAGCCTTTTTCACCAACGTCCTACCTGAGGATCTGTTAGACGAGTAGGATCTGGGTAGAGATAGAATGTTATACCACTAATTGCTCCAGGTAGCGTCAGTCCACGCACCAGCAGCACCATCAACATCAAATAAGGAAAGGTAGCAGTGAAGTAGACCACCTGTGAGACATCATCATATTACTACAACTTATCAATTCATATTCATATTTTGTCATCTCTCATCAATCTGTCTATCCTTATTTGTAGTAGCCAACACAGACTAAAATACTCAGAATTCTGAGCACTAACCTTGCCTGTAGACTTCACACCATTGAACACACAGAAGTAGCAGATGGTCCAGGCCAGCAGGAGACACAGAGCCAGATCCCACCTCACATTACCAATTTCTTCTATGCCTCCAGACAAGCCTAGGATCCTCCTCCTGTAAATACATAAAATAGTTGATCCCTGATGGTCTATGCTTTCTCCTAAATTACATAAACTATGACACTGACATTCATAATTAAGCTGAAACATGTACAGTAGGATGGCATATGTATTCTTCTAGTTCTGCTTCCATAATTCCCAAAACTCACTCCCAGAATTCCACAACTGGAGATGTAATTTTGTCCGAAATATTATCCGTTATGCTGCTGTTGCTAAATTCCATGCAATACTCTGTAACATACACAAAAAATATAAATAGCAAATATTAACAAAAGGATTTGCATTCCATTACAGTTTCACAAATACATGTTCATGCGAAACCTATCATTATTGTAAGTGAAATGCATAAAGCACACAGTATGACTCTAGATAGCTGTAAAGCCAATTAATGACAATGTATTACCTGTGTTCCAGTTATTCTTGCAGTTAGCCCATGGGAGCTCTGAGCTGAATGAGAAGAACAGGTAGAGAAGTGCCCAAGCCAGAATAACGATGTAATAAATGCCAGTGTACAGGATTACAATTTGGCTACCATAGCCCAGCCCTGGGGGGAATGAGGGAAGAGGGTGTTAAGAATATACTTTAGTAACTCTAAATTAAATAATATCCTATAAACAAACAGTCATTTAAATGTGTTTATGTGTAACTCTTTTGCAACTGTCTGTATCTACAATTTTGGAATATCATTTATTTTCTGTGTTTACCTTCAAAAAGGGGGCAAATTTTCCTCCAGCATGTGATACCACCTTGGCTGGTGTACTGGCCCAGTGATGTCTCCAATAAGAAGAGAGGTATGCCACAGGAAAATAGGAACAGTATGTATGGCACAAAGAAAGCTCCTTAAACAGAAACAAATACACAATTATCTACACAGGCTATACACAGGTTGTGTTGATGTGATCAGTGAAAGCCTTTACTTCTTGGGTCATGAGTTTGACCCAGGTGTCAGCCACGTACCTAAACTAGTGTTCATCTGAAAGACCTCTGAGCTCTGAGCTCTAAACCAGTTTAATTTCCCAGACCTTGCTGGTGAATTCCATGATGTTTATAATGTGATGGGGAGTGTTCAACAACTGACAAACAAACTCAACTAAACCTCTCCACAATGAACATATACATGCACATTAATTCATGTCCACCAAAGTTCATACTAGTCCAGACCAAAAAATCTATGCAAGAATGAATGAAAAGAGTCCTGGATAGATCTGACTAGCAAGGCAGGTGTGTCTGTAAGTTGACAGTGCTAACCACTGAACCTTCTGATCAGAAAACATACAAGCAAATTTAAAGACCTATAACTTAAAAATAAATAAATAAATAAAGACATACAAGCAAAGCATTTATATTTAAATGAATCACTGCTCTTCATTTCAGCAGTAGGCCATTTCCCTGCATTTAAGATAAAGAAAAATGATTCAAAGAAAGAAAACAAAAAATCAGTTCTGAAAAGTCAGAAGCCATTTCTGATTTAAAATAAATGGTCTTTCACTGTATCGGGTGAATCTTCTCAACTGATATAAATGCACACAGCCATGAAGAATAATTTCTGTGAAAGTAAATCAGATAAGTTTTTATTTAAACTGTCTTCACCTGCATCTATGTCTTGGACAGACTGCTCTCGAATGTAAAGCCTGAGTTTAACTGTAAGCTAACTACCTAACTCAAGAGTACTTTTTTGTGGTGTACCTCCATTTTGTAAACAACAAATGTAAGTTTCACATTTAAAATATTTGATCTCATATACTTTATTAAACAAAAATGTTCTTGTGTAAATGTAGACTTATTACTCATTGATTACATGCAAAAACCTGTAATACTAATAAGCATTAAGGAGGCTGTGATTTGGAACATAATAGAACTTACCGCCTCCATTTTTGTAACACAGATAAGGAAATCTCCACACATTTCCCAGACCAACAATATGTCCTGCAACAGCCAGAAAAAACTCCATCTTATTGGCCCACTGTTCTCTCTGCTGTGGTTTGGACTGGGAATGTGCCACTGAGCCAACTACATTAACCAGCTCTAATGGTACTGTAGGATCAATGCTGTCCTTCATGATGCGGCTGAGAAAACAAGCAATTTGAGAATTTAAAAGCAATTAAAACTATTATTTAATAAAATAAGTGTTTAAAAATTTTTTTTTAAATTTTAAACATTGATGCTGCCCTGCTAAGAAAAATATTTTATATTGTTCTCTTGATCATTAAAAGTAAATTAAATTGAACCAAAAGAAAGCTCAGTTGTCAGTATTTAACATGTTAACTTACTCATTCAGTTAACTACTCAGTCAAATGTAGCAAATGTAAACGTCTACTATGCTGCAAGGTTTCCTCCAGTACCTTTAATTCTCTGAGGTTGATGTCAGGTAGACGTAATTTGGATTAATTTTCACATTAGAAAGTGCATAAAAGAACTAAATATAGTTAAAATAGTTAAATAATCATGTCATGACTTCCTTTATTTACTTTGGGAGTCAAATGTAATCCCTTTCCTGACTAGACCCATGCATTTTGTATGTAAATAATTCCACATTAGCAGGTGTCATAAAAATACTATTAGTCAATTAAAATACAGTATGAGCCACAAACTCACAAAATACTAGACTAGTTTTTTCTGCTGTAAATTACCAATACTATAAATCTTCCTATAAGATTTGGTTTATCCTGTTCATCTACCCATTTAATTAAATTGGAAATGATAAAGGAAAAATATTTAATTTACCAAACACAATTCTGTTCCTATTCTTATACTGAAGTTTACTGAAACAAAGCAAATCAAAGTTTACCTGAAATTCTGCAGGTCTTACTGGTCTGTGTTTATTTGAAGCAACAAGTAAGAATGATACTATGCAACAGTAAGAATGAGAAGAATTAAGGTGGAGCCAAGAGCTCTGAAGACAGAGGTAGTTCTGAGCCACTGATGTGAAACTAGTCTTGCCTTTTCTCTACCCACGATAAAGTTATGGGTATAGAAAAAACATGTTAATCTTTAATCTCCAGTTTAAGATTATTATTATTATTATTATTATTATTATTATTATAGGAAAGCTTAAATAAACTTGTGTAGACAAGGTACACTCATCTCCGGTCCTGAAGTAAATATAAACTTTACTTTAAAGTTAAGTATTAGTTAAACCTATCCACAGTCTCAGGAGTGATTCATGGTTCATTTCACTGCATGTTATACGTGTATACGCATGTATGGGACAAATAAACTTCTTGATTCTTGAAATTTTAAGGGTCAGTGTCCTGCGCAGTTTGAAGATTTCCTACTGGCGATAACTTGGTAATTAATTGGACAGTTGGAACTTTTTTGGGTTGCCCTTTAGAACTGGGGCTATGCACCCATGGTGTACACCCTGACAGGCTTACTGTCCTGCCAGACACATTTTATCTGCAGTCATCTCTGGATTGTGAAAAAGGACTCTGTGTTTCTTTCTGCTCTCTCTCTCTCTCTGTCACACACACACACACACACACACACACACACACACACACACACACACACACACACACACACATTATGTTTCTCTGATTTTACAATGCAGATCCACCTTCTTTTCTTGGTCAAAGTCTATTCATCTGTTAAATTAGTCGAAACTCGATATGATCACCACTCCCTTACCCCCCTTACTTAAACCTACAAAACCTGCTTTTTTTCTGTTTTTCAGTGAATTCAGTAGGTATAAGGCAGTATTTAAGTTTTTACACTTTGAGAATGGAACTACCCAGTCATGTGCTAATCAGTCTACCTAGTGCATAAAAAGACAGAAACAACACTGGTAAACAACAATCGTAAGGAAATCGCATTTTCTTTTTGATATTCATTGACAGGTTTACTAACATTAGTGAGATCTACAGGCGATGGTGTGGACAAACAGCATCAAATCCTGCCCCAAAGTGTTACTCTGTTCTTGTAACACATTTGAGAATTTTATCTTTTGTCCACTCAAGTGTAACTCTACCCTTTCTCAGATCTAAACAGAAACTTATAATAGAAACTGTAGCATGGCTGCGTACTCAAAAATTACTCCGCACTTAATCCTACTAGAGTTGTGGGGAGGCTGGAGCCTATCTCAGCCGACAATGGGTGAAGGCAGGGTGCACCCTGAACAATTTGACAGACCATCACAGGGACAAAACACACAACCATTCCCACACAGTTCCTGGGTTCGAGTCCTGGGTTCAACTAGGGCGTTTCTGTTTGGAATTTGCATTTTCTTTCCATGCTTGCTTGGGTTTCCACAGAGTACTTTGGTTTCTTTCCATAGTATAAAAACATGCATATCAGGCTAATTGGTTTTTCCAAATTGCCCCCAGGTGTGAGTGTGAATGGTTGTGTGTTGGCCCAGCAATGGATTGATGAGCTGCTCCAGACTTCCCACAACCCTAGTAGGATTCAGCATATTGATGAATTAATGCTTAGAATATAACCTAGCTCAAATGTTCCAATTAAAACATTATTTTCTTAAATTAATTTCTGGCTTAAAATTATTCACAACTTTTTTCTCAAAGATTTTTCTATGAAGTTATTTGTGTGATTTTTGTTGCTGATACTTTTTGATCAAAAACAAGCAAACTGCCATTATAAAAAAAAAATTTTGGAGGGGGGGGGGGGGTTTGGCAGATACAAATTGAAGAATAACTCTTTTTTTCAATCAGCGTTTTTGTAAGTTACTTTTTGTGAGGCTCGTTACAGCTTCCAGTATGGGAAGGATGATTTTAAATATTGCAGATCAATCAATTTCAGTAAGTAGTTAAAAATCTTTTCTTTTCTATCATTGTCCATATCCCTTAGAGCACGTATGAAACTGTCAGTGATGATTCTGTATGATAGATATTTGCATACTGATGTGATGGCATGCACCTTCTTCAATTCTTTATCCAATCTTAATACTTTCCTTCACATTTAAGCACCTTGAGGATTTTGAGGATGAATTCCACATTTTTTAATGGCAAGAAAGTGTAAAAACATTATTCACTACAGTGGGCTATTTGGTAGTGGCAGTAGGGGTGTGTTCAAGAATGGAGGGGAGCATTCAAGAAGGAGTGGGTAAATACCTGGATGATCATGACTAACAGAGCTAGTTTTTGCACTTTATCTGTTACCACAATGTATGTGTGAATGTGTGAAAGCATGGTGTAAGTGACAGTCCTGTGGAAACATCTTGTTGATAAAAAAAAAGTCAGAGAAAAACGTCTGGTTTGAGCCTCCAGGAATTTACAAAAAAAAACTCTACAAAAAAAGGGGGGGGATAAAAAAAGTATCTCATAATGCACAACACCTTGAGATGGATGGACTTCAATAACAGAAGATTGACTCACTCACTCACTCAATTGTGGAACCACTTAATCGTACTATTATGGTTGGTAATAGAGACTGGAGCCTATTACAGCCAACACTGGGTGAAAGCGTGGTACACCCTTAAAAGCTCACCAGACCATAGCAGGGCAAACATTCAAACTCCACACAGAAACGCCCGAGCCCGGGACTCAAATCCAGGACCTTCTTGCTGTATGGTGGCTGTGCTAACAACTACACATCAATGTCGTCCCCAGCAGAAGACTGCGGCTATATAAATAAATAAATAATTCCACTGTAAGGAAGGTTATCTTCAAGTGGCAGAACATGCTAGAAAAATGGGCAGCACATGCTAGAAAACCTTCAAATATCTTGCAGCTGAAGCAAAAGTGGTCAAAAGTTTAAAAAAATAAAATAAAAATCAGCAAGTTTATTTTTGCTGAAGGGGCCGACTAACTCTGTTTCTAGCTTCTGAGGCCAAGAATGTACTTTTTTTCACCATGGAAGAATAGTACATCTTTTGATATTTCTATTGAATAAATGAATGAAAAGTTATTTTCTATTTCTAATATTATCAACAATTTTTTTGGCCTGCAAGAGCTTTCAAAGAGGTTGATTATTGATAATGATTATTGTAAAGTACATTCTTTGCATCAACCATTACCATGAAAGATAATTCAGCATCCATCCATTAGATGGTGAGAACATATTTCAAGTAAACAGCTAGTCATTCATTCAGCTTGACTCAAGAAAGACTGCAAGCTAGCTTGTTGCTGTCGAGCATTGTCAGGAATGGAAAGTGAATAAAGGAAAAGTGGACAAATACCTATACTAACCATTTTGCTCTGCAGATTTGATGGTTGTCTATTTTTAATAGATGTTCAGTGATTACTTGGCCCACAATTACCTAGAGATATGGCCCTTAGTGAAGATGAGTTTTACACCCCTGCTTTAAAGGATACCTGTGGTGAATTTGTATTACTACTTCTTTAAAACTATCACATATGACATCAGCGGTTCCATCAGGCAACATCAGTCCTTGCTTTTTGTTAAGTACGCACGAGTACTGCCGCACTACTACACAAACACATGGTACACAAACAACAAATGCAGAAATCACTGACAACATAACATAACATCGGCACAGGCCATACTTTGAAAACGTTTATTTGTGGACGCAATTCGGTAGCCTGTGAAGACTACTATAACCCGACTTTCTATTGGTGTGACCTCCAGGCAGAACTACTTGGCATGGAGCTCAAGCTTTTACATCTAAAAACGGACGCTGTTCCTTCAGAATTCCTTCATAAAATGTCAAAGGATGACAACGAATGGAATCAGCGCCTCGCCAGAAGGAAACAGTAAAAGGTAAGAGCCTTTAGTAGGGCAGAAGCAGGTTAGTTGATACGGTGAATAGTGTGATACACCCCGTCTCACAGCTCTCAGAATAGAGCAATGCAGAACAATGCTGCCATGTATCGTTCACTGAATAAATTGCTTAGTTTCTGTAAGTAGGTCAAGAGGTTTGGGACAAGAGAAGCATGCAGGTTGCAGAGGAGAGTGATTCTGACACCTCAGAGTGAAAACAGCAAAGAAAGGTTTGTGTCTTCATTGTGATAATGCTATAAAGATTTCCCGGAAGGTTTCTTTTGTTGATTTATGCTTATGGAAATTAGTTTTTAGCCTGTGCCTATTTGATAGAGTGGGGCACAGGCAAAAGCAGGTTTGCATTGTGTTTTTCAAAATGGTGGGTGTGGGCTAGTTGATACAATGATGGTTGGGTTTGTTGATACATGTATCAACTAACCTTTACAATCTATTTTGCTTCTGTAAAAATCCAATCCAATCTATTTTGCTTCTGTAAATTTTTTTGTAGGCCTTAAATTCTCTTTAAAAATCATTTAGTTGTATCTAAAATTGGCCTAAAGCTTTAAAATGTCATGGGATTTGCCAGTTTAGATAAAAGACGATATCATTTTGTATTAATTGAAAAACATTTTCGATGCTATATTAATTTAATAAAACATGGTATTAGTCCCTATATCACACATAGCAAGAATATAATTTTCACCATATAAATTATAGTTAAAGGTAAATACTAAGTGTTTGATCAAGTTTTTTTTATGAAAAGGATTGTTTCATGCTAATCATAACTTCAGTTTCTGTTGTAAACTTGATTTGTAAAACTGAATCAGCACACCTACTTCTCTTTTGCAGACAATGCCTCAATTTTACAAAAGAACAAACAGAGCTACCAGGACCCTAGAGGATGTAATGTAAAGAGCTTCCCATGAAGTTACAACTTACAACTTATTTCATTCATGTTTATTGTTTACAAATGAGTAGAAATATTTTTTCATTCATTCATTCATTCATCTTCTTCCGCTTCTTCCGAGGTCGGGTAGCGGGGGCAGCAGCCTAAGCAGTGAGGTCCAGACGTCCCTCTCCCCAGCCACTTCCTCCAGCTCTTCCGGGGGGACA
>JBCNYH010000013.1:24243062-24255043 GCA_039654325.1 Tandanus tandanus
TCCACCATCCCCGGCGTCTCCGGCATCAGTGCGCCCAAACCACCGGCTGCTGATGCCCGCCCGACTGGCCGTGTCCTTACCCCCGCTGTGCTGGAGTCACAAGAGGAAATAGTGAGAGCAATTGGTGGCATAAATGACAGCCTGGATAAGATGATAGGCGTCCTCACAAATATAAGTGACTCAACAAAGGCATTGGTGAATAAGTGAATTCTGTGTCCTTACCTCTTTGATATGGTTGAAATCAACCACCCATCACGCACAGTTCCAACTTGTAGTTCCCAACCATGCATTACTCAGGATGTATGAATCGTGCGTTGAACCAGGCCACCTCGCCACAATGTTAGATAATTGCACATCACATTACACATTACATGTTAGTTATTTGCGCATCACATATGATCTGTACATTGATCGAATGAAAATGCTTCCTGTTCACATAAACACATTCATCCTGTGATGGCGCTTTTATAGCAATGTGTGTGCAGTCGACAGTGCCGATTACATTAGGAAAATCGGCTCTCGCAACAGTTTCCCAGCATCACCTCTAAGTGTTGCCAAAAGACCAACAGCTGCAGAAACATGCGTACGCCAGCCATGAAGTTGGCGTGAGGCACCACACATTTCCACGGTCATTTCACTCTTGATACATCTGAACTTTGCCATGGGAGAGGACGTACGCCATGTTTTTGTGCGTACGTACCCTTTGTACATAAGGCCCCAGGTGTGTGAGTGTGAGGAAGAAGAGAGGAGGTGAAAAGTTAACCCTGCAGCAGAAATCCAGGAACCAGATTGAAATTATATAATATTTCTAAATGAAATAAATAAAATGAAATAATATATTTGCTATCACTTTAAAAATAATAAAATAATTTTTTCAGTTATTTTTTAAATACATGACAATTAATCAGTTATTCCTTTTCATGATAAGATTTTTAATGTTTGTTTTAAAAGAGAAGATTCTTCCTAAATTTGACAACAGTCTGAACTCTAAACAGTGATGTGCCGGTTCCCAAGCTTTGATATTTTTCTCGCATTCTATGTTCATTTTGGAGGATATCTACGAGCTGTACATTATTTCTCTGTCTTGTAGATTCTGGGGAACTCAAGTTTTGCAGGAAAAACTTTTTGCGGAGTGTTGATGATCATAGCAGTCTTACGAAAACTTTTGAAGATCAATGTACATTTACCACTGTTCATCACCACCACCACTGTGGTCCCCGAGATCGCGGGGGCTAGAAGGTGTATGTGTGAAAAGGGTATAAATAAGTTGTTAGATCTGTCACTTGGCATCCAAAATCCATTTTCTGAACCGCTTAATCCTAATTAGGGTCACAGGGAGGCTGGTGCCCATCTCAGCCAACTCTGAGTGAGGGCAGAAACACGCTGACAGCAATGCAGCTTACTCTTTATGAAAGTCAGCAATGGTTCTTGTACATGCCTCTCACTATAGACAGTGAGAGACATGGCTGCCCTTTGATAACCCAGTTAACTGCACTGGGGGGACAGCAGTAACAACCCGGTGACAGTGGGGCTTGAACTTCCGACCTTGGGATTAGTAATCCAGCACCCTACCACAGGGCCACCCCTGCCCCGCATCTAAAACAAACACAATACAATTAATTAATTAACATGAATGGTGTCAAACAAATTGAACAGCATTCCAATTAGCATGGATATTGGCATGGTGGTTTAGTAGTTAGCATGTCCGCCTCACAGCAAGAAGGTCCTGAGTTCATGTCCTAGGCTCAGAAAGATCATTTTTATATGTAATTTGCATGTTCTCCCCGAGCTTGTGTGATTTTCCTACAGGTATTCTAGTTTCTTCCCACAGTCCAGCAAGATGCACATTAGGCCATTAGGCTCTTTCAAATTGCTCATAGGTGTGAATCTGAATGTGAATGGCTGTGTGTCTTGGCCCTGTGATGGACTGACAAGGTGTTCAGGATGTACCACGCCTTTGCCCGGTGTTGGCTGAGACGCATGACACACAAACTTAATTCACCAAATTATCAACTATCATGAAAATATTATTCTTTTCAATAGTAATCATTTCAGTTTACTATAAATACCATTTACATAAAATACTTACCATAGCAACCAGAAGTTGTTTTTAGTGAATTATTTATTTAATTTGCTGATTAAACTAACAAAAACTAAAACTGCAAGCAGTTATGAACAACTGCAAACCATTTGTGCAAGTCACACTCGATGGCCCAGTGGTGCACATTGCTATTTTTGGTATTTGAGTTTAATGAAGCATTGTCAGTCTATCCTTTGAAAACTGCTGTGAGCTTTACTGTAAATGAAGTTTGCAGTTCTTGCCTCATAGTTTTATCATCATTGTGTTAATCCATAATCCTCAAGACTCCTCTGATACTTCAATTCAATGTGTCGATTCATTTTCAATATAAATGTGGCAGACATCTGGACTTCTTCAGACCTGACAGGTCCAAATCATGTAGTTGACAATAAAATAGTTGTTAAAATAGTTGGCAACAGTTAACAATAAAGATCTCTTATCTTATCTAGTTTTTTCCATCCGAGTCTTCACTTGTTTGTTCATAATATATACAGTAGTGTACAGTGAAGATTATACTCCACCACTTTTGTCTAAAAGGGCTCCTAATAAAAAGAAGTAAAAAATTACTTCTCTATAATATTTTGGTGAAAATGTATTGAATAATGCTATTGTAGGCAATGAGAACCAAAAAAAAAATAAAAAATTCTGACAAGTATACTGAGGTAAAAGTATGGCTAATAAACAAAAACACTGAAAATACCAATTTTTTTTTACTTGTGCATAGCATGAATGAACTTCACACCATAACAAATGGTTTAGCGAGTGAAGAAATAAAAAAATATATGTGAACACTATGCCTGAATGGTTAAATGCTGTAATCAAAGTAAAGGGTGGCCACACTAAATATTGACCTTTTTTCTCAAAAAAGAGACTATTTTTGTTATTATTATATATTGTTGTTTGTTTACTTATTCTCATCAATATGATCCAATATTACATTAAATAAATACTTGAATAGTACCTGGTTTCTGATTTATCTTCATTTTGTTAAGTTGTATAAGTGTACTGTATTTTTTTATTTCTTCACTGCCTAAACTATTCCATGTGGTTTGAAGTTACAATAGCATTGTTCAATACATTTCCGCCAAAAAATTATAGAGAAGTAATTTTTTACTTCTTTTTATTAGGAGCCCTATTAGACAAAAGTGGTGGTTTATAATCTTCACTGCACACTACTGTAGATTTAAGCACTGCCTCAAAGTGGAGCTCCTATATGATTTCCCTTACTTGATAAGTTTTTGGTGGGTCTCCAGTTAGTAGCTGACATCAGTCACTGTGAGACACAATAGGTCACCATGCATGCATTGAGAGACTTTGACCTTCCATGACTCCACCCTAATATTTTCTCATCACTTTGTTTCTTTCACGACAAAGAGTTCTGCCTAAAGGTTTAAAAGATACGGAGCCCCTAAAGGGACATGGGTTAAAAAAAAATAAAGGATAGGTTTCTCGTGCGCACAAGAGAAACCTTAGGTAACTGGTGCGCACGCGATAGTTTCTCGAGCGCACGAGAAACCTATCCTTTTTTTTTTTTCCATGTCCCTTTTCTCGTGCACACGCAATAGATTCTCGTGCGCACAAGAAACCTAACCTTTATTTTTTTTTTACCCTGTCCCTTTAGGGGCTCCGTAGGTCAGTCCCTAAACTAAAAGATTATATATAATTATATATAATTTACTTTACTTTAAAAATCACCAAAATTGGACCTAACAAGTAAACCTCTTGTTCCTCAATGTGTTTTCTGCCATATAGTGTTTTATTATATGGCAGTAATAATACATGTGATCTGATTGGGTGTTGAACAATCTGGAATTTTCCCATAAGCCCAAGAGCATTCTTCCAAAACACAAACTTTAAATAAAATCAATCTTTTCTCTTTTTTGTCTTGCTCCGTATTCGAAAAAAGTATTAGGACATGGGACAAAGTCTGTCCGGAGCTTAGTTTTTGAGTTTGTGGTAACCTTCAGGGGGCATGAAAATTCCACTTGATTTAGATCTGTAGTAGTCAGAACTATCAGAAAATGCAAAGTTCTCGCAAAAATAGTTGCTCCTTGATTAGTAATTAGCCGTTAATTAGCGGCATATCCATGAGAAGCGAAAACGTAGAATCAATAGATAACATTTTATTCACATTTTAAAGTAACAGGGAAGTGTTGTAGAGATGTATCATAACAACTGATCATAAGTGATTTTCTCTCTAGTTGTTTAGTAGCAAGTGTTGTGTCATGTTCAAGCACTGTAGTGTGGCTGGACGAATGCCCAAAACCATTCAAAATACCTAGAATGTTTGAAGAGCCAGTCATGTGCCGCATTGTCATGCCAAGGGCAAACTTGTTTTGGCATTGCCCTCTTCCCCTTTGAGGACAAATGCACAAGATCTTGTGCAATTGATAGAAGCTTTCGCTTGCTATCATCACTAGTGGAGACATAATTCCCCAACACTACCTCATCTGAAACACCAGTTACCCAAACAAGGAAGTTAAGCAATTTGGGTGGAATTAATGTTTCTGCACTATTTTTTTTATGTCACTTGCTGTTGGGGTCCAAAAGTTATTCAAACCAGGAACATCAGCAATCACATTTTTCAAAACCTGACCTGACATGTACAGTAGATAGGGGTTTTCTAAGTCAGCATTTTTGTGATCAAGTTCATTTTCAAAGTCAAGTTCTGAATCTTTCTCAGATGATGCAGAAGTATAACCCAAGTTATCAACAAGAACACCCTTGTTTTCCTCCACACAAACTATCTCAGAGGCCTTGCACTTTGAAGGCCTAAAGGAAGGAAAGGCTTTGAAGGATTCTATCTCATTAACTTTCTTTTTAAGATAGCAGTCTGAATCTCAATAGTGTCCTCAGTATTTTCCACTTTTCATACGGTTTTTACATGCAGTTCTTTCAGTCTTGTCAGTCTCAGCAACTTCTGTTTGTTGATAATCTGATCTTCTATCACAGTTCGACAGAATTCATCGAAGCCCTTCTCGGATGGATCGTGCCTAGACTCCAGGTCCTGATTCTCCTCCCTCGTCATAAACCCAGTGTATCTTGATAACGTACTTATATTGCAACACAAGCTTTTTCACGAACAGCTATTTCCTTGAGTATTGATTCATCATTCAGTGCTTTGGCAGCTTGCAGAAGTAATCCACCAGAAATTCAAACTGCTTGAATAAGAATTTCACAGATGGTGGTAATATCTCAGAATTCAATTTTCTCAAGTGAAAATTTACCATCACATGGTAGGCTAACCTTAAAAATTTTATGTCCTCCACAGAGTGTAATCAAAATTTTAATGAGAAACAGAAATATAGGCCCCATGGCTGGTACATAAGTGTCTGGTTGGACTAAATCAAAGTTAAGTTGCCTCCTTTCCTATAGCTCTGATTTATGCAGGGATGGGTTCAGCAACTGCACTTTCCAAATATCTGCTTGGGAAGCCACAGTGGATTATTAAGACAGGACACCATGTAGGCCCTACGTCATCATTTGTAAAATGAACAGCTTTGTTGCTTTATGAAAGATAAACTTTTTGAATAAGCATGGAAGTATCGCTCCTACGGCAGAGTTCTGCAGGTATGGTGGAGAGTTGACTGCATGGCATGCAGGAGGAGCACGCACGCTTCAGTGCAAAATGATGTGGGCTCAGTTTAATGACATATTGAATTCTCATTCTGGGCTATTTTGTGGGTTTGTGCTTAAGAATTTTCCTGATTCAAATTCACAGTTGGACTGCTTTTCGAGTTCTGGAATGGGCAACTTTGATGAATTTTTCTCCTTTACAAATTATACACTGCTCTGGTAGCACAGCTGTTTCTTCTGGATGCCAACGTTTGCTTTTGTCCAGCAGAACATGAAGGATTCGAGCACAGTCTTGCACTTTTTTGAGGTGGAGTTGCAATGACATCACCAGGGTTGGTGTTACTTTGCACAGTGTTTGATAGCCTTTTCTATCTTAGTCTTATCAATGAACCTCCTGTAGCATGGTGTATGATATCCAAGTGGATCT
The DNA here is from genome assembly GCA_039654325.1 of Tandanus tandanus. NCBI lineage: Eukaryota > Metazoa > Chordata > Actinopteri > Siluriformes > Plotosidae > Tandanus > Tandanus tandanus. The sequence continues at coordinate 24,249,146 of JBCNYH010000013.1, forward strand.
AAATTGGCAGTCTCTTCAAAAGTTTCTAACAATTTCTCAGCAGCAACACGCTGTACACCATCTAGATGTTTCCACTTCTTAGCACACTCCTTAATCTTTGACATACTAATGCATGAATACTGTATGGACTTCCCCCAACCAGAAGACATGGGTCAATGAAGAAGTGTGTGCTGTGCTCAGAGCGAGGACAGCTGCCTTTAAATCTGGAGATCCATGTGAGTACTGGAAAGCTCAGTACGCTCTCAGAAAAGCAATAAAAATGGCCAAGGGACAGTACAGGGAAAAGGTGGAATCCTACTGGGGCTCAAACATCAGGCACATGTGGAGTGGACTACAAATATTTTAGAAGAACTACAACATTGGGGAGGTAACTGCTTCTCTACCTGAGAAGCTGAACACCTTCTATGCCCTCAGGCAGACGTGTAAACACTTTAAAGAAGTAAACACACGGAACGCCCCTGGACTGGACAACATCCCAAGTCATGCTCTCAAAGTATGTGCTCAGGAACTGGACGATGTCTTCGCAGACATCGTTAAAATTTTCCTGCTCTTGTATGTAGTCCCTACGTGCTTCAAGAGGACCACCATCGTCCCTGTCCTGAAGAAACCTAATGTGAGCTGCCTCAATGACCAGTAGTGCTTTGAGCGTATAGTCAGAGCTCACATCACATCTTCACTGCCTGCTACACTTGACCCATTTCAGTTTGCTTACAGGCCAACAGATCCACAGATGATGCAATAGCACTGGCTCTTCATACTGCCCTCTCCCACCTGGACCACAAGAACATATATGTGCGGATGATGTTTATTGACTACAGCTCTGCTTTCAACTCCATAATCCCATACAGGCTTTTCACGAAGCTCCGGGATCTGCGCATCATTGTCTCCTTATGCAACTGGATCCTGGACTTCCTGACGGGCAGACCACAAGTGGTGTGGATTGGAAGTGTCACATCATCCACACTGACGCTCAGCACCAGAGACCCCCAGGGATGTGAGCTCAGCCCCTTGCTGTATACCTTGTTCACCCACGACTGTACGGCCACACACAGCTCCAACACCATCATCAAATTTGCAGATGACACCACCATCATCGGCTGCATTTCAGATGGTGTCAAGTCTGCTTGCAGAGCAGAGGTGAGGGCCCTGACATCATGGTGCTGGGACAATAACCTGCTGCTCAACGTCAGCAAGACCAACAAGCTCATCGTGGACTACAGGAGACTGCAGGGTGGAGGGCACACCCCTATCCACATTGAGAGGACAGAGGTGGAGAGAGTCACTTGCTTCAGGTTCCTGGGGATTAACATTAGTGAGAATCTGAGCTGGTGTGATCACGTAGGTGTGATCACGAAAGTAGTGAGACAGCGGCACTTCTTTTGATGGCGGCTGAGGAGGTTTGGCATGGACTCGAGAATATTCACCAACTTCTACCGATGCACCATAGAGAGTATTCTGTCTGGCTGCATCACGACCTGGTACGGCAGTTGTAATGCTCTGGACAGCAAAGCTCTACAGAGGGTGGTCAAATCATCACAACACATCATCAGGTCTTAACTGCCAGCTATTCAGGACCTCTACAGACAGCGCTGTATGAGGAAGGCCCAGCAGATCCTCTCTGATCCCAGCCACCCCAGCTACACAGTCTTCATGCTCCTGCCATCGGGCAGACGGTACAGGAGCATCCAGACCCGCACCAGCAGATTCAGGGACAGTTTCTAGCCGCAAGCCATCAGGCTACTGAACTGCTGAAATACTGGACAATCTGCACACAACAGTTTGCACACGACAATGTGCACACTCATTGTACACACTGTACATGTACACACCATTACCTTTGTTCTACAGCCACTTCAGTATTTTTCAGTACTCTGTATTTATTCTATTTCGATATATTTTCAACTTCTATATTTTAGTTTAATATTCTTTTTTTTTTTTAATTTATATAGTTTTTATTTTTTTACTTTATTTTTTATCTAATATGTTACTTATGTGCAATATTTGTTGCTTTATGTGCAATATTAAGGGGGCTCTGAGTCCAAGAATTTTATTGTTAGTAATGATGTTCCATTGTTACTTGTATATGACAATAATACTTGAAACTTGGGTACCCTGGCACATTTGGGATGGCTGGTGAATCCACCAATTTTGCTGTATGATGCACATTGTTGGACACAAATGTCTGGCCAATAAACAAGCCACAAAGCAGTATAGTGTTACAGCTGTTTTTTGGCGTCTGACAGTTTCTCCTGTTTGAGGTTCCCAAATCATTCTATACAGTGTGTCGTTAATAATTAGAAAGTGATGTGATCACAACTTCCAACATTTCAACCATCAATAACAATGATTTGTTTAAAAGCGTTCTTTGAAAAATGTGAGGGAAGTGTGGTGTCCGAGAGGTTGGGTCAGAATGTTGAAGAATGCGTCCATTGAAGGCTTTTTAAACCCCGTTTATTGCTCCTCCCTGGTGAAAATACCATAATGTAGGCCTGTTGCAAGGCACACCTCACACTGCACTACTTAGGACTTGCTAACACTCAAGTCCTCTTCTAATGGAACAGTCCTCTACTTTAGTGGCTCGAGGTTTATAAGCAACCATATTCCATGAAGGTCTGATGTATATCTCCTTGCATACTGGTCTACATTGAGTATGCGGAGACCCTGTTCCAGTTTTCTTGAAAGTAACCATGGTGCCATGGGGAACAAAGTGAAGAAGAGAAAGAAACTTATGAGTGTTTTGGGTTAAATTTTGCCAAACGACATGCAGTGCATTTGCTTGTGGTGCATCCAGCTGCATGGCTCAAGTCCATTAAAAGGATACCAGATTTTACCTCAAACAAAAGCACTGCTAATTTCACTTTTTGGACATTTATTTAATTATTTTTTCATAATTAGCTTTTTTCTTTGGATCTTGCAAGAGCCAGCACCCTGATAAAGCTGTTCTTATATTGACTTTCGTGCATAAATAAAGGCATGTTTCGTGTACCCCTGATGTACACAAGGGTAAACTGGGGTGTGTCATGTACATATAAATTAGACACTAGGTGGCAGGAGAACCCACAAAGCTGAAACATTTCAGTCAGCATCAAACAAAGAATCTGCTTCATCTGATTTATACATTCATTCATTCATTTTCTAAGCTGCTTAATCCTAATTAGGGTCGCGGGGAGGCTGGTCATCTCAGCTGACTCTGGGCGAGGGCGGGGTACACCCTGGACAGCTCGCCAGGCCATCGCAGGGCCAACACACACACAACCATTCGCACTCACACTCAGACCTAGGGGCGAATCGGAACAGCCAGTTAGCCTACTGTGCATGCTTCTGGACTGTAGGAGGAAACCGTAGTACCCGGAGAAAACCCATGCAAGCACAAGGACCACAGGTAAACTGTACACACAAACGCCCAGGACTCAAACCCGGGACCTTCTTGCTGTAAGGCGGACGTGCTAAACACTGCACCATCAGATTTAATTGCTTCAGATCTACTAAATGCATAGTGAGGCGATGTCAGAGTCAGTATGTCAGGATCACTGTTTCTTTAAATAATGTTGCTGTGATTCTCAATAATGCGAACCTTTCACTGAATCTGGACTTAATATCTCTCAGTCATTTTCTGAACCACTTATTCCTATGAGGGTTGCAGGGAGGCTGGAGTCTATCTCAGCTGACACCAATGACCATTATATAACCAATGAAATTAATGGTTATATTCATTTAGAACTGATGTTATAAAAAATATAACTATTAATGAAATTGTAGGTTAATTTTCTATTATTTACAATACACCCTGCATATTTGTGAAATCATGTCCAGGTTATTTTGGCCAGAGATTTATGGTATAAAATTAAAGTAAAATTAACAATTAAAATATAATTTATAAGGTAATAAAATGAAATAGTATAAACAGCTTATCCTGAATCAGTCTAATTTCATTCCAGTAATATCCAATTGTTTTTAAAGATGTTTGTTTTATTCTCAGAGCCTTGAAGATGGAGAGCGACCTCTTTGACATGAACAGCACCTTCCAGCCTTCCATGCCGCCTGGACCCTCACAGTCCACACCATGGGGAGGTAGGGTACACGTTCCTCCATCTTTGTGTGTTAGTGTCCCATTCTGCACGATCTGTTCCTTTCCATGTTTTCTTTCGGATTTCTTTCCTGTTTGATGGTGCTATTCTTTTCTTCCTCTTTCTCTGTCTCTCTCTCCTTTGCCTGCTCAGATCCTTTTTCATCTTCTGAAGCTGTCGAAGGCTCCATCCCAACCCTAAACCCTTTTCTAACCAAACATGTTGATGCACCTGCTGTGTCTTCTGACGGTGTTAGTTTTCCCTCTAGGACATCAGGTCATGAGCTATTCAGTGGTAAACACACTTTGCTTTCCTCCTCCTACTCTGTGTGATCTATGTTATAAACACCTTATTACCATTCAAGTCGATTCATGAGTTATTTGGTGGGAAGAACATTTTCTCCTGTTTTCTTCTTAACTATTACTACAATCTTTCTTTTCATGCTTAGAGAGCTCTCTACTGCCAGTGTGGCTGTACTGATTTTAAATGACAGTTGATTCAGACGTTATTGAAATGGTTACAGAAACATGCCATATTGGTTTATACGTGATAAAGAAAATGGTGATTTTTTTTTTTATCCCAACATACATGTTGTATGATAAAAACATAATTTCATACAGTGCAGTGTATAATCTGCATGTTATAATATTAGTATGTCCTAATAGCCTAATATTCCTATTGTTTTATAACCTGCTTCTAATTCTTAAAAAAGAAAAAAGCCACTAAGGAATAGCAACTAATAAACATTTATTTATTCATAAGAATATAATCCCTAGCTATGTTCTTCAGGAAACATAGGGTACTGAGTCAGTGCAAACGGGATGATCATAAGCACATGATATGCTTATCATCTCTACTGAATGCCATGTGTCTCTTAGACAAACATGGATACATATTGCTGACTGGTGATCTGCTACATGCAAATATTGACAGTGACTCTAGTGTTCACTCTTCAGACTAACATAAATGCATCACTCTTCAGGTGTCGTTAATGCTCGAGATGCCTTCTCTCCTTGTGTTAGATTCTTTTGGTCAAGCGTCTATGATCCAGCATCTCACAAACCCCTCTCCCTTCCCGTCTGAGCCGTCCACTGTAGCAGGTCTGTTCCGAGGTAGGGCCTGTGACTCCAGCTTGCTTTATTTGTTATTCTTTTGGCTCCTTATGTCTCCATAGTTCCTATCATGCACCTCTCCCAGTTTCGTTTTGTCTGATATTCCACTTGCTTTGTTCAGTTTATAATGATGTTTTCTAAATTATTTCTATTCACAATTAATATAATATTATGAACTGTTACAGTTCCCTGACTAAGGATTACAGGTACCATGTTTAATAATATCAACACAAGAACAAAACAAGAGGGCAAGGCAATAATAAGGATTTACTGGCAGAGAACCAGTAAATTACCGTAATTTTTACGGTAAGAAATTCTTTATCGTAAATATATGCAACAGTAAATTACTGTAATTTTTACGGTAAGAAATTCTTTATCGTAAATTTACGCTACAGTAAATTACCGTAATTTTAACGGTAAGAATTTCTTTATTGTAAATATACGCTACGGTAAATTACCGTAATTTTAACGGTAAGAAATTCTTTATCGTAAATATATGCTACAGTAAATTACTGTAATTTTTATGGTAAGAAATTCTTGATCATAAATATACGCTACAGTAAATTACTGTAATTTTTATGGTAAGAAATTCTTTATCATAAATATACGCTACAGTAAATTACCGTAATTTTTTATGGTAAGAAATTCATTCATTCATTCATTTTCTTCCGCTTCTTCCGGGGTCGGGTCGCGGGGGCAGCAGCCTAAGCAGTGAGGTC
>JBCNYH010000013.1:24275486-24294709 GCA_039654325.1 Tandanus tandanus
GCTCTCGCTGGAGCGATTCGCAGCTGAGTGTGAAGCGACTGGGATGAGAATCAGCACCTCTAAGTCCGAGGCCATGGCGACCCGACCCCGGAAGAAGCGGAAGAAAATGAATGAATGAATGAAAGTACTTCTAAAAGATTCCTGTTATTTATTCTTGTTTATTTATTCAAAAATCATCTTAACAAATTGCTGGAAGTCACCGCAAGTCCCTAGCTTCAGTCACTTTACCTACATTTAGCTTTAAAAGCTTTAGGGGTTCGACAGTCACCTCATTTCTTTATTTTAAAAAAATCCCCAACAACAAAAACAAACAAGCAAACAAAAAAACAACAACAACAAAAAACAAAACACTTGCCATATTTATTTTTTCAAAATGTTCTAATGAGAAACCAGAATGTTTTACTTTAATCCGTCCTTAGCTTGCTGTTCTGTTTGCCTATGCTGTAAAACTGAGCAAATTGCATCTCTTTGACATCTTTGCCCAATTATTTGTTCAGCTAACAGACAGGATATATGTTAGTGTTGAATGTTAGAGGTTGGGTTGTGGCTCGTGGAATGTTTTATTATTTGGGACTCACTGAAGCAGGTGTAGCTTACAAGTCTTGCTTAAAACATTTTAACTGAGTAGTAATTATTTCAAAAAGTTAATCATTAAAATTTTTACAGTAAAGGTACTACTGAGGAATCCTTAAATATAGAAGGGTAAACCTTGTACATCGTGACTTTAAATTCAAAAATGTATGGTTTGTTGACAATAAAATAAGTTGTACCAATACATTTTATACAGTATGTGTAACATTAGATTCTCGTTGGTTCTACTTATATTTAGAAGTAGGGGAGTTTTGCCCAGGCCGCAGCATTCCAGAGCATTCTGTGTATAGGCAAATCCATTTCAGAACAATTGGTTATTGAATCTACAGTTTGAATTACATTAGACTCAGTCATGCACTTTCTGGTGCCCAAGAGGTTGAATAATCATTGCTTCTATTTGATGTTTAAAAGAATGTTTGATCAGTTGGTTAGGGCTCCAGGGACACTGTTGAACCTTACATACTCTGTTAAAGTGTTTTGTAGATGGTGCTGTTCAGTGGTCTGTGATGAAGGATTTTAAAGGCTGGAACTGTAAAGGAACTACAGCGCAAGCACCAGTGCTTACCAGAGAGGAGAACATTGAGAGCATTGGGAAGATTAAGTTCTGAACTGAACATCATGATAGATCTGAGTTACCTGACTGATGAGGAGCAGGAGGCGATAATGGCAGTGTTAAAGAGGGATGCAGAGCTGAAGAAGGCAGAGGAAGAACGTGTCAGGTAAGTCTCCTTGCCTAACACTGAACATAATTCAATCCAAAACAAAACATTTTAATGTCTTGAGCAGAAGCCAAAGTGAAAAAGCAATGTTTGTCTTGTAATGTAATTAAGCTCAGCCTGATATTTACCTCTTATCACTCACAGGACTGCTACAGGGTGAGTCGGCTAATTACATTACCTCTGGCTTTACATGAGAAACATACAGATGGTGCCAAACTGTACATATAAGTGAACCTGAAGTGGTTCTCTACATTGCTAATAAGTTTGAACCATAATGAACATCCAGTACTAAACAGACTGCGCATGTAATAGAAGATTTCGGACATAAAAGGAGGAATGCAGAAACTGGCCACAACTAGGTGATTTCTTTGCTTTGCTCAACCATGGATAAAAGGATTAAGTCTACCCTTGTGGAATAATTGCCCTGCCCATTACATTTCACATGACCAGCATAGTTTCCCTGAAATTGAGAATGTATTCCACTGGCCATGTATAGAATTATGGCAATTAGATTGCTTTGATCTACATGTATTGCTCAGATTATGGATTTTGGATTATGACCTTTTTAAATCATTTTTTGATTAATTACAGAAGATTTAGAATTCTGTTAAGTTGTAGGAATTTCACTGTTTTTAAGCAAAAATAATTTTTCATTCTTTAAATTTTTTAAATAAATTGATTTATTAAAATTTCATAAATTCTTTTCCTAATTATAAAACCTAAGTTTTTAACAGTTAAATTAAACCCTAAAGTTGGAAACATGGGACCTCTGGGGCAAAGCTGGAGTTGAATGTAATGCTACTTGTGTGACACAGTGTTCTCTATCTTTATTATACAAACATAATTGTCTCCAGTCTGTCAATAATGTTAGTCATTCAGGAAGCTCAGGAGCTTGTGTATGGTGCATAAACATCTTACGATATCTCAGCACAGAATTTATTTTATTTTTATTTTACTGAAATAGAACAAGTGCATGTAGCTAACAAGCTCCATTCAAGATCTATATACTAAAACCATGCAAAAATAAATAATGTACAATGCAATAAAAATCTCTCATTGTATTTAATTCTGAAGAAGCCAGGGGTGGCACGGTGGCGTAGTGGTTAGCACGTCCGACTCCCTGCAAGAGGGTCCTGGGTTCGATTCCCGGCTTTGGGCGTTTCTGTGTGGAGTTTGATCGATCTCTCGGTGCTCGTGTGGGTTTCCTCTGCGTACTCTCATTTTCTCCCATAGTCCAAAGACATGCACATTAGGCTAACTGGTTGTTCCATATTGAGCCGAGGTGTGAGTTTGAAAGGTTTTGTGTTTGCCCTGCAATGATGTGGCGAGCTATTCAGAGTGTACCCCACCTTCGCCCAGTGTCAGCTGAGCTAGGCTCCAGCATCCCCGCAACCCTGGTAGGATTAAGTGATTAGGCAAGTAAGTGAGTGAGTAAGAAACAAGTTCAGTAAAACCCTGCCTTTTCATGACATTTAAAAGGAGATAATGCATTTGTCCTTAGCTGAGTGGAAGCACAGGATTAGATTTTCAGTCATTGCAAATATATCAGTAGTTAATAACACATGGAATTACACTTTAAAGTTTATAACCACATACAGTTCTTCCCGCACTTGCATAGGTTTCTACGGGGTACTCCGGTTTTCTTCCACAGTCCAAAGACATACACATTACATTGGTCAACTGGCTACTCTAAATTGCCTATAAGTGTAAAAGTGAATGTGAACAAATGTTTGTCCTACAGAATAGGTTCAGCAGAGGGGTTTCAACCCATTCGAGCAAAAACATACATTGCAACAGAAACCACAAAAATGCATCACAAGCTATGAAACAGGAATACAGATAGATAAGGTCTTATCAAAAATGTCAAAGTCTTGACTTAAGTGTTAGTCAAGCATAAGAGCTTGCTTGAATTAGATGCCCCATAGTGAAAAAAGTGCAATGGATTGCATAGTGAGTTCCATGCATAAAACAATAAAAATGGCAAAAAATAATTATGGATTACTTTGTTACACCTGAGTGTATAGATATATTCACACTTTTAAACTGTTTCTGTTATTTTTATTTGCATATTAGGCAGTTGCAAAAGCAAGACCCTGATGAGGGCAAACTGAAGTACATCACTGGGGAGTGGTTTTATAAGGTAAAGTCTCAGAGACACCAGGACAGAATTCACGGCTCGGATATCATCATGGCGTCTATGAAACAGAAGAAACCCTTCACAGTAGGTGCGTTTCATAGCATTAATTCCACTGAAGTAGGTTATGTGCTGGAATAGTTTCAGACAAACTATAAGATAACCTTCTCTACAATAGCATGTTTTTCTTCCCTTCCCTTTAGAGTTTTTGACACAGTCATGGAGAGAGCAACCCATTAAAACTAACAACAGTCTCATGACACCACAACCAAAGTCAACAGACACGCTAATGGAGAGGTGATAAATAGCTTTCCAGAAATACTTTTTTATTAAGTCCTACACACACAGAGTTTGTTAAAAAAAAATATAGGAATACTCTCACAAGGACAAAAGGTTGATATAGTAGGTTGATATATCATTCCCTGCTTATAGAAATAAGTCAAGCTCATAAACTTGATCACCCTCTGTGTTTGTTAAGTTATACTCTTTGCCCATGCTACAAAAACCTTGTGTAAGGTAAGTAATTGCTGTTTGAGTAGCTCCCTCCTCTCCTGCTTTGTTCATGTGTGCTTTTCAGGCGTGGAAATCTTATGGTTCAAATGACTCAAACAAGAGTCAACAGAGGACTTGCATCACATGGTTTTAGTAGACCTCAGTCTTCAAGCTTTACCTATTCGTAGGGAAAATAAAAATTCTGTCAAGATTGAAGACTTTAAGCACTAACATCAATTACAATTGGTGTGGCATGGTGACGTAGTGGTTAGCACTTTGAGCCCGGTGCCCAGAAAAGGTGTTTCTGTGTGGATTTGCATGTTCTCCCTGTTCTCGCATGAGTTTCCTCTGGGGGCTCCGGTTTCCTCCCACAGTCCAAAGGCATGAATCTTAGGCTAATTGGATATTTTCGACTGCACCTAGCTGTGAATGTAATTGTGAATAGCTGTGTGTCTGTGCCTGAAGTTGGCTAGGATGGGCTCCAGCCTCCCCACAACCCTAATAAATGATATTTTATAAATTGCATGAAAACTGAACATGTCAAGAGAGGATCCAAAGAATAAAATAAACCTGCTTTGTGTATTTGCTCTCCTTCTCTTTGTATATGTAACAGGAGACCAAGAGAGACTCAGCAAGGTCTAAACAAGGTAGGAAAACTGCTTACACTTCACTATGAAATTATTTTTTCCACTGATATTTGTGTAAGCACTGAAAAGGATCAGACTCTTCTGTATGTTTTATTGGTAATGTGATACATTTCATTTGAAAATTAAGAAGTTCCTCAAAACAAAAAAACACAAAACATTGTAATGATATACTGTAGCCCATTCTTAATCAAATCTTGCTCCATTCTTTTTTTAATTTCTTTTCTTTCCAGCAAAGACACAATCCATTTAATAATGTACCACCTGACCTAGACCTTGATTTAACCAGTGGCGCCTCACTGCCTGAAACTATGGATCCTCCAGGTACAGATTAACTGTTATATTATCAACAAGAGCACTCAGAGAGTGCAACCCTCTGCCAAGCCATAAAAATTAAGGGCACAACACCCCCTGCTGGGCCTGCTGTAGTACCATCTTTGGGTGATCACATACCCATCAGAAACATTTCAGATTTATCTGTTAAAAACTGTGGACAGGAAGTTGCTAACAGACATTCAAACAAACAAATAAACCCACAAAACATAACCTCCTTGCTTATGTGAAATACATGCCATTCTCAGTTTATTAGTTGTAATAATCAGCATTTGTTTTACTTATCTAGTAGCATGTTTTACCTCATTTGGCTTTTAGAAGCATAAATTATGGATCTACCATGATGCTAGATTCTGTTGTGTGGGAATACTGTACCGTGTAGAAATGATTTCCCCACTCCAAAACACACCCAATTCTGGCCTGCACTGCTGACACTAAACAGGATGGCTGCATGCAAATTTTTAATTAATTGAACAGTTAATTAGTTGAGAGAAAAAAAGAGTTGAATGGCTGACTGCACTTGAGTGTTTCATGATGTCATGGGAACTGTGTATTCAATGTGTACACTGATTAAGATGAAACATGATACGGGACATTACAAACACAAACAGTTGTGTAGACAGTGGGAAAGCAGAAACATGTGATGTAAGGACGTGGCTCTTTAGCCCGTAGAAAAGCAAGCCAAGTTTTTAAAATGCCCACCAGTAGTAGCACCAGCCCAAAACAAATAACTGTTTCATGTTGGTGTTTCATGAGTGTATAAATTAAGATACTTGTTTAGAGCATAGTTCATGGATGTAACTTATTAAATACACTGCCCAGCCCAAAAAAAGTTGTGCACTCTTATATTTTGTTGAACCCCTTTAGCCTTGATTACAGCCCATAATAGCCATGGCAGACTTAATCAACATCAAAACATTTAATTCCATCCAGAGTTGGGTTCATTTTTCACCAACATCTTGAATTGATGGGAAAATCAAACGACTCCATAAAGTCATCTCCAGCACATCTCATGATGAAAAGATTTTACATAGGGTTAAGGTCAGGACTCCTGACACCTGATGCCAGTTCATGTGTGAAAATGATTTCTCATGCTCCCTGAACCACTCTTTCACTATTTGAACCCCAATTTTATATCCATCAGGGAAGAAAAAGTCCATTGATGGAATAATTCGTTTATATTGTCAGCTGACTTCATTTTCTTGCCACATAATGTTGCTGAGCCTTGACCTGTTCAACTGAAACAACAATGCCAAGGTGATTTAGTGCTGTAACCAAGGCTAAAGGTGATTCCACAAAATAATATTAGTGTGCAGGACTTTTTTTTGGCTGCACAGTACATGACTTTTTCATTAAATGGTGGTTCATTTATACTTACTTGCAAACCTTTCCAGCAGAAGAGCTTCCTACCCTAAAGACTCATGAAAGAACAGGAAAAGAAGCCAAGGACAAGGTTTTTGACACTGTACAAGAAATAACCCCCTGTCAAAAACCTGTGCCAAAAAAAAGAACTAAACTTTTTCAACTACAGAACTCAGGACCAGTACACAGCCCCAGCTTCATATCCACCCAGAGTGTGTCTACAGGTTCTTCTGTTTACACACAAAGTGCAAGCTCCAGTACCACGTCCCCTGTATCAACCCAGAGCATGTCTACAAACTCAGAAAGCAGGTCTACTCTGTCCAGTCAGAGCACGTCTACAAACTCAGAAATCAGGTCTCTTCCATCAAAGCATATCCTCGAACACACTTCCAGCTGCAGCTCCAGTGACTCCAACATCAAGAGCCAGCTGGCTCAGCCCCACAAATCCCTCAATATAGTTCGCACCAAGACTGATAATAAACAAATTCTTGTGGAGAATGCAATCCCTCAGGAGAGGAGAGTAGAACCTTTGCTCAATTTAAAAGAGAAAGAACCACTGAAGCCCCCTTCTCCACTGAAGTCTACATTTCCAAAGTCACAACTACCAGTCCGATCATCACTGATGTTAAATAATCCAACACAGTCAGCTCAAGAGAAGCCAAAAATTCAGCACCGACTGAGTCTGAGTTCCAGCACACAGTCAAACGATGAACAAAAGTCAACAGACATACTGCACACTCAGCAGAAATGTGAAAATAATTTAAACTGGTCAGTATTCACAAAACCAGAAAAACAAAATATAGCTGATGGTATCATTAAGGAACCTGTGTTCGTTCCTAGAACAATGGTCAAGTCACCATATGAAGCTTTGTTAGCCAAACCATTAAATGAGGGCATTACCCCTCAAATCTCTTCAAGGAACAGGGAGAAAGATGCCAATAAAACAACCAAGAGGGAGCATGACAAGACAAAAGAAAAGGGAGACCATACTTTGAGCATTACAGGTATGACGCACCATATTATTCTGTTTCTAAAAATTGTTTAGGGAGAAGCTAGTTACAAGTAACAAGCCTGCTCTCTTTTTTCATTAAGTTTAGTTGGACTACACTACCGCTTGTGATTATTTTTTAATTAAACAAACTGCAACGTTCAGACTATTGTATTCATCTAAGATCAATACTTATCTAATCATAATTAGTGTAGAATATATACTCGTGTACCCACCAGAGGACGCTTTCAAACATCCATGGCCATACTTATGAACGTTTGTGGACGTGAACCTGCGTCTCCCCATTCCTCCCAAATTGGCTGCTTTAAATTGCCCTTGGGTGTGCATGTTAATGTGAATGATTGTGTGTGTGTGTGTGTATGTGTGTTGGCCCTGCGATGGTCTGGCATGCTGTGTAGGGTGTATCCTGCCTTCTCTGTGTCAGCTGAGATAGGCTCCAGCCTCCCCGCAACCACAGTAGGATTAAGTGGTTCGGCAAATGAGTGAGTGAGAGTGAGTGAGAATGAACACACAACAGATACCTGTTTGTTTTTTACCCATGTAAAGGGAAAATGAAAATACTGTCAACATTGAAGACTTTAAGCACTAATATAGTTGCAGTTGGTGTGGCATGGTCACGTAGTGGTTAGCACTTCCAGCCCGGCGCCCAGCAAAGGTGTTTCTATGTGGATTTGCATGTTCTCCCTGTGCTTGTAAGGGTTTAATCCATGTGCTCTGGTTTCCTCCCACTGTCCAAAGACATGCACATTAGGCTAATTGGATATTATTTATTGCCCCTTTGTGTGAGTGAGATTGTGAATGGATGTTTGTCTGTGTTGGTCCAGTGATGGTTTGGTGAGCTGTTCAGGGTGTACCCCCTCTTCATTGGGATGGGCTCCAGCCTCCCTGCAACCCTAATAAAGGATAAAGTGATTAAAAATGAAATGAAATGGTTTACAATCACAGTTGTATTTTTCTTTTTGACAATTGTGTTTTTACAGTAAACTGCATCTATATATTTTTTATTTTTTTTAAAAGGCTAAAAAGCGAAAGTCACATTTGATTGTCCTCAGTTTTATTTAATAATAAATTGCATTTTACAGATCACCTTCTATATGAAGCCACCAACCCAAATGATGTCTCTGATAAGACTGATGATCCGCTTGTGAAATGTGAAAGTGACTACAGTCTATTCAATATAACTAGTTATAATATAAATAGAGACACTAACATGAAAACAAAAGCCTGCAAAAATCCTCTCATGGTGAACTCCCATTCCCCCAAGGCTTCTGAAGAACAAGGAGACTCCATTGCTAAAGTCCTAGAATGGTTCAGCAGGAGCTCAGACAGCAGCGAGAGACTTGACTGTGAGGATATTATACAAGACACTGTGGATGATATAAAAATTGACGACATGGAATTTGAAGATAAGATCGATTCAAGACCCAAACCAGAAAACAATTTCTACTTAATCATTTCAAAACAAAGGGATGTGGACATTGCTGTCATGAATGATGTATATGCAAAAGACAGTGATTTAGCAGTAGAGCCAGAGGTTGATAAAATAGAACCTTCTGTAAATTATCGTGAACCAATTGGTCAAACTAAGCCTTTGAGGGCGGAAACTATCTCTGCCCTGGAGTCTTCTACTCAATTCAACCACAGATCACCACAACACACCACGAGTAGACTGGTGGACCCAAAAGCAACAAGTCCAAAAGAGAAAGTGCAAGCAACATCTAGCAAAAAAGAAGAAAACAGAAATGCTGACAAGGCAGGAATTCCAGACAGTAAACCCATTCACCGAGAACTGGAAGACCTTGAGAAGAGTCAGACACCTAAAGTTGCAAACTTGAAGTCACTGTGGGACAGAGGAACCACAGAGGAATCAATGATGCTAGTAAACAAACCAAACATAAATTCTGAAAAGGAAAACTTTGACCAAGGGAAGGGCACTGACTATGATGAGGAACCAACAGAAGTTGAGACCAGTCCAAAATATCTAGTACTTGAGGACAAGGAACAAGCAAATGTAAAGGACACATTTAATGCTGATGAGCTGGAATATAATGACTTCATGTATAAACATGTAAATAAAAAAGAAGCCAGTGTCAGAGATAAAGCAAAAGATACGCAAGCACCAATAACTAATATAATTCAGACGAAAGATAGAAAGGCTCTTAGGGCCACCTCAGATAAAGATGTTTCCAAGCTTTTGGTAAAAAAATCCTCATCTTCACTAGATTTTGGGCTCCATATAGGAGACCAAAGCAATGAAATTGTTGGAGATAGTGTCAGTAGTAGTGACAAAGGCCATAAAACTGCGGCAGTACTGAAGAAAGAATTACAATTTAAACATCCACCAACATCTGGTGTTTACTCACAACAACACAATGAAGTCCTATTAGCAAAGCAAAGAAAGCAAAAAGAAGAAAAGGATAACAGGGCAGAAAGGATAAAAGAGCTCAGATCATTCTGGGAAAGAGAAAAATTGCAGTCAACAACAGATGCAAAACCATCTTCGACATCTACAAAACTGAATAAAAGGTTCACCAAATCAGAATATGACCTTAGATCCATTGGCACAGAATCAGAAACAGATACTGCAAATTTGACGATTCTTCCACTACGAGACAGAACAGAAAAGACAGTCACAGGAGAAGCTGTGAACAGTTTACCGTTCAAGATGCTCCGTGACTTCTGGGAAGGATCCAACAAGCAGTCATCCAGTATTGAAAACAAAACTCAAATCCCATTACGTCAGGAAGTTAAACATGCAAAATCTCATAAAGAGGGATCTCAGCTAGAAAGCAAAGCATTGGACGCAAAGCATGCCTCGATCCAAAATGTTTGTCCAAACCAGCTAGACAAAGAGTTTGGAGATGATAATGGAAATGCAATGCTTCTGAAGATAGACGAAGGGTTCCATTCACCTCTAAAAGAGAAAACTGTTATTAAACATCCTGATACTGGTACCACAGCTAACCTGCATATCTCTCCAACTGAGCCAGGTGTTTTGAGATCATCTCATTGTCCTCAGCCAATCAGTGGCCCACAGTTATCCCCAAATGACATAGCAAATAGTAAACCAGGGACGCTCAGTAAAGAATCACAACAGAATGTGAGTAGTGGCAAAGGAATTTTAAATGGAAGAGGAAATTCACTTCGACGTGCCACTAGCATGTTTACAATAAACATGGAAGATCAAGGTCAATATTTAGCTTTGCAATCCAAGAAAGTATCTGATACAGGTATCCCACAGCTTGAAAGGACACCAGAAGATACAGTATTTTCATTCACAAGAACACCAGAAGTTGATTTTCTGGTGAAAGAGTCTCCAGAAAGCACCAAGAATAAACATAAATCCACTCTGAGAAACACGTCGGCGGATTTGGAATTTCAACCTCTTGCAGGGTCTTTTGTTCCACGCGACTTCCAGCATTACCTCGGACTCAAAGAAAACAGAGACAAGTACAGTTCTCCCCAAATTACAGAGATGAGAAGTGAATTAGCCTGCACCCCCTTTCAGACAGGCGTGAGTTGCTGGGCGGAGCAAGATGACATGCACCTAGACTGTGCAGAGCTTTACACAAGGAGAGGGAGCTTGGAACAGCGACCTAGTGGACATGTTGGTGAAGATATCAACCCCGAGACCTTAAACAGCACCAGTTCCTTCTCTGGGGAAAGTGCAAACTGTGAGACATAATTTTTTTCTTTCATGCTTCTGAAAGCTGAAATATGCACTTTAAACAGGTATAGTTGAAGCCTGACTTACAGTTATGTAAAAGAAAATAAGTACATCCCATGGAAAGTTTAGATTTTTTAAACATACTTTTTCTTATAGAACTGCTGTTTTCATTATTTTTTGCATGTATGGCAGTCACTGAGGTGAGCCTAGTTCAGGAAGTGCTGAGACGGGCGGCCACCAGACCTTTATACCATAAAAGCTTTGAAGACATTACTGCAGAACCAAGTGAGTATTGGTTGTATTCACTGTAGCACAAAATCTGAGTCACATGGGATTTCCTTTGGTAGATGTAATGAAGCCTATCTTTTAAAATATTTACCAAAAGATGACTATGTTCATTGTGCACACAGAATTAACTCAATATTTTTCAATGTTTCAATATGTAATGTGTTCTGGTCCAATCTTCCCTAGGACAAGCAAGAAAAAGCAAACGTATGGATGACTTCACGCCTAGCAGCTATGCAAGTATGACACTATCTACCTGTACATAAAAAATAACAAAGGTTTTTCCCCCCATTAGACATTCTGATAATTTGATAATGTAGAGCCGAACAAATATTTAATGTTATTTTCTATGTTTTGCTCTTTTATACATATATAGTCTCCAGCAGTCCGTCTCCACCCTCGTCTTCCTTCTCAGATAAACAGCACTTGAGAAAAATTAGCAAATCTGTTCCATCTTTTTTGGAGGAAAAGGTGCAGTATGATTCCCTGAAAATAATTTCAAGAATCTGGTCATTAAATGTCTTCCCCCAAAACCCAAATCTACAGAAATAAAAAACAGTAGAATATCTTATACCGGAGTGGTGTAGTAGGATGTTTACAGCTCACAATAAAACTCTGAGATGTGTGAGGGGGTTCATTTACAGACTTCAGCAGTACCAGTAATGTACGGGTCAGTGTTTTTAATATTGATTACCAACAAGGAAATATTGATTTGTTTGTGCTTATTGCCTAGAATGATGGAAAAGAGAGTGACTCGGAGTGCAGCTCCCACAGTGGCCTGCACTGGAAGAACAGCAGCCCTCAAGCTATACTTAACAGCAACTCACGAGTGTCCACACTGTCGACAGTATGTTAAAGTTTATATATTTAATGTTCTTTAATGTTTTAGATTACAGGATTTGTTCGCTAATTGTCTCTGTAGGATATCACCATTCCTCCAAATTATCAGTAGCTTTCACTATTACAATATATTTTATATCTGTTACTGCTACTTCTACTACTACTACCAATACCACTAGTACCACTACACTACTTCTACTACTATTACAACCTCTACTACTACTTCTACCAATACTACTAATATTTCTTCAACTACTACTTTTACTACTACATCTACTACTACTTCTCCCTCTTAGTGCATTAGCATGTATTTGATCCCCACAGATGAGCTACTTCTACTACTAACCACTACTATTACTACCAATACCACTAGTACCACTACATTACTTCTACTACTATTACAACCTCTACTACTACTTCCTCCAATACTACTAATACTTCTTCAACTACTACATCAACTACTACTTCTCCCTCTCAGTGCATTAGCATGTATTTGATCCCCACAGATGAGCTACTTCTACTACTAACCACTACTATTACCACTACTACTAATACTACTACCACCACTATTACTACCAATACTACCACCACCACTACTACTACCACCACTACTTCCACTACCACTACTTGCAATGACTTATACTACTACTACTTCTACTTCCACTACCTCTACTACTACTACTTCCACTTCTACAACTACCACCACCACTAATACTACCATCACCACTACTACTACCACCACTACTACTACCACCACCACTAATAATAATATTACTTCTACTACTACTGATATCACCACTACTACCACCATTTCTACTTTCACCACTACAACTACTAATACTAATACTATTAGTATTTCTTACCACTGTACCACTTCCACTACCAAGACTACTTCCACTACCACTAGTATTCCTACTACTACTGCCAGTACTACCACTTATTTCACTACTACTAATACTATTAGAACTTCTTACCACTGTACCACTACTACTATCACCACTACTTCCACTACCACTACTATTCCTACTACTACTACAACTACTACTACCAGTACTACCACTTATATTACTACTGCTAATACTACTACTACTATCGCTTTTCCTACTGTTAGTAGTATTACAACTACTACTACTTCCACTACTACTACCACTACTAATACTATTAGTACTTCTACTACTACTACTTCCACTACTGCTACTACCGCTTTTCCACTACTGCTACTGCCACTTATACTATACTACTACTACTACTACTACTACTACTACTACTTTAACTACTAGTAGTATTACTATTAGGGCGGCACAGAGGTGTAGCGGTTAACACGTCCGCCTCACAGCAAGAAGGCCTGGGTTCGATTCCAAAGGTCGGGCGTTTCTGTGTGGAGCTTGCATGGGTTTCTTTCCGGGTACTGCGGTTTCTTCCCACAGTCCAAAAACATGCAGAGTAGGCTAACTGGATGTTTCAAATCGCCCCTAGGTGTGAGTGTGAATGGTTGAGTGTGTTTTGGCCCTGCAATGGTCTGGCGAGCTGCTCAGGGTGTACCCCTTCTTCGCCTAGAGTTGGCTGAGATGGACCCTAATTAGGATTAAGTAGCTTAGAAAATTAATGGATGAATGAGGAGAATTACTACTACTTCTATTACATTTACTGGAACTACCACTACCACTATTACAACAATCTCTACTAGTACCACTACTACCAATACTACTAATACTACTAATACTTCTCCGTCTCAGTGCAACAGCATGTATTTGATCCCCACAGATGAGCGGGAGCATAATGAGCATTTCCAGTGTTGACTTTGCAAATGTTGAAGTTCGTGGGACCATCCAGTTTTCAATCAACTACATCCAGAAGCTGAAGGAGTTCCACATCTTTGTAGTTCAGTGCCAAAATCTGGCTGCAGTAGATGTGAAGAGGAATCGATCTGACCCGTGAGTAGAATGTTTGTACTGTCATTCTGCATGTTAACTGTGATATATACACACACACACACACACACACACACACACACACACACACACACTTTAATATGAACACCAATCATGACAGCAGTGAAATAAATAAAATCATGCATATAATCAAATAAATAAATAAAATAATGCATATATCATGCATATCAAATAAATAAATTAATAAATAAAGCATATAAGTCGAGCCTATGGGACTTGAGCCCATGACATGGTTGTTTGTGCTACATGAGCTGATTTAAGTATTTTAGAAATCTCCTCTGATTTTCATGCCCAACAATCCGTTTGTAAAAAACAAACAAACAAAAAAGCAAGAGTACTCAGAGAGTGCAGACTTCTGCCAATCCCAGCAATCCAAACTGTCAAAAATCATCCTATCTCACAATGATAAATAATTCTTAAAAAATTCCTAGATCCTGAATTTGCCTTGGGTCATATTTAAAATCTAATTCAGTCTTCTTTTTTACCTATGGTAGAAATTTAATGAAAATCTGCACATATTTTTATGAAATCCTGCTAAAAAAAGCAAACAAACAGTTCTGTGGGTGGACATGGATTTTTGCTAAGAGTTCAGGCTGACAATAAGGCTACTATAATTCAAATAGACCCTCTTTATAACCATGCTGAAGAGAAAAATATCAAAGAACACACAAAACATTGAACTAGCAGAACCACTAAACCTGGACAGGTGGAAAAAAGGGCAAGCTTGTCCAATACTGTCCAGTTTGGGTGAACCTGTACCCATCGCAGCCTCAGACTCCTCTTTTTGGCTAATGGAGTGGAACTTAATGTGGTCTTCTGCTCATCCATGTGAAAGTTTTTCCTTGAGCAGCTTGTACAGTACCACTGCCATTGTTCTTTGTCCTCTCTAATCTGTGTGGTGTTTTTACTCTTTAATTGTTAGGGCATGAAATTATACATTGCGCTGCTGCCCCATGATTTGATGATTGGATAACAACAGCAATGAGAAGCTATACAGGTGTTCCTAATAAACTGTGTTTTTGTTTTATTAAACTTACTAATACTTGCTCTTGGTTTAGGTATGTTAAAAGTTATCTTATACCTGACACTGCTAATTTGGGGAAAAGGAAAACGTCAGTAAAAAAGAAGACGTTGAACCCAATTTATAATGAGATTCTAAGGGTAAGTATTAAAAATAGCTTTTAAAATAATAATAATAATAATTATTATTATTATTATTATTATTAATAATAATAATTAATTTTAAAAAATGAAAAATGCAACATTGTCAACAAATTATTTTGAGAAAAATTACACAACAATAAAGCAATTTTTAAAAATTATAAACTGGTCAACAAATGTTTGCCTACAACTTTGCATGAGCAATTTTAGAAACTATTTCCATCTACCAGCATGCAGAGCCGGTAGCTGTTTAGACCAGGCTGAATGTTTCAGCAGGTTAAACATTGTTATACCTTTTAACCACAATTTATTCATTTTTTTAACCTCATACAGTATAGAATTCGGATGGAATACTTAAAAAGCCAGATCCTTAACCTGTCTGTTTGGCACAATGACACATTTGGTCACAACAGTTTCCTGGGAGAGACAGAGATTGACCTTTCCAACTGGGACTTTGGAAACCCTCAGATTAACTGTCTATCTCTCAAACCAAGGGTATATTACAGCTCATTCCATTTTTAGAAATGAAGGACATATGAGATATTAGATTAATCTTTGCAGAATAAATGGATTTGTATTTTCAACACCTCTCCTTTCAGACCATGACCAGCATCCTGTCCACAGGTGACAGAGGCGAGATGAGACTGGCCATCCGTTTCTTACCTCATATCTCCTTCTGTAAGAGTTGATGATTTTACTACGACTTCTTCCACTTTTTGGGAGCCACATCCTGTCTACATATTTCCTTTCTTTCATTTTCCAGTCCTTTAAGCCAACTTTCAAACCTAGAATCAGAAAGTTCCCTTGTCAGGGTTCCCCATGAACTATATTGCGAGCCCAGTCCTATATAAATTAAACTGAATTATTTAATTAAATATAATCAAATTCAGTTTTATTTGTATATTGCTTTTCTTTAGTGACTGTCACAACACTTTAGTGGCCAGGCCAGGGACAGTGACAAGGAAAACAGAGATGAACCTTCAGTGGAACCAGACTCAGAAGGAACCCTATTTTTTCTGGATGACTGGAATTAGAAATAATTTCAATGTAGATGTAGAATGTAGACAATCAAAGACAAATAGTTGCTATTTGATTCTGCAAAGTTATGTATTTCCAGTAAAAACAGAAAACTAGGTAAGAACTTTTTGTGGATATTGATGGCGTGAACAGAAGCCAATAGCAAGTGCTCAATAAGTAGCTAGCGGCTCAACATCGAAAATCAAAAGCACAGCCATGATCCAATTCTAAGCACAGGACACAGCAGAATGTGAAATACCTTTTAAGTGAACCGGTTGATAATTGGCAGAATTAAGTTATGGGGAAGGACAAAAACAAACAAATAAATGATAATAATAATAATAAAGTGATTATTCATTAATTCATTCACTTTTTAAATTGCTTAATCCTAATTAGGGTCGCGGGGAGGCTGGCGCCCATCTCAGCCGACTTAAGGCAAAAGTGGAGTATACACTGAACAGCTCACCAGGCCATTACAGGGCCAGAACACATACAACCATTCACACTCACACTCTAGGGGCGATTCATAACAGCCAATTAGCCTACTGTGCATGTTTTTGGAATGTGAGAGGAAACGGGGTACCCAGAAGGCTACCCTACAAGCATAGGGAGGCCATGCCAATTATCACACAGAAATGCCTAAGCTGGGATCTCGAACCCGGGATGCCACCGTGCAGTCCTTTGTAAAAGACCATCAAATAAAATTTAGCTCAAATGAAAGTTATTGGCAAACAAAACAGGTCAACAGAATGAGTCAAGATGATTTCATTCATGTTACTGTGTCCTTTCTTTTATTCTATTTTCAGCGAAATCAGTCCTAGGATCAGGTGAAATTCATATCTGGGTGAAAGAGTGCAAGAATCTTCCTCTGCTCCGAGGTGTAACTGTAAACCCATATGTGAAATGGTAATGCCCTTAAAGAGCATGAGTTATTGTTTAATGACTCTGATGCTTTTATTCTGATGATCTTTTATCATTTTGTGCTGTCAGGACAACTAAACTGCATGTTGCACATATATGCAACCATGCACATGTTTAATTTCATGTGTTATAGATGTTTCCAATTGAATATTTATTCTTTTACTTTCATTTTTAAAAAGTGGTCTATTGACAAAATAGTGATGGGACCAAGTAGAAACTTGATATCATAACAGCACTGATAATGCTGACTTAATGCAACGTTTTTTAGGTAAAAATGCAAAATAATGGGAGCAGTATATTTTTTGTTAGTGTCTTACCAGTGGTGTAGATTTATAGTTAAAGTTATAGTTATAGTCAGTTAGAATCAAAGTTTGTGCTTGATGAAAAGTCACTTTTGGTAATAATTAGCCCACAAAAATGTTATAATTATTTAATCTGTTGTATTTAAATGGGATTTAGTTCAAGTATTAATGTTAAAGTGCCTTGTATATAAATAGCAAACATCTGCACTTGGAGTCAGCAAAAATACCTTATTCTTGCATACGGCCTAAACTGGGGTCTTCATGCATTTTCAACCGCAAAATCTCATTGGCAAATTTTAACTGACATCCACTGCAGTACTCCATCTTGATTTGCAACTAAGCAAATAGCAACCAGCTGTAAAAGCATTTTACAAAATTATATTTGAAAATATTTATATATTACTCCATTTATGCCTTCAATGTTAAAAATATGTAAGTTTAGTTTTTATTCCACTTACATTTTATTAAGTAACTCACTCTCAGTCAACGATTTTCTTATCTCAGTTCTATGTCAATATTGATGTTAATATTTATTTCAGAGCATCTATTGTCCTTTGTGTGTTTGCTTCAATAGTTTTGTGCTGCCGGACACCAGCAAAAAGAGTTGCCAGAAGACACGGGTGTTAAAGAGAACAGCAAGTCCCATGTTTAACCACACAATGGTGTATGATGGATTCAGTACAGAGGACCTGAAGGAGGCCTGTGTGGAGCTCACAGTGTGGGATCGCGAGCGACTAGCTGATCACCTGGTGGGAGGACTGAGGCTCGGGCTGGGAACAGGTACAAACATGTTACTTGAACTACTTGAGTTCACATTTCATTTTGTGTTGTTGGTTTTACATGAACCCATATAGTTATCAGAATAGATTCAAATATGATTTAGCATTACGAGATTTATTTTGTATGACATGATAAGATTTGTTTTAGTCAAATTGTAAGTACTGGCTAGGCTGAGTTTCACCTCGGTGTGAATGAGTATAAATAAGGGCACTGAATCATGAACTGGCTGTTCCTTATTTTGCATCCAGCATTTCAGGGTTACACCCCAGAACCACTGTGACCCAAAAGTGTTTAGTGAAGAAAACTGAATTCTTGAGAAAAGTTTTCATTTGGTGTATGAGTGTCACGCCACTGAGCGGCAAAGAAACACACTGATGATGGTATAGCACATTGGATGCCAATGCAATTAACATGTGCAAACATAATCTTACAGTAATTGAAAATATTACTACTACTACTACTAATAATAATAATAATAACAAGCCTGGTGGCTACAGAGTGGAACGGAAAAAGAGTAGGTTGGAAACACTGATCTAAAAATTACTGGATCAAACACTCGGCCTATCAGCTCGCTCAGAAGTGAAGCCAGCCAACCCAGGCCAGCCGTCCCAAATATGTGTATTATGTGGACCGCTCCATAAGCACGATACTAAGAAAAGTGGTCAAGATGGATCTTTTTATAAATACTTGATAATTGAATTATGTAATATTTTACTGTGTTGCTTCTTATGAGAAATTTTAAGCTGTAAGAAGTAACTTACAGTAGTAGACTTAGGCCTATATATATATATATACCTAGTGAGGGACAAAATGTCACATATATAGAACTGTATTAAAAGCTTTATATACTGAGAATATCTTGCAAAACCATTCTTAACCATAACACGCCTAACGTAGTCTATATTACCAAAGAAAAATCGAATATAGTTTAAGCCTATATTAATAAAAAATTATAAAACCAGTTTAAGTTAAA
Organism: Tandanus tandanus; assembly: GCA_039654325.1. Classification (NCBI taxonomy): domain Eukaryota; kingdom Metazoa; phylum Chordata; class Actinopteri; order Siluriformes; family Plotosidae; genus Tandanus; species Tandanus tandanus. Next base: position 24,294,669 of record JBCNYH010000013.1, read on the forward strand.
TATATATCAATTTATTTAGTGCCTTGAATTTAAATTTAGCA
>JBCNYH010000013.1:24318559-24333636 GCA_039654325.1 Tandanus tandanus
TATATATATATTAGCTAGCTTTTATTATTATTATTTTTTTTTTTTACATAATATATATCAGCTAGCTTGCTATGCTCTATTTGAAATTTGAAGATTTTATTTATGTGTGTTTTAGGGCATAAGTATTTGTAGCATAACAATATCTTACCTTATTGTAATCTGTTCGACATAAACTGTAGCTGTTGGTTTCCTGGTTCCTTTATAGGTGTTTGCTGTGAACCTATCTATTAATACTCTCATTGAAGTAAAGGGTGCAAAAACACAAAGGCAAGTGCAATACGAAACCTTTCAGTGAAGTCCTCTAATGCAAGCCCTCTGGGCTGAAAAAATTATTTGCATCCAATATTAGAGCAAAATATTGCAGAAAAATAACTATACAGATTTAACTCTTAAGATGGTTTCCAGGAGCGACTGCATGTCTTCATTGTCTGAAACTTCTGCAAATTTGAAGCAAAGTGCTATGTGCTATCATTTCTCCTGTGCATTTTTTACTGGTTTGGGCTAATTTGCTCTTATTTGTCTGTGTCTCCATCTTGTGGCACTGGCTATTTCTTAAACAACCTCTTATACTTTTTCTCCGTGACATACACTGCAATCCATAAACAGCATTTTCACCAGGCTTTTATTACAAACAATAGTGTTAGGATTTATTTAGTGTCATTTTAAAATTAGAATCTGATCATGAGGATGTCCCAGAATTCCAGTCTCACAGTGATATTCTAGTCTGATATTAGCACATAAGTATATAGTGAAAATATTTGATTATTGGTTCTGTACTGGCAGTCCTGGAGATGTCCATGCATTCAGCTTAATATTTAGCCACCCAACATCTGACAGGTATTTTAATTTCATAGAATAACTGTTTTTAAAGTAGACACCGCTATCTCTGTGACATATAGGTTAAGGTTTTATCACTGTTCTCTTTAGGGGCCAAAAACTAGATTTACACAAGTTTATTATTTTATTAATTTATTATTTATTATTATGTGTTACCACAGTACTGGATAAAGCAATTACTGAAAGTGTTAAAGAGATTTCTATGTCTGCTCATGCAAAAGATAAAAGTAAAATAAAAATGTCTTGATTACCAACTCTAAACAGAAACAATTCTGCCATTTAAATATATCTGTGAAAATATTTTCTTATACCTCCAGGCACACCAAAATGTAAACAATTATATGCAATATTATATTCCTTTATTCAAGGCCATGCTCTGTGATACAATGCATGTATCTCTTTTGTGAGAGAGTGGGCCTTTCCCTAGATATACTTTCCACAGTCCCAAGGGGGATTATTGGTGTCCTGGTTCAGTTTCAATGCATGCTGTCTGGTAGTATTGTTAATTTCATGACAATGAATGGGAATGTTGAACTCATTTTGTGTCTAGATGCCACACTTGCTCAACAGCTAATGAGATCAGTTACTATTTAAATTGAAATCCTGAGACTTCCACAACTGTCTGCCGAATCTTCTTACCTCTTGTGAGTATCTGTATCTTCTTCCACTAAAGCCATTCACATGCAACAACATGTTTCAAGAAGGAAGATAATTTACGAATTTAATCCAAGAAGTATGCTGTATTTCACCCCTCCTTACCGCCAGAGGTATTAAAAATCACCTGGATTTTGCATATTAGCAGTGTAGCACATTGTATCTGTGTATTCAAATATAATATTCATATCTCTTTTAGTGGCATATACACTGCATAAAAATATTATGCTACCTGTCAAGGTTTACTGCAATTCACATTTAATATATGCTTGTTAGTTGGGGGAAAAAAACAAACAAAGCTGATCCCAGTCTGCCTAAAGCTTACTCAGTCCAAAGGCAAGGTACACCCTGAATGACTCATCAAACCATCGCTGGGCCAACACAGACACACATTCGGTCATACTCACATTTACTCCTATGAGCAATTGAGAATAGGCAATTAGTGTAATGTGCATGTGTTTGGACTGTGGGAAGAAACCTGGAGGAAAGCAATGCAATCATGGGGAGAACATGCAAACTCCACACAGAAACACCCTTGCTGAGCCTGCGACTCGAACTCAGGACCTTCTTAATGTGAGGTGAAAGTGCCATCCACGACATTACCATGCCACCCCAAACACTGGTGATTACAGTTAATATTCTGATAACCAATTACATCGTTTTAATTTTTTTACCCAATGTGATTTTTGCAGTGTATGATGTTCCAAATGTCCCACATTTCTACACATTTAGATTAATGTTTGGGATCACTGTCTTCTTCATGTGTATGAATCCATGGTCAAAAATAATTTGCATCTCTCTCATTTGTAACAGGTCTCAATTTTGTGAAGTTGACTGCTTTTTTTTAAATTTCATACCAATTTCCAAAAACACCAGAAAACAACTGGGAAAAAATTGCGCTCCTGTTAAAAGAAACCAATTTCCTACTTACCTTTTAATTATATAACTTTATTTTAACTCCTGAATCAGAAGTACAGTGAAACTGTATGTCCTATGGTGTGTAGGTGTGCACAGGCTTGTCAGTTTCTCTGTTTGACCTTTGACCTTGTCAAAATGAGCTTGACCTTATAAAAACTGCTGTGTGTCTGACGGGTTATGACATTATCACTGATGTCTACACTGAAGGCATGAATGAATAGATCAGATAGATCAGAGTTTTAGCTTTAATTTTCTGGCATTTAGATACAAATGTGGTAAATAGCTTAGAGCATGGCACCTTTTGTTTGAACACATTCATGCTTCAAGTGATCAAAAAATATTGAGAAAGGTACTGTGCATTTTAATAAGCAGGTGTAGCCTGTTACATTGGTCGTATAAACAATGAATAGCTCTGAATATGTACTCTTGGTGTAAGCCCTGTGTTTCACCTCTGAAGTATGCATTTGTTTTTAAAAAAGGATAAACTATCATGGAGTCCAGACTGCTGTGAGGGGAAAATTGTACTACATATACATATATACATATACACACACACACACACACACACACACACACACACACATATATATATAGAATATGTTTTTAGAAACATATATAGAAACAGAATTTGTCTTTGTGCCTGAGTACTTTTTTGTTAGCACGCTCCAGCCGGCCTGCTTGAAGGAAAGAGTTTTCTATTAAACAGTTAAAAGAAATTGAATTGTGGCTGCATCTGGAAGCATCAAGAAGAAATCTCTCAGAGGCTACAGCCATAACCTGTGTAATTTATCGCCCAAAATAAAACACACATATCTCAGTGATATTCCACAGCGGTGTTACATTTATTTTAATAAAATTTAACCACACTTTTTTAAAAGTTTCTTTCGATATTGCCCTTACTTAAATCAACTATAAGGAAGACAAGAAGCTTCTAGTCAAGTTGACGGTTGTTTCCGTTTGTGGTGTGCGTTCCTGATTGGCTGACTCTGGTTTTGCGTTCTCGACTCTGATTGGCTGCCTCGCATCCTGAATGTTCTGGACTGTTCCATGGGCGTTAGGAGCGGAATCTCGCAGGCGGTATAAAAGATGTTGTGAGCGCGCGCACGCTGTAGTGGCACTGAGGGCGTTGTGACAACAAGCGAAACCAGCAGAGGAGCAGAGAGTCAGCTGTGTGACGAGTTAACAGGTAAGAAAGACTGTAAACACCCGAGTTTGTCACTGTGTTCCTCTTGGCAGGCGTGTGTTAATGACGCGTACTTAGTTATTCGTTGTTAGAGGTTGTAATAATTGGTGGGTATTCGGTTAAAATTCGTTTTCAGAGGACGTTAGTGTTCATGGGAGTGGTAAACATTAGGATTATTCATGACCGGGTTGAGTTCTGGGTAGTTTTGCTTTGCTAGCACTGAGTCGGCGTGAGTTTGTGCCAACATATGCAGAATGTTCTAGCAGGCATTCATGGTTGTTTCGAAATCTGCCCATACAAGGCCATCACAGACACTCCCATATACTGGTATGTAAGGATTACAGATATGATAGACTTTAGATTAAAACAAACAACTCCTTCACCCACAGTGGAAGTATGCAAGGGGGAAAAAAACATTTCATTTCCATTTCCTCTTCATGCCTGTCTTCAGACTCCAAAAACAGCTGAGGTTTGTGAAAGGGACTGCACTGTGTTTGAGTCATGAATATAGTACAGTAAGTGGCTAAAAGGGTCATAAATCCCTTGTTAAGGTTTATTATAAGAGTCAGCTATACATAACCTTTCCAACTGTAGCCTACATACAAGAAAGTAAAGGTTAATTACTCCTGTGGGCACTCAAGGATCTGTAGGACACACAGACAGCTGAGATCTGTTTGGAGATCAACCCAACAGGTGCTGGATAAAGAAAGTAAGTGTTATATGACAGGCAGTGAGTGAAAAAAGACCATTAGATCAGTGTTGAGGAGGATGGTGCACAGTGAGGATCAGAAGAGGTGGTAGGGTGCTGGATTACTGATCCCAAGGTCAGGGGTTCAAGCCCCACTATCAACTGGGTTATCAAATCTCACTGTCTGTGGTGAGAGGCATGTAAAAGAACCATCGCTGATTTTCGTCAAGAGTAGGCTGCATAGCCGTCAGCGCCCTGCGATTGGCCTGGTGAGCTGTCCAGGGTGAACTCTTCCCTCGCCCGGAGTCGGCTGGGATGGGCGCCAGCCTCCCCGCGACCCTAATTAGGATTAAGTGCTTAAGAAAATGGATGGATGGATGAATGAATATATAAAATGGCAGTGATGGGTTACTGATCCAAAGGTCAGCGGTTCAATCCCCATTACACCCTATCACCACTGTTGGGTGGTTGAGCCCACCACTGTTGAGCAAGGTCCTTAACCCCTCAATTGCTCTGTTGTATAAAAAAAGATAATTGTAAGTCGCTACTACCAAATAAAATGTCTTATTATTAAATTTTGTGTATTTTCAGAGAGCAGAAACCATGTCGAAGGGACCAGCAGTAGGAATTGATCTTGGGACCACATACTCATGTGTGGGTGTCTTTCAGCATGGCAAAGTTGAAATTATTGCCAACGACCAGGGTAATCGGACCACGCCCAGTTACGTTGCCTTCACTGATACAGAGAGGCTGATAGGAGACGCTGCCAAAAATCAAGTTGCCATGAATCCCACCAACACAGTGTTTGGTAAACCTTAGACTTGCTTCCCTTTTTCATAAATTGTATGTGGTTTTTATTATGAAATGTTTAACTGAATCTTGTATACTTCTTAATGGGCTTCATGTGCAGATGCGAAAAGGCTGATTGGACGGCGATTCGATGATCAGGTTGTTCAGTCTGACATGAAACACTGGCCATTTATAGTAATCAATGATGCCTCACGTCCTAAAGTTCAAGTTGAATACAAAGGGGATACCAAAAGCTTTTTTCCGGAGGAGATCTCCTCAATGGTGCTTGTAAAGATGAAAGAAATTGCTGAAGCTTATCTTGGAAAGGTGAGAATGAAAACCAGACATATTTAATTTGTGTTCTGGGGAATGCATGTTCACTTTATTGACTCAAGGACAAATACTCTGTATTTGATATGTGGGCTCATGTTTATTACGTACACATTAGCAATGCACACACTTGCTTGTAGTGTACATTCAGCCTTCAGTGAAAAGTTTTTGGTTGCATGGTTTTAACTGGTTCCAATACTTTCCTTTCTGTAGTCTGTCACGAATGCAGTCATTACAGTACCTGCATATTTCAATGACTCTCAGCGACAAGCTACTAAAGATGCAGGCACCATTTCTGGACTCAATATCCTTCGGATCATCAATGAACCAACTGCAGCTGCCATCGCTTACGGCCTGGACAAGAAGGTGGGTGTGCTAGTTATACATCATCAAAATTAGGAAATGATTCATTATAAAAACATGCATTCCTATGTTTCTTCTGATTTAATGCTTAACATCTCCTCTGCAGGTGGGAGCAGAAAGAAATGTCCTGATCTTTGATCTTGGTGGTGGAACTTTCGATGTGTCCATCCTTACCATTGAAGACGGAATCTTTGAGGTGAAGTCCACAGCTGGTGACACCCATCTGGGCGGTGAAGATTTTGACAACCGCATGGTCAATCACTTTATTACAGAGTTTAAGCGCAAGCACAAGAAGGACATCAGCGATAACAAGAGGGCTGTCAGGCGTCTGCGTACTGCCTGTGAACGAGCCAAGCGGACCCTCTCATCTAGTACTCAGGCCAGCATCGAGATCGACTCTCTATACGAGGGCATTGACTTCTACACGTCCATCACCAGGGCTCGCTTCGAAGAACTGAACGCTGACCTGTTCCGTGGCACCTTGGACCCTGTTGAGAAATCTCTTCGTGATGCTAAGCTAGACAAAGCCCAAATCCATGAAATCGTCCTGGTTGGAGGTTCTACCCGAATCCCAAAAATTCAGAAGCTTTTGCAGGACTTCTTCAATGGAAAAGAACTCAACAAGAGCATCAACCCTGATGAGGCGGTTGCATATGGTGCAGGTAACTCGGATAATCACTGTCTGACAGTGGTAATGTTGGGTGAGATTTGCACGGAGTACATGTAATTATTTTCGTTTTGCTCTGCAGCTGTCCAGGCAGCCATTTTGTCAGGAGACAAGTCAGAAAATGTTCAAGACCTGCTGCTGTTGGACGTCACTCCTCTGTCACTGGGTATCGAGACAGCAGGAGGTGTGATGACGACCCTTATCAAACGCAACACCACTATTCCGACTAAACAAACACAGACTTTCACCACCTACTCAGATAATCAACCTGGGGTGCTCATTCAGGTGAGACTGTGGAAATTGCTATAAACCACGAAGAAAAAAAATATCCATTTTCCCTACAGCCAAATCTTACTTAATGGTTCTCTTCCAGGTGTATGAGGGTGAGAGAGCCATGACTAAGGACAACAACCTGCTTGGAAAGTTTGAGTTGACGGGTATTCCTCCTGCACCACGGGGTGTTCCTCAGATTGAGGTTACCTTTGACATTGACGCCAATGGTATCATGAATGTTTCTGCAGTGGACAAGAGCACAGGCAAAGAGAACAAGATCACTATCACTAATGACAAAGGTAGCACAAGTGTCATGAGGTTTTTTGTTTGTTTTTTTTACCTTATTTTAAATTATTATTATTATTGGAATGTATTATAACTCATTTGTTTTTAATACTTTTGTTTTCAGGTCGTCTCAGCAAGGAGGACATTGAGCGAATGGTCCAGGAAGCTGAGAAATACAAAGCCGAAGATGATGTACAGAGAGATAAAGTAGCTGTAAAGAATGGCCTGGAGTCGTACGCTTTCAACATGAAGTCCACTGTTGAGGATGAGAAACTGAAAGGAAAGATCAGTGATGAGGACAAGCAGAAGATCCTGGATAAGTGCAATGAGGTTATCAGCTGGCTGGACAAGAACCAGGTACATGTTTTAATGTGTAGATAACAAACACAACACAATTTGTATGCTATTACAGTGCATCATGGAAATACTGAAAACCTTAAGTTAGGGATCTGGTAATTTTTATTGATCATATCATGGGTCTTGGGCAGAAAGCCAGGCATCAGTTATATTTTCTTGCCTTCAGTCCCTGAGGTTTTTCTTTAGCTTGCTGTTCTTGCCTTGTTTGTAGACTGCTGAGAAGGATGAGTTTGAACATCAGCAGAAAGAGCTTGAAAAGTTGTGCAGCCCCATCATCACCAAACTGTACCAGGGTGCTGGTGGCATGCCAGGTGGCATGCCAGGTGGGATGCCCGGTGGTTTCCCAGGTAGTGGAGCTGCACCTGGAGGAGGAGGAGGAGCAGGAGGATCTTCTGGACCAACCATTGAGGAAGTTGATTAAACTGTTTCAACATTTCCTACTTGTGTTTGTAATCCAGTCGGGTTTTTCTTTGTTGGCATGTTTCTAAAATGCAATTCTCAAATTCATATTCAAGGTGCTGGTTTTCTTTAAAGACTTGTGAAAGTTTTAGGGATTTATTTGTTAGTTCGCCCCCTGAGAAGCATGTTCATTCATGTGTTCCATGTGTCTGGCTTTCTTTAAAACTTTATTATAAATGTTCTGACTCTGTATTCTGTCATCAGTATCAAATCTGATTTCTACATTGTTTATGTATTTTGTTTTGTTTTGTTTTTTTGACAGATTTTATGTGGTCTCTTATGCAGTAATTTAACCAGGCCATGTGATGTATTCTTTAGGATTGTTTTATTTTGAATTAAAGTAACTCATGTTTTGTCCCAACCATTTAATCATTACTCATGAGGTAAACAAATGAATTAAAATGTAAGCATCCAGAATCACATGGTGTGACTGATGACTGGGACCAGGATGAGATGCTTCAGCGGGACATGGGGCCTATTGGGGCCTGCATCCGATAAGCACACATGTAAAATATTCCTGCAAAAATAGAGACAAGATGACCACACTAATCATGTACCCAGGGCATTGTTTACATATACAGATTTCTGTTGAATATTTATGAGACGCTATACCTGAAAAGAATGTAAGCACCACTGACACCCAACCTATTATATATGACCAGGAGAATCTCCAGTTTCCGTATCGCTTCCCATAGTAGTTCACAGTCACGCCAGTGTATACAGCCATTGCCAGAAGGACAAAAAAGCCTGAAAGTAATACAAGTAATAAATAAAAGCTGAAATGTTTTATGGAAAGATGTAAATAACCTACAGTATATGTGCATCTAGTAAAAGCAAACTGAAGATGTTAATCTACAGAGGTTTGGCACTGAGACTGAGTGCACTCACATGAAATGAAATAGAGAATTCCAGCAACAAATGTTTTGTCGAAGCCACCCCATGAAGTGTAGTTAATGAAAGCCATGATGCCTATAAGCAGACCAAAGAAGCATGCCAAGATGGCCAGGATCATGAACGCACGGGTGGCATCCCAGTAAGCTGCGTTAGGGGAAAACAGGTGTATAGATGTGTTGTATTCCCTGAACAAAAGGGAACATTTCTATTACTGCTTTGTATGTCTCACCAATGCTGTCAGTGTGTATCATGCATTTCCCAGGCACACAGTAGCGCCACAGGCCCTGGTGCATGTAACCACTGGCCTGGCGATATTGCATCCAGTAATCTGTGGCTGTGGAGACCACCAGTAGTATATTTCCAACTCCAGCACAGAATAATCCACCTCCCATAAAGCTGTACATTGTGGACCTGTAGGTGATATAACGATAAATGTTCATTCATTAGGTCCACACTAAATTCATGTGTTTAAGTTGACAAGTAAGGCAGATAGTGACCCTTATCTTAAAGCAATTGTGTTAGCAAAATGTACAATACTAATTCTGATGATCATTTAAAAATACCGTATATACAAAATATTACCTTACACATTACCAACCTAGGCAGAAACATTCCAATTTAAATTATTATTTTTAGGTACTTCCACCAGTCTATATTAAGAAGTTTTATTAGTTTAAGGAGTGAAACATTACCGGATACACTTTTTTGGAGGATTTTTTAAAAATCAAAATCAAATCAGCAACAGCTTTTTATAATAATCACTGAAGTTCATACAAGCTCTACAAAATCACCCGAAAACCACTTATATTAAAATTTTCTGAACATATATTTTAAAGCTATGTTATATGTACATGCACCCAAAACCTACCTTTATGTATTCTTTACCTACTTTGTTGAATTCAATTTTCTGAGGCTCAGTTATGCCAGGACAAACAGCTCTCACACTACCATAGACAGATGTGTTTCTGTCGTGTTCAGGCACCAGGAGATCACAGCACTGAGGGACAATAGAGCTGACAGAGACACAGTCAATCGCTGAAGGGAATCTGCTGAAAATACAAAACCATTTAGCACTAAATACAGAGGCCACACTAATACTGATGACAAAGTACTTTTAATTGACAATTTAAAAACACGATTGTTTTATTTTATTATTTTCCTCTTTTGTGTTCAATTTCACTGAATCTGAACTGGTGTAACTTTATTAAAATTAGAAATATGAAATTTGAACTTGAACATTCCATTTGCATGAATAATAAAAGAGATACATGATATAGACACCTCACATTTGAAAAAATCTTTTTTTTTACAATTTGGCTGGGAAAATGGAGAAGACTAAACTTATATTTATAAAGGTTTAAGGTTTTTATGTAGGTTATATTTCATTTCTTTGGCATGTTTTGTAAAAGATAGGACAACACAGTGTAACTCACATTAGATTCATACAGTTATATGGCTACTAGACCAAAGAGTAAAAACACAGCAACCGTCTGACTGTGTACATCGCATGAAGACATTTAATTATTCTATTGTAGTTCGTTGCAGTTGCACCCTCTGATTGGCTAATCCACTCCTAGGATACCAGCTCATATCCTGCAACCTGAACTAACACTACAGAGAGAAAAAAAAAAAGAAACGCTACTCAGCCATTTTATTTTTATTTTTTTACTACTTATTCAAGACTGATTATGTGAAAAGGAAGAACATTTAGAATTAAAGCATTTAATGTTTAAAAAATGATTAGTTCTAAAACATTTACTTTCAGGAATTACATTTTTTTTTCGTTTTTCACCAAACGTGACTTTTTCGCTCCCTGCAAGACACAATCCTTTAGTATGGCCTAATGCTGGGGTCTGGAGGAGAGCACATCGTACCTGGTGTGAGAAAGCCAGAAGTGCCGCTAGCTACGTTGAATGCTATTCCGCTAATACTGGTTTCTTGGCTAAAGCCTTACGATGATATAAGCTCATCACAAAATAAAGCCGCATATGAATTGCTTTGCCACTGAACTGCGTGTTTGGCAGCATCTGTCAATCAACAGAATCTCTAAGCTCTGACTGGTTATCGCTCAAATCGCTCGCATTCAAGTTGAGTTCAGTTGAACTCTGCTTCCACCCACTTTGCATCATTCGAGAAAATTTCACCTCTCGCCACTCGTTTCGCTGCCATTCACTGACTTTGCATGGTTGCTTGTCGCTCGTTGCTTCCTGTGTGAATTTATCTCAACTGTTAAATATTTATTATTTTATATATTGCTTTGTTGAATACTTGAAACTGATTGGTAAATTACAGCCTTGTATGGTTATTTCTGGATAACAGACTGCTGCTGTGGACGACATCATTAGTGGAATATTTTTAATTAATATTTCATATCAATATAATTATTTATATTTTGTATTCAATTATTGATTTCTTTAGTTCAAAGCCACGTAATAAGGAGGATAATGTACAGCAAGCCAGTCATTATTATTAATTAAACCAGGGTGATTTAAGGCCTCCCTGCTTTGCATCTTGGTTCTACATCACCCTGTCTGGGTTTATTTCTTAATAATCCACCTCACTGTCCATTTTTCCTTATGTAAATGTTTAAAATTGTTGCATGACTGTCAGTTATGTATAAGAAGAATGATTCTGTAGTCTATGTTCCAAACCCAACTAATGTGCAGAATTGAGTGTGTGTAAATAGTATATAAGAGCAAGTTCAGATGTATATATGAATTATTAAATTACCTTTAATACTCACTGATTAGTGCCTGTTTCCATCTTCATTTTGCTCAGTAAGTTTATCACATGGTACAATTGCTTTGTACTTGAACGAGGCAAGGAAAAATGGATCAGAGACTGTGCTATGTGAAATCCAAAGTTGATACGTTGACATTTTTTATTGTTTGGTGATAAAAGTTAATAAGAAATTAATTCCTGCATTTGTTCATTCATTCATTCATTCATTTATTCATTCATTTGCCGAATTACTTAATCCTGCTAGAGTCACAAGGAGGCTGGAGACTCTCTCATCCAACTTTGGGCAAAGGCGCAGTACACCCTGAACAGACCATTGCAGCATGCACGTGTTGTTACCACCAAAAGAGAAAGACGACCTTATACCATGCAAAATAACAGCTATAAGAATAAAGACACAAATCTGAAAGAACAGTTATGATGTTGTACTTCAGTGGTTTGAGTGGTCATTTTTGAGCGTCATATCCCTGTGGGATAAATCTGTCCCTGAGTCTGTTTATGTGTGCACAGGTGCTAGAGCACTGTCTACCTGAAGGTAGTAGTGAAAAACACGATGGCTTGAATGCCAAGGGCATTTTAGAGTCCTCCAATCCTCCCTATATGATACATCTGGTGTAGAGGTTTTGCAGTGAAGAAAGTTTCCCTCCGGTGATGCCCTGGGCTGTTCATACAATGCTTTAGCAAATCTCTGCACTTGAAAGCATTGCTATTCCCAAATCCACAGGTGATGTTGCTGGTCAGGATGCTCATATGTAATGGTAGTGATATAGAATACAACTATTCAGAGGTGTTGAGATGGTTTATTCAGCACAGTGGAATATCCTCAGAGAATTTGAAGGAATTTGAAGCTGCTAACATTTTCTATTGCTGTCAATTTATTGTGAGCGCACTGTATGTCTTTGCCTGCTTCATGCATAGTCTATGAGCAGTTCCTTTGTTTTCTCAACGCTCACAGAGAGGTTGTTTTCCTGGCACCACTGTGACTGTGCGCTGACCTCATCCCTATATGCTGTCTCATGGTTGTTTGAGCTCAGGCCTATTGTTTTATTAGGAAATGATAAAAACAATGATGTTGGAGCCATAGCCACATAGTTAGTATACAGTTATACATAGCAAGTATTCAGGTAGGTAAAGTATACAAGTAGAAGAGGGAAGAACTTGTGTACTGACCTAATGACCTGATTATATCCTCAATTTCCTTCTGAAAAAACCCCAGCTGACAGCCTACCAGCTATCCAAGACACAGCTAAATTCTGACTTTAAATGGTGATCACACTAGAGGTGTGATAGAAAAGCGACTGACATAATGGCAATGTGCAATCCTCTAAAGGTTCTCAAATTTGTCTCGCAACATTCGCGGCATCGCATTTTGGTCGCCTGGTTAGTGAACTCATCATCAAAAATTTCAAATGTTTAAAATTACCATGAATGTCGCAAAACGAGGCTCCGACGCAGAGTAGTCTCAATCACTTCTCAAACAGTGCACATGTTGTGAGAAGGTTGCAGAGTTGTCGTTTTGCTCATAAATTATTATTTTTTTGTTCACAAGGAAAAGCGACAAGTTGGAGACTTCCACCCGGAAAGTTTGAGAAAAGTATGAGACTTGCTGGTATCCACTATACTTGTACATGTATTTTGTTATCATTCGTATTTTATTCGCATATTGTTTGCGCTAATAACGTGCAAAAAAAAGGCGAATGGTTTGAGAACAAAAAGCAAACAAAACACGGTTGATTTGGGTTTTTTTTGCCAAACATTCGCAAACCAATAGCTAATCAGTCGCAAATTGTCGCACGACTTTCGCGCAGTATAAGTATATAAGCCTCAAAATATTCGGTTACATGTGGAGTCGCAAAACATTTCACATGAATTCCAAAAATTGCAAAAAAATTGCAAAAAAATCGATTTGCATCAGTCGCTTTTCTATCGCACGTCTAGTGTGATCACTCCCTTACTGCTGCTAATGCAACATTGTAAATGAATTAATTTGAGAAAACTTACAGCAATAACAATATGAGTTGTTTTCAGAAAATTGTTTTCACAACGTTATGTTTGTTTGTTTTTTTAACAATGAAATTTGCACAACAAATTTTGTTGGGTGTCACAACAAAACCCAGGTCACATATTAACGATTTGCAGAACTTATTCCGACCTATGACAAATTTCTAAAAAACGCTGGCATACGCTGAACTATTGATATTATTCCAGTTTTGAACATATACATAATTAATTAGTAACTTATCCAGAACCTATCGAAAACTTATAGCTAACATATATCAAACTTATCTCCATCGAATATTGACGTATGTAGACGTATCTGACGTGTTTCAATGCCCACAGAACTTTTACTGAACGTCTTTTTTAGCTTAGAGCTAGCGTATTATGGGCGTATTGACAGTGTTTATGGGGATTGGTATATAAAATGGGGTTCAAACGAGGAACCGGTCAGTACTCCTCAAGACTCCATGGGGAGCAGATGTCCATGTCATTCGAGAGATGAAGGATCCGGCAAGGCTGAGACGAGAATACCTTTTTGTGCATGCACAACATTTTTTCGACAACCTCACCGTACTATGACTTATAACAGCATGCTGTAACTTACACAAAACTTACCCTTAACTTATTTGATATACGATTCACCAAATTCCTCATACGTCGGCATACGGTGGCTAAATCGTCAATGTGTGACAGGGGTCTAAGACTTTACTTCATATGATCAGACTGTTTTGAGTTTTTATGAGCATAATGATAGCTTCTCTATTAGACTTCTAGACTACAGACTTCTGCTAAGGCCGTTCAGTACCCCCATATGGCATTGTAAGAAATGCAGCACTTTTATAAATGCAACATTTGTTTATTATTTGAGCCCTACAATGCAAACACGCAGCCATTTATATGATGCCTTGAATAAGAGGACTTGCGCTCGGATGAGGAAGTATTAATAATTGGACTATTTTTGTGATAATTGGGCTGAAAGTTGTACAGAAAGGTAAAGATATGAGATTACACCATCGAACGCAAGCCTGGAAGTTACGCTTCGGTGTGGTCTGGACACAGTAACTCGGATGACTTCGTCATCCGCACTAAAAAATCGTTAAAAATTCCCTGCACCCAGACAATAATCTGGATCACTGCCAAAATTTACTCAATTGTTCCTTGTATCATTTCTGACCCATCCTGAAAATTTGAATTACCATCTGTGGTAAATACAGAACATTTACAAAGCATTAGGGCCATTAATTATGGCAGTAAGGACATGGCCACGCATCTGCTGCAGATGGAGAGGAGTCAGGTAGAGCCAGCAGGTAACATGTTGATGAGTCTCACCTGGGTTTAATTACCAGCAGTTCACTTTTGTGAGTGTGTGTGTGTGTGTGTGTGTGTGTCTCTCTCTCTCTCTCTCTCTCTCTCTCTCTCTGTCTCTGTGTGTGTGTGTGTTTGTGTAATTTTGTAACAATTTTGGATCTATGAATATATAATCTCAATTTTAACAATACTGAGAGATGCAAGTAATATAGCTGAACAATTACATATTTTACCTGAGGAAAAAGTTAGGACACCCGTCGCTTCTTGTAGCCATCTACCAGTCTCTGACATCTGTCTGAAGAAAGTTTGCCCCACTCCTCAATGCAGAATCGTTT
>JBCNYH010000013.1:24338057-24352655 GCA_039654325.1 Tandanus tandanus
GCTGAGATGGGCGCCAGCCTCCCCGCGACCCTAATTAGGAATAAGCGGTTCAGAAAATGAATGAATGAATGAATAAATTGGTGATTGTAGAAATACAATAGAAATGCAAATAGCATTAATGACATTTTGTTTGCATTTATTTTGCAGAGTATCTGTAATTTTGCTTACAACCATTCAGAGGAGGCAAACACATGCACAGGCTTCATAGAGAACAGCTTCATACATTCAGATGAAAGAGCTATCTACCCTCTTCCACATTCATGAGCTCGCAAATACATGCAATAGGCTGATGCTGTTCTGATCAGTATTACTGACTCCTGACCACAGAAAGCTGAGATGTCAATGATTCTCACACATATGCAGTCTTACACACTGACACTGTGAATACTTTTCTGTTATGCCACTCAGGAGCCCAGTTTGTCATATTTTAATAGAAAATATTATTTTTTTGTTTTTTATTGTTGTTTGAGAATCAGACTTTCTCTAATATTTCATTAAAAATCAACTTTATGTCAGTGTGCATTGTGTCTTTATTGATTGGTATATTATATGTTTTGCTTTATTATGCATTTCATCAATTTGGCATCCTGAAGGGGGAAAATAATTCTGGAATTTATTGCATTTCTATCTATCAAGCTGTCTAGTGAAGCTTATACGTACCTGTGGGATGATGTACTTACAGTACTTTCCTTTGGGAGGATCGTTTTAATTGCCTTTCATCATCGTAATAAGATCCATTCTGACTCTATGCAGCCACCCAGAGCTAATCTAAAATGGCATGCAGGGAATGGCAAATGATTCACGACAAGCAATTCTCAAAGCATCTCTGCTCTTAACCTGCTGCATGGGTCCATAAGTCTCTGCATATGCCTCTAAAACAAAAACATAAACAATAAGCATTAAATAACAATTTATATACCAGAAGAATTTGCTTTAGCTCAGGGCTAATCACTGCAGCACCTTGTTGCTCATTCAATGCACAACCTGGATCAATACAAGCAAATCCCACATTCCAACAAATGGTCCATTTAGTTCAGGGACTAATTATAATGAATCAGTTAATCAACTCTCCTGTACTGCAGTGCCCTATATGCATTTTCTGTAATTCCATCTTTCTTCTGCAGTGTGACAAAAAACACCATTAAGATTGATATATTAGTAAGTCTAAAGTGCTAGATTAACTATCAGGTAACCTATTTATCTGCATTAAAAACATTTTAATGTGATGCATGTAAAGAAAAATGTCCGTCTCATGGTCACCAGCTCAGCAGTGATTTTGTTTCAAAATGACATGATTCACGTACTCTGCTGATGTCACGTTACCACATACACAGAGTAGACTTTTCCAGCACATTTTTTTAGTCATATTATTTTTTATAACTGTAGTTGATCTCACAGGTGTTGGAGTAAAGCTTATTGATTGTCCCTGTTGCTCACGGTGTATCACACTGAGCAAGCCGTGAATAGGCTTATATGCAAAAGCATTTTGGAAATTGCATGTGAGTGGTTTGTGAATAGTTTTTTGAAATTGACTTTGTGAGCTGTAATGCAGAAACAGTGCACACTTTAACACCCCCCCCCCCCCCACCACCACCACCACTTCTTTTGTATTTTTGACCTTTGTAGACACTTGAGCAAGCACGACGTATGGTCTAAATCGCCAGCATTATTTTTTTCTATTTCTTTTGGTTCAACATGTATTGTATTTGCAGAATTATAAAGCCTAATAATAGGCTAAATTATAAGCGGCATGCTTTCTTTTCAGTGGTGATTATATTCCTAAGGAGACCTTGAACGGCTAACAGTTTGATTTCTTTCAAATAAAGAGTATCGTATAAATACATGCTTATTCTCTAACCCCTTACAGCATTTCTAGTCAGTCGAACCGTGGCTAATACACTGAGCTGGAAAAGTGTTTTGTCACGTCTCTATCTATTTAACGGATGCCAACTGCATAACATAACAGCAGCATAGCAGCATAACATTGCTGTTTCCTCCTTTTAACTCACATGAAAACCCAAGGTTGCCATCTGGCTTATTGTTCATTCTGATGCACTGATGCATGCTGACAACATCGTCACACAGCCATCAACTAAACAATTATCACCTGAAAGTTTTTCCACCTCGTCGTTCAACTTCTTGAGCAATTGCCAACAATGGCACAGTTATGTCATGATTACTTTCACATCATTTCATACATCATATAAAAAGAAATCATTCTTTTATATTATTTAAAACGCTCCTGAGTGAGCAAAGAAGATTCATTTCTGATTCTTCAGATCTAGCTTATCATCTTTTTTCTGTTATCCCACTGGGAGCTGCTAGCCAGGGCATTAACAACTAAGATGTTATACTTTAGAGCCAGATTCATATAAAAGCATTAAACTTTCTCTCTTAGATTTTTACATTACTGGGAATTTTCACTTTAGTCAGATTATAATAATTCATTTATAAATGGCTAACACTGAGATAGACGACTATTCACATTCACCCTCACATTCCGTCCTGTGGGTAATTTAGAGAAGCCTCTTGACATAATCCATATGTCCTTGGACTGTGAGAGGAAATCAGAGTACCTGGGAGAAACCCATGCAAGACTATGCATGCACAGCAGTTGAAAAAAAATGTTGTGGCTGGCCTTGGAGGACGCACAAGCTAACCTATGCCCACCTGACTGGTAGTGAATGTGTGATAGGGAGGCATCACTTGACAGTAGAGAAATGGCTATGAGTAAATTAGTATATAAAAAAGACAGGCAACTTTAAATTGTCTATAGGTGTGAAAGTGAGTGTAAATAATTATTTGTTTGTGTGTTAACTCTGGGTACCCCGCTCCGAGTTTCGCCCCATGTACCGAAGGGAAAAGCGGAAAAGATCATGGATGGATGTAGTCATTAGTGTTTGTTTATTCAGCACATATAAAGCAGCAATCTAGCACCATATTTTTTATTTTAGTAAAAACTTGAATGAATTGTATATTAGCACATCAGTACAAAAACATTTTAGATTTCCAAACATTAGATTTATAACATAAAAATTAAATGTTACCAAAAAAAAAGGCTTGTCTATCAATAAAGAAAGCAGCATATTATGTAAGAAACCAGTTTTCAGACAAAAACATAATGAAGGAAGAAGCAAGTGTGACCATCAAAGTCTCCAGGAGAATTGCGGCTGGTTCTGCAAGAAGCTCAGTACAACGTACCAGTTCGTTACCTTGTAAAGCTGCACCAACTGTAACTGTGACTAATATATTTTTAAAGCAATGAGTCATCACACCAGACTTATATTATATATAGACTTTATTTCATTTATTACTGTTTACTGATCTTTGTAGAATTTTTTTTTTTTATGTAGAAGAGTTTAATTTATTTTTCTGTAAGTATAAGGCATCTTTGAGACATTTCTTTGCATGTATCTAAAACTTTTGCACAGTATTGTACAATTACTGCATATAAAATGTACTATATATTGTTCTGTAATCTATATAAAAACCATACAAATAGATGTAATATTCTTCAGTGGTGAAAGTATGTACTCCCTTGGTATCAGCACTATACTTTTTAGCAAAAACAACTTTTTGTAGATATTTTGAATATTTGTCCACCAGAAATTTTTTGACCAATCTGGCTTTACCTAAAACATTCCATAATTCTCTATTTCTTCTTCTTCTTTTTTTTTTGAGCCAGTCCTTGGTGGAATTGCTAGTGTGCTTAGGATC
Source organism: Tandanus tandanus (assembly GCA_039654325.1). Classification (NCBI taxonomy): domain Eukaryota; kingdom Metazoa; phylum Chordata; class Actinopteri; order Siluriformes; family Plotosidae; genus Tandanus; species Tandanus tandanus. The sequence goes on from JBCNYH010000013.1 coordinate 24,341,775, forward strand.
ATTATCCAGTTAAAAATTTAACAACTTTATGACAGATGATCTCACTTTATGCTGAAGCACTCCTTGATATGATTCAGAATTCATAGTAAAACAACCCCAAACCATAACATTCCTACCAACCAAGCTTATAGACTTTAAGGTGTGAAGAGGTGCGCTTACATGTTCCACATGACTGTTTTGTTGTTTTGTTTATTTAAATGATGAAAATTACGTAAGATTTTACACATTTTGCTGCTGCCACATGATTGGCTGATTGGATAACTGCATATTAAAATTGGACAGTGAGTGTTTGTATAATTATACTGGTTGCATAATGAGGACATGTAAACATGATAAAACATTTTACTGACATAATTCAGGCCTTCAGGTTAAACTCATATCTGAGCTGTATTCAGTAGTTTGTTTCATTACCCTGATTAAGTCACATTCTTGTTTTGGAAAAATTCAGTAAAACTGAATACACGTGGCTTATGTAATGACCATGTGGAATAACACTCCAAGGAAACACTTATAAAGAGTCTTTCATGCATCATCACTAACAACCTTTGCTGGGAATCACCAGGTATTGGTATTTTTACAGGTGGCAGGAAACCAGAGGAAAACCGCAGGGAGAACATGTACAGACACTTCATACAGACAGTAACTCAGGATCGAATCTGGATGCTGGAGCTCGCTCTCAGGTACCGATGTTACCCACTGTGGGATCATGTTGCCTGCATTGGTCAATAATCAAAATATGATCCCTCCCATGCCTGTTTTTAAGGAATTGCTGCAAATTGTGAGATTTATTCCAATAATTCACTGTGGCTCTAATGTTGAAAAACTATTAATCAAACTGTTTATGGTGTTATATAATAACGTTGTATTATCAAAACGTAAAATGTATTCTGACTGCATGTCTCAATATTATTGATAGTGATTTTTATTGTGTACATTGTTTTATTGGTGAAACGCTAGTAATAAATCATTTGGATCAACACATTTTATATATTTACAAAAAAAAGTGCTTTAAAAACATTTAAGCTGACTGTTTATTGGTCACTGTAATGAGTTTTATTGCATTAATAAAGTTCACATTGGTGTGACAAAGCTGTAAAGACTCGTAATTTAGTGAAACTTTTAAATAGCTAGTTTTATATGTCTTAGTTGATAAATTGGAACAAATACTCAGAAAGTTCTTGTAGGATAAAAATGCTTTTATCAACAGGATTTTCATGAATACAAATTGTAATTGAACAATGACTTATCATTGGTCTGGGATGGCCCATTAGGTTAGGCCTGGAGTAGTACATAATCATCCTGCTGCATTTACATGTGTACACACAGGAAAACTCTTCGGAGTCTCACAGAAGCTGAGCAGAGCATCGTAGACATGAACAGGATTTGGATGGTTGTCCCGTGTCCATGCCACAGGAACCACAATAAGGCTGCTGCGTTGCTCGGTTGACGCTGATTGGCTGTTGTGTATCGCTCACTTGCACGGCAAAGGGTATCAATAAAAAGCAGATTTATTTATTTATTTATTTATTCTTAATAACAAAACTGAAACCTAGAAAATAGAGGCTCATGCATCACCACTCAGACTCACACAGAATGAAAAACAAAATCTAACTCGGGTAGGCAGACGAACTTTTGTCGATAAAAACAACACCAACCATAAATAAGAACATGGAACTTGTTAAACAGATAATTAAACTAACAAGACAGGTGATACAAATGAACGGAGAAAACAGATAGTGAAAGGCGGTGAAAAGAAAACTGAGTGTTAACCTTTCCTATTTTCGCTCCAGAACATAGTCGGGAAATGCAGGGGGAAATTATTTGAGGAGTCCACTTTTGTAAAAAAAATAAATAATTAAAAAAAATAATAAAATAAAATAAAAAATTTGCCTCTTTCTCGGCACCTGTGCGTGTCCCACTGATAGCTCAACTTTCAAAACCTGCTAACTCATGTTATAAATTGTAGCAAAAGCAGTAAAACTATGCCTATAAAAAAAACCCAGATTTTTCTTAAAAACTGACCAACTTGTCTTAGCAGGTTTTGTAAGTGGACTCCTCATTTATTGCCTGTAGGTGTGGATGTGAATGGTTGTGTGTGTTGCCCTGCCATGGTCTAGCAAAATGTTCAGGGTGTACGCCATCTTCACCCAGTTTAGGCTGAGATAGGTTCCAGCCTCCCCGCAACTATAATAGGACTAAGCGGTTCGGGAAATGAGTAAGTGTAAATCTCAAAAACACATAGTCATTAATACATACACAACCTAAGAACAGATCAGGTACACCCTGAACAGCTCGCTAGGTCACTGCAGGGCCAACACACTCACACCTAGTGGTAATCTGGACCCGTCTACTGTGCATGTTTTTGGACGGTGTGAGGAAACTGGAGCACCTGGAGGAACCCACACATGCACGTGGAGAACATGCAAACTCAAGAATCAAACCAGTATCAGAACCAAACCCGGGACTCTCTTGCTTTAAGGTGAACGTACTAAGCACTACACCAACGTGCCGCCTTGCTTAGGTTAACAGGAGCCAAATCGAAGTATACGTATGTTTGTAGTGCTTCACGAAAGGTTTGTGAATCCCTCTGATCTACTTCATTTGGGTTAGACAGTGATATTTTCAGTGATTCTGTGTGATGTTTGAGGATTTATCATAGCATTTTGTGCTTAGCTTTGTTCGCCTCTCAAACAAACATATTTGCTTCCTAAAGGGAAACCTAGTAATCTTTAAAAATACAGTGATATTGACAGTGTTTATACAGTGAAGCTTATCAGGTCTGATAAAATTAGAAACAAAGCAGACAGTGTGAAGAGAGACTGAATCCATGATCAGTTAAGCCTTTGTTAACCAACATACAATAAGAGCTCAAATGGCAAACTTACCTGAACAGAAACGTGCAGGGTTTGTTTTCCAGGGTCTTCATCACTAAATCCTTCACCCAACCACATACAAAGAACTTGTAGGTATCCATGCTTTTCAAAGCTTTCATCTGTTTTGGCATTAAGAAATAGCTCTACCGCCCCAGTTAAGCGCTCAGTGAATATTTATCCACATCCGATGAAAAAAATTGTCCTGACTGATGTTTATTTTATTTACTCATCTAAAATAATGAATACAAAATGTTGCCTGATGTGCCAGCAGAAGCAAATAAATAAATAAATAAATTTAAATAAAGTTTAAAACCAGTAAGCAGACATTGTTTTAAGTATTACTGATTCAGAATAAAGATTTACTGTGTGTTGATCAATATAACAGAGAGCTGTATTTTGTTGGTATCGTAACCCTGTCTTAGCATCTAAAGAGTTGAAATAATCACGATAGATTGTTGCACAATAGTGACGGCTGTGACTTCCACTCTGATCACCGGAAGTAAAATCGCAAACACAGGTGACATGTTTGCAACCCACCTATAAGTAACCTGTAATTTATTGTATATTCACTACTGCTAAAACTTCACTTGCCACATTTTCTCTCTCTCTGCTCCAAACACTATGCTAGCATTGCTCTCTCTCTCTCTCTCTCTCTCTCTTTCACTTCACAATGACAAACTGTTCTATCCCATAAATGTTTATATTAAATGCTTGTGTTATAATTTGACCTTTCAAAATTACAGCAGAGACATTTGTTCTTAAAATTAAGAAGTGTGTCTGTTATAATAATAATAATGTAAAATTCTGTTGTATATAAGATTCAGATAGTCTGGCCTATTTATATTAAAGTGAGGGGTTTAGATCAGTAGTAAACATCCACAAAACATTCTTGCTTGAAATGGGAATAGACCTGTGACTCTGACTCTAAGTCAGGAAAATATCTCTGCATCCCAATAGGCGTCTTAGAAGCCAGTGACGCACACACCTAACGGACAAAAATAGGTTTGAAAATCCCACTGTATTAACAGATTTTGAATGTGATGCCCACCTTTGCGCCACTTCACAAACTTCAGCAAAGGAGCAGACTAGTATAAGGTTGTGAATACATAAAAACTGTCTTGTGCCCAAATACCAGACTAATAACAATAATAATTATGATAATCATCATCATCTGGTGTTCATTATCACATTATAGTTGCACTGGAATGCAAGTAGGACTCAGTGTAGCTCATCTGTCATCATTCAGTCATTCCTACCAGTAAATACAAAATCTTCCAGACAAACTCTATCAGTTTATTATTTTAAAAAACGGTAGTTTTTCACATTTGCTTTATTGTGGTTTCTTTCACAATCCAAAATACCACGGAGGACATAAACTATTTTAATACTAATGTGGTCAGCATGGTCATCTCATTTATATAATATTAACATGCGCTGCTTACTTCCATTCAGTGTTTGTAACATTAGCACTTTAGTTCGCACGGTTTGGTGATGTGTATGTCAGCAGCGCAGTTCAGCAGGCGAGACTCATCTCTCTGGAGCAGATGACAGTTTTGCAGTGTGGACGGTTTTGAAGCAGTGATGCTGGATCTTAATCTGCTTTACTATTCTACCATAAAACTCTCATGGTTTAGAGGCAGAGACTCTAGCATTGCGCAACATAAACAGCAGGAAATTAAATGTAAACAGTGAGGTAACAAGGGGAAGAGAAAAAAATACATTCAGAAACATTTTGTCTAACAAAAATCTTTTGGTGTTCACCCACACTAAGCAGAGTCAAAAATATTAAAGCAGGGGTTAAACACAGTGAAGGAATCATAAAAATAACAACTGAAAGAAACAAACAAATCAACAAAAAATAATTTATGTAATTTTCTGAAACCCTTTACCCTTTATTGGGGTCATGGGGATGCTGGAGCCCCCTCTAGCCCAATCCGGGTTTACAGCTCATCAGACTATTGAATGGGCCAACACCCACAACCAATCAAACTAAAATTCACACCTAGGGACAATCTGGAACAGCAAATTAGCCTCATGTGCATGTCTTTGGAATTTCGAAATCGGAGTGCCCAGAGGAAACCAATGTAGGCACGGGGAGAACATGCAAACTCCACAGAAATGCTCTCTGCGAGCCCAGAACTCGCAGCCAGGACCTTCTTGCTGTGAGGCAGAAGTGTTAACCAAAATGCCACCATGCCGCAATCAATCAATAAACAAACAAACAAAAACAAACAAACAAACAGCTGAGCAGGAAGAGGTGGATGGGAAATCACATACACTTGTATGGCTCTTGTGTTCTACTGGACATCATTTGCAATAAAAGTTTGTTGGCGCACATGGCACAGCAGGATGCTGAGAAGAAATTCATCATCATCTTGCACTCACATCACATTCTGCAAGCAAACAAACGCATGATTACTGATGTGTGACTGATGTGCAGGACAGCAGACAGCACTAAAGGAGAGATGCTCTCCTCTGCAGTCGACTGCTTTTCACACTGCAAAAACAGTGATGTTTTTCCTGATCAGATCTTCATCAATCCTTCTGAAAGATGTTACTGTTTATCAGTGAAAGGCCAGTTATAAATCTTTATGTTTAAGCCATGTGTCACATCGCTGCATAACGATCTCGGTTCTACTGCGCTGTGTGTTTTGTTTGAGTAGTAAATACTGTAATTAACTAATTTAGGCCTATTGAACCAAGCAATAGGAAAGACACACACATACACACAGACACACACAGTTGTCTAATTATATATTTTCTGTGTATATGACTGACATATGCATGCTTTCTAGTTTAATAAATGTATAATTATATGTTTTTGTCTACAGCTATGAAATTATTTATTTCATGGCGCCTGATTCAATTGATTCAAATTAGTTTTTTTCAACAAATAAACATACACACACACACACACACACACACACACACACACACACACACACACACACACACACACACAACTGCAACAAATCCTCAGCCCACCTCTTTTCTCCTCCTCTTGTGGGAAGCTGTAGATGGATGAGGGCAAAAGCTGGAAGTTGCAGGAGGAGAGCGCTGGTTGGCCATGTGATTCCCGGACTGCATATTCCCACTGTAATGGATAAGCTCCTCCTCTGTATATAAACACAGCATTCAGAATCTACACTCAAACAGAATGCACTGAAAGAAAATAATAAAATTAGGGGTCTGACCTTACGAGCGTGTATCTTACAAACCCTACAAACACTTTGAGGTTTATTTTAAACATGAATAGACCTGTTTAAATTTATCTGCCATCCTGCAGGCATTCATTTCTTAACTGACAATAGTTACAGGATGGGTCGCTGACCCTATTTGTGAGTGTGTAGTAGGCTTTCAAACCTTCTGTGCTCCACTGGCTCTGCGCTCTCTGATCTGCCCTGCATTCTCGACTGGGAGGCTGTGTTCTGGCTTTCGACAAGACCTGAGAGCCTTCTGCAGGAGGGGGTTCAGGAGGAGGGGGCAGATCTGCACAAATAAACAAACTCATGAGTTTGCTACATGCACACTACAACACCTAATTCTGTGAAAAGAACACTTTGTTTGCTGACCTTCTGTTTTTGAGCTTTCTCTTCGCCGAGGTCCGTCTCTGGATGAAGTCTTTTTGGTGCGCAGCTGCTCAGTGGGTGAAGGGATTGATTTCTCAAGCACAAAGAAAGTAGTCTCACCTATTAATGGACAAAAATCAGAGATAGACATTACAGAACATGTAAGACTATATTAACCCATGATAGATCCCAGTGATAGCTATAGAGCTTAGAAACAGTTCATTTGGAAGAGTGTTTACCTTTTAAGTGTTGAGATTGTTCCACCTGGCAGATGTCTCTCCACTGGCGTGGCAGGCGGGGCAGGCTGCTATTGTGTGATTCCAGGTTGGTGAATAAGTTTGTGTTGGGGATAGTTGGTTTGGATTTGGGTGTGCCTGATCCCTTGCTGTTGGATAAGGACAAATTGATGAACATTTTATTTTCTACCTGATTACAACACTTACTGTTAGTGTGACAAATCTGACATCTTGATCTTCAAGTCTTCATTAGAAGAGAGATACACTGCCATACAAAAAACCCCCGAAACACATGGATTTAAATAAGCAAATAGTCAGGAGCCTTTGACTAGATAAGTACTACAGTGATTATTACATTTCAGTTGGCATCACGTTATTTAACCTTAGTTGATGCAGTGAGTACCTTCTCATTTCTCAGACCACCATGTCGCTAGATGTATTCTGTGGTCAATTACAGCATTAAGCCAATAAAACAACAAGGGAGACTGCTGAAGTTATTAAAGAACTGTTAAGAACAGTCCAATGCATTATTAAAACCTGTAAGGACACTGCTGCCTTTTACCTCATGCAAGAACTGTGGTCGGAAAAAAACAAACAAAAAAAAAAAATTTACTGACCGTGATCAGAGATCATAAAATCGCATGGTGAAGTTAAATTGTAAAAAAAAAAAGAACAGACAGTAGCACTCATGCCTATGTTGAATAGTGAAAGAACATATCCACACACACACACACACACACACACACACACACAAACAATGTGATGAGAACACACAGGATTGGGACTAAACAGCTGTGTGACCCATAAGAAACCCACTTGTTAGTGAGAATAATCAGAATAAAAATTTTCAATATTTGCTCAGGGGCATAAAGATCAGACACAATGGAAAAAGGGAAGAGCATGAAGCAATGCAGCCATCATGCACAGTTGCCCCTGTTATGATCTGGGGTTGCTTCAGTACTTCAGGTCAAGATTTAATGTTATGTGGCAATAAAATGAAATCAGCTGAAGACCTGAATGTAATGGTGCAGTGGTTTGCCTCTCCCATCCTCAATACAAGATCTCGGTTAAACATTTTATGCAACTTTTGACCAAATTTGACCAACATTACATAAGTTTATAAAAACAATGCCATAGCAAATGCTGGCTGTAATAAAAGCTGATGGTCATCCAAAAAAAATATTAGTGTGTGACTTTTTTTTTCATGGTCTCCTGGTCTACAATGTTTAATGAAGTCATTTTTTGCCATTCATTTCAGTAATTATGGTTCTCATATGACAAGGGATAACAGTCTCCATACATCCATTCTCTGTAACTAAATATCCATCAACACACACTCTGTAATTAAATAAATTATGGTGTAACAGCAAATGCCCTACAATTAATGATCTATGAATAAGTAAGATGGATCAGAGCTAGTCAGCCATTTTATAACATTTTTTCTTGTCTACATATTACTAAAACTGTTACTATAAAGTAACTATAAAAATCTGTAATAATGTACTGTAAATGGTTTTAGTTTTCTTGTGTGCATTGTTGTCAAATAGGTTATGATATTAGATGGAAGGCTAAATTCAAATGTTTAATATCAATAGCTTGACAGTGAAACTATTACATTGAAATGATGATGATAAAGTAAATATTCCTCTCCATTCAGGTTTATTAACCCAGCAGTTGTATTTGATATTGCTGATGTGAACACACTGGGGGTGTTTTATTATGTGTAAACACTTGTCACTGCCACTGATAGGCTGCATTAGTCTACAGTCTGGGCTATATAGGCTGCATCAATCTAGAGTCTGGGCTAGACGACTTTTCTTGAAGACATATTGGTCTGAATTTTGGTTGCACAAAAATCCAAACTGATCCCTTTTATTAACAGCAAATAATCTGATATGGATTCAAATGAACCCTTATAGTGATTTATTTTTATACTTAAAAAAGGGACCAACCACTGCTGCTTTAACATTAACTGCACACTATTACTTTTAGTATCATTAGTGCAATGCCTCTTAACTTGTTCGAAATGCATTGTCCTTCCTTATTAATATGCCAAGAGGGTATACTGCATAAAGCCAACATCTCTCCTGATTGTTCTCTAGCCATTAATCTTTTCATTAAAGTGGATGCTGATTCAGTTTGCTAGCCATCTGGAAATGTTAGAGCTGGCCAGGAAGGATGGGGAATAGTCTTGACTCTGATATGTAGGTGTGTAAATACAATATGTGTATGTTTATGTGTGTACCATAGCAGTAAGTCAGGATGCTGCAAGCATGGATTAACTGGCATTAGTTCCTCATTGAAGGGTGGATTTAGAGTGGCTGTGAATGGCTGGGTGTATGGGGTAGCTCACCCACAGCGCTCTCCTCTCAGAGGCAATGTGGCTGCGTTTTCCATACCCTCCATCCGATAAGTCCTCTCCGGCAAAGGAGCACACCATTCTTCATCATCCTCACACCTGCAGGACCGTGGGACAAAGCAGATACTGTACCATATACATATTATAATCTTAAAGAGGATTCAGTTACCACAAATTGAACTGACCTGGATTACTGAAATTGGAGACCCATTTAAGTGTTTTCGCAAAACAAACATTACATCAACACACCCGGTGAGACCTGGTGGTAATTATCCAACAGTAGGACAAAGAACCATGCCAGCAAATAAATGGATCAACCATCCAAAGACCACAGACCCTTGGGCTGTTTGAGGATAGGATTTATGGGTATTACATATTGAACACTGCAACAAAAATCCTCTTAAACCCAGCCCATCCCAGAGGGCAACACTCCAAACATGATGTGAGAAGAGGAAGAAGTTAAGTTGATGTGTCTCATTGCACAGCCAGAAGCTATTATAAGGCAGCTATGCTCAGGTGGCCTGTGTCTCATCCTGCCTGTTCTCTTAGTGTGGCACTGAGGCTTGGACTTGGGCTCTAACTTCATTAGCTTCTGTCATTATAACTTATAAGCTGTCACTATAAGAAGATAAAACGGCTCCTTTATTTACTCTCCACCTGCGTTCTGTCCACTGAGAGCAGTCCAGCACAAGGCTAGCTAATTAACAAAGATGTCAAAAAATAAAAGTACACACTGCAAAGGGAAATTTGGATGTGAAATGATTATACACAGGACTGCAAATTTTAGAACAACATAGAGGTGAGTGCAAAGGTCTACATCAAACAAAAAAAAAAGAAAGACGACAAATTGGCCAATAGAAAGTGAAGACCATCAAACCCATATGCTGGACTTTCCCAAACTGGTGGAACAATGTTGGAAGCATAGAATTGTCTTTAACGCCAATGTATAATGTAGCTTTTGGATTTCCCTTCACTGGAGATTAGGGAGCATGAAGGAGGTTTATAAAGACATGCATTGCCAAGGGTGTTGTGAAAGGACATTACTGGCCTGCAAGGACCTCAACCCCAGTGATAACTTTAGGGATGAATTGAAATGCCGACTGTATGCCAGGATTTTTTGCCCACAATCAATGCCTGACTACACTAATGCTCTTATAGTAGATTTAGCACAAATCCCCAAGGCAACCTTCCAAAAAAGCTTTCCCAAAACAGTTGAGGTTATTATAACAGCAATGGAGGAAAAAAAGTGGGACTTTCAACAAGCACATGTGAACCTGATGACTGACTTTCCAGCACAGTGTGAATGGAATTTATACCAAGAGGGTATTTATTGTAATTTATTGTTCACAGATCTTTCTTCATAACCCTTATACATCTTACAGATATGGTCAAATAGTGTTTGTCAAGATTGTATGTTAAATACTCCATAAATATTCATTACCATTTCAAAGGTAAATTAAAAAAAAGGTTAAAAAATCTAATTATTATGTAAATAATAATATTTTTTAATTATCAAATAGATATATTTTTAATTTATAATTTAAATATCTTTAACCATTTTCCCCTTTACCTTTGAAATGTGGGAGGTTTATTGGGTCACCCTGAATATTTAAGATATATTGTACATGGGTAAATTAAAGGTATTTCTTTTAAATTTCACTTCAAAACTTGTTCCGCTTATCCTCTTTAAAGTCGCAGCGAAGCTGGAGCCAATCCCAGCCAGCTCTGGGCTAAACAGCTCGTCAGTTCATTGCAGGGCCTAAACAGACAAACAACCATTCACACACACACACACACACACACACACACACACACACACACACACACACACACACACACACACA
>JBCNYH010000013.1:24363492-24377808 GCA_039654325.1 Tandanus tandanus
TATATACATACACACATATATACATACACATATATACTTTAGGCTTCTTATTTTTAAGACGCTCATAAACACCTAAATTTATGAAGGATGAATTAAGCAGAGATAATCAACTAACCAGCTGCATCACTCAATCGTAATCATGTTTGTTTATTCAGTAAATGATTTTGAGTAAAACTAGCCTGTATTTATTACAGTGTAGGTGGTACCTAAATCTTCACAATTAAATACTAAAAAAATACTACTCAACCTGGTTTGAACATACAGAAAGATTCCACTAATCTGTCTAGCTGTATTTTAATCACAAGGCGTTTTTTTTTCCCACTTTCACTTTATGAGGCATTTATTTGTTTTATTTTACTTTGCTCGTATTCTTACACTGTCCCCTGCTCTGTCCATTATCTTGACTTCGTGAACACTTGAGTAAAGTAATTGAGGCCTCATTGTAAAATTCTCTTCGATAAAGTATATGCATTTGGCTAGAAATATACGGCGCTATTGGCAAGACAGTCGCTGTGTGGGACATTGGGTGGGAGCTTAGTGCTGTCAGAGGAAAGGTGCTAAAGGATTTTAGTTCTACACAAAAACAAGAAAAGCGTGCTGTATAACAGTGTCTTTTTAAACTCATTCAAAGTTTTATATATACTATGTGGGAACATAAGAAAAGCAAACTAAAACAAATGTTTATGGTTTATTTTTGTATTTTTAAAGTGTGAGAAGCCATAACAGTGCTAACATTAGCAAAGCTAGCTTCATGAGGAACCAAACTATAAGCTGTTTTCTATAATAGGCAGTCCAGAATTTACTGAAGCCAATAAAGCACTAAAGACATTTTCAAAAGCATCAAGCAAGTCTGAAGAAATTTGGACAAAAGTCAATAACATCCTCCATAACTATTCATATGGTTAAGATAAAACAACTGTCTTTTGAGTTGTTGTGTTGCTGCATGACCATTCAAGACCACTGTCCCCCTCTTCAACAAATATCACTCTAAGAGCAAGATGTGAAATAGTCCATGAGGTCTTGAAGTCACTCGCGTTGGCTAATGGTAATGTTCATCAGCCTACCATCAGAAAAACAATGTTTACATGGCAAGGGCACAAGAAAAAAGCTAACGCTCTCTAAAAAGAACATTGCTGCCCTTCTACAGTTTGTTAAAGATGGACAAGCCCAAAAAAATTGCAAACATTTTGTGGGTGGATGGGACCAAAATAAACCTTTTTGGTTTAAATAGGAAGTTTTATCTTCAAAGAAAACGCTGCATTTCTGTATAAGAACCTAATTCCATCTGTAAAAGATTTTTTTTGTGTGAGCAGTGCATGTGAGGAAATCCATCAACATCTCAAAGTTGAGACCGTTCTATATAGAAGAAGGAATTAAAATCCCTTCATGTTTATATGGAGGATCACAAACATTAGGTTACAATTATTACTACACAAGGGGCTCTGAATGCAAAGGTTTACATACTTCTACCATTCTCATATGTAATCTTGGATCATGTGGCTCAATAAATAAATGACCATGTGTAATTTTATCTTTTTCGTTTTTCTTTATCTGCTTTTAAGACTGTATACAAATCTCATGATATTTTATATCTTATCTGTGCAGAAATTCTAAAGGATTCACAGACTTTCAAGTACCACTGTATTAAATGTGAACATTAACTTAAAATTTTGACCTCTATCTGCATGATTTTTGCATGATTACTGCTGCCACATGACATGGCAATTGTACAGGTGTTACCAATATAGAGGAAAGTGAGTATACTTATATATGAAAAGCACATAAAAGCGCATAAAAGCATGTGTGAAAGTATGAGCAGATGGAATTACCATACCTTCCAAGTTCTGATCCATCACCATTAGGGAGGCCAACTGGGACAAAAAAAAAATGTTAACACCATTCATCTCCAGCTCAATTGAGAATATGAGTAAGTAAAGCAAAAACATAGATTAGGACATTATTTTACTGCCAAAAATCAAGGGAACCGTGCCTAATTACGACTCTCTCATAGAGATTTGTTTAGTCTTTCATTTTGTGCACACCCTTAAATTAATACTGCAGATCTTCATTCCTTCAAAATTTTACTGCAAACACAGTGTTAGACAGTTAGAATAGATTAGAGGTTATTGGGTCACCTTGGGTCAAAAGCCGTGTGCTTAATCATTAAAAGACTGCAATTGTTTTCTGGCAGGAATAAAATGGCAATGCAGTATAGCATTATACAATATTGGACACCTGCAGGGGTGTAGGCAAAAGAGGTGGCATAGTGGCCAAGCTCTTTCCTTCTTTTGTGTCTGCAGTAGATCCAGGCACTGAAGCCCATCAGCACCATCCAGCAGGCAGAACCCAGAGTGGCAATAAAAGCTGGTTGTCTGAGCAGTGCCGAGATGTGCTCTGAAAGACTGTTGCTGTCATCATTCAGCACAGGCATTGAGGGCTTCCCCACAGGGGCTGTAGAAAGAGAGAGGGAGAGAGAGAGAGAGAGAGAGAGAGAGAGAGAGAGAGGCATGTGGATGACAGTTTGGATGTTAAGTGTCATTGAGTGGAGGTATGACTGAATCTAATATTAGATTTATGAGAAGTATGGAATTCTAAAAAGAAAGGACAATACAGCAAAATAGGGAAAAGGATTTCTCTTTTTTCTCTATTTTGTTGCCGTACAACCTGTAATCTACAATGGATTTTTTTTTTTTACATTTTATGTAATAGACCTACACAGAATTATATAAATTGGTGAAGTGAAAAAAAATGTGGTGCTTGAGTATGTATTCACCCTCTATTCTATAAAGTCCCTAAGATCTGGTGCTACCAATTACCTTTAGAAGTCACAATAATTTATTAAATAAGGTCCATCTGTGTGCAGTCAAGGTGTCACATGATCTCATTATATATACCTGATCTGAAAGACATCAGACCACTAATCAAGAGGCACCACCAAGCAAGCGACACCATGAAGACCAAGGAGCTCTTCTAACAGGTCAGGGACAAAGTTGTGGAAAAAAAAAAAAATCCAAAACCTTAAAAATTCCATGGAGCACCATTAAATCCATTATCAAAAAAAGGAAAGAATATGGCATCACAACAAACCTGACCAGTTTTTACCGAAGTTGTAAATGATGCTGACATTGCAGATAGTAATGAGGAGTGAGGTACCCCGGTACACTGTACACCCCTGCCTATCTAACTTTGACATGAAATTGATTGCTGGTGGATTTTTCATCCTGTCTTTATTCTGTTTTTTTTTTTTTTAAATAGTGTTCTAGTCTTGAAGTAGTTTTTATGTGTAAAAAGTGTTTCATGTTGTTTGTATTTCTAGTGTGCTTAATGGATTTATTGAGATTTGACAAAAAATGTGGATATATAGCATTTTAGTGTTGCTGCTAGTTTTAAATAATAGATTCTAGATTTGATTTTTTTTTTTTAGCTGAGAGTGTTAAAACCAATTTAAATAAAGTATTCATACAACGAACAAAGGTGTTGTCAAGATACTGGGCAGTGGGTAGAAAAATCTTATTTTTCTTGAAACAACAGAAATGGATTTATGGCGTTTTGGAAAAGAGCTCTTCATACACACACACACACACACACACACACACACACACACACACACACACACACACACACAATTTTACAATAAATTAAATGATTGCAATTTATCAGTAATAATAACAACAATAATAATTTAGTAGCAGGAGTAGTGGTAGAAATATTGCCAATATCCAATTGCCTAACCTATTATTTTATTTAATTTGATTTAAATTTTAATTTTAATTTTTTCTTGGATAAAACAGGTTTGTCCAGCCATAACCTTTAAAGGTAGTGTGGCACAATTCAGCGGGCAGGTAAAGGGCAGCCTCAACAGTGACTCGGATGCAAAAACAGCCTGCGGGGGGCGCTATAATGAAGATAAATGCGTTTTTGCCTATAATTCACAAACCGTATATCTCGCATTCAAAAGTCTTATATCGATGCATTCACTGGAGTAAGCTGAATGACATGGTGTAGGCCACTCTGTCTAGGATTTTTTAATTTATTTTTTTTGCAAAATGGCAAACTTTGCGAAACCTATTTTCTCACTGCTTTTACAGTTTTTGCGCAATCTGCATGAAACTTTGTATGTAGAATCTTATCAATGACCTGACAAAAAGTTTTTTTTTTTACGTTCACAAAAAGACAAACAAATTTCAGTAACTAGCATGCGAAATACAAAGTCTGGCATATCTTGGCCATAATAAATGCTATCGACATTAAACTTATAATCATGATGATACAAGATGGGCTTGGACCTTTTTCATAACTGCTTACAGTTGTAGTTTTTATTATTATTATATGTTAAAATAGGTTATGTAACGCGACTGGGATCTGAACCTTATCTGAACCAACTTCAAGTTTGGGTTTTAGCAGTAGCACACTGTCTGCTCATCTTTCCAAAAGCTACTAATGCACGTATCCATCACTCACATTGCTCTTAAGGTTAAAAGCCGTGCCCTGTACAACATTGTGAATAGGCAGGTTGCACCAGGCGAAGTAAATGTGCAAGATTCACTGCTCATTCGAGAAGATATGGCAAATTCATTTAAACAATCTTTGCCAAATGATTTCCACTCAAAGATTTCTACTCTATATGCTAACACTTCATTTAAAAACCAAGAAAGACAAAGAAGGGCAGCTGAGGGCTCAACTACATATAATCTGACCATTAACACTCCCCTACTACATCGAGAGGAAAAAATACTTATCACTTATCGATACTGCTATCATCATTAAATTTTTGATCCAATATTACAGTAGAACCTGAAGAAAATGGTGGATTTTTTCATGATGAAGCTGATGTCACTTTAATTTTGTACCTGCTGCAGGTTCCTAGTGAAAATCTGGTAATAAGAAATCTCAGTGATGATACTGATGTATCTGACCTGTTCATTTACTAGATATGAAATGCAGGTCTTCTGTAAAGCTGCAGGGTACACTGCATGACACTGAAATGGGATGTTATCATCCTGGATATCAATTCTACATGCAAGAAGTAATGTCCAATATGTCTTGAGTTATTGGAAAAGCACACAGTGGGTGGTTGTGTCACTGAATCTTTCCCGTTTGGAAAGGAAAGGTCTGTGCACTTAATGCCCTGCAGTGCAGTGATTTCCATGGTTCATCTAAGATACTTAGTGAAGATCAAGCCACAAACAAAGACTTGACAAAAATTGGGCAAAATTTCTTTAGGGCAATGCATTGACAGCCCAAGGTACCTCCATGAATATGGCCTGTCGTAGGCCCTGTGTCAAGAAAAGGGGAAAACCTTGTGTTATGGCCTTGCCAACAACAGATGCCAATTTGCTCCCTCACATGCAACGTGCCCATCTATAGGTAATGCTGTGGAAAGCTGCAGATAGGCAAAGTCCTCCACAAATAAGCATTACTTAGTTTGGGTGGAAAGTGGATGAGTCAATTTCATACCCCTCCACTGCCTCTGGTCCTCCAGCCCCCCCTGCATTGCTCGGTGTCCTGAGCTGTTCATGCAGAGCTCAAGGAAGAACCTGTGAATCAGTAAGATGCAGTTGCCACAAAAATCATCTGTCTTGTACAACATACTGTATTTGTGGTGGTTCACATGACATATCATACTTCTCATACTTGACATGTCATAATTCCTTCATGACCAACTCGGGCAGTCATGATGATGATGATGATGATGATGAAGATGAGGAACACTCAAATGATGAGAAAAGTCACCTTAACCATTAAAAGTTATTCTTATTATGTTTTGCACATGTTTCATACATAAATAAATGTACTTTGACCATAAAAACATGGGAATAGACAACAGGTTTTTTTCTTTTATGCCCTGGGCATATTAATAATCTTCCCAAAAACCATGTACTCAGGTGATGTCAATAATTTCCAGTATATAAATAGCATCATAGTACAGTATAAATGACAGTCTGCATTTTAATATTAAAATCAATTTAATGTATTTAATTTCTGCACATATTAAGATGAATTTCATTGGTATTAAGTTTAATTTTATATAATAATAATAAAAATAATAATAATAATATTATTATTAATAAAATCTTCAAATTCCAAACAGAAAATCAGGATTTTATTTCTCTTTGGTATCTAAGTAGATACAGTCTCGCTAACTCACAATAGCTGGACAGATGGCGATGTGTGACTCATTAATCACCAGCATTATTAGTAACTGACACTAAAATAAGAACAATAGTAAGGGTCATCTTGTGAGAAAAATTCACACCGGCCTTACTAGAAGGTCAGGAAACATAACTGATATATCTATAGAGCAGGAGCTGTGACATTCAGAAAGTAGGCCATTAATGGGTGTTTATTAAAGCAAAAATGAAATGATTTGGTCATGGGTTTACCATTCAAGAAAAATGACCAACAATTATGCACCGAAGGCGAGGTCGATTTCACTGAATATTGTTTTCTTCTTATTATTTTTATATAAATCATGATAGACACAGAAGAGCTCCTAGTGCAGGCAGCTGCAGAGCCTAAGTGCTGTGTTACAAAGCCTCTTTAAACCCTTTACAAAGTTGTTGTAGTTCTTTGCAGGATTATAATGAAAAGCAAACTAAAGCAAGATTTTTATAGTTAAAATTAAACTTCTTTTTACCATGAGACTGAGGCAGGTCAGGTGAGGTACACATATTGATTAAGCTAATAGCTCTGTGTAGCTAACAAAATCTTTTCTGATCTGTTCAGTGTTATCATTTAAACGTGAAAGTAAACTGAAGGTGTTTTAATATATACTACTGGAAACAAAATAAAAAAAAACTAAAACTTTTCTACAGTTTACATTTACATATTTTAACCATGACAGTGAGGCAGGACAGGCGAGCTCTGCGTTTTGAGCCGGCTAAAAACTCCCTTCCATTCCATGATCAGTTCCACTTTGTCCTGTTTAATGTTGCAGAGAAGCTGGAGCCAATCCCAGCTGACTCTGCGAAGGCAGGGCACACCCCGAACAGCTAGTAGCTCTGTTTTGTAACAGTGTCAAAAGTAAAGTAAAAAAACAAAAGGAGACAAAGCTCCCTAAGGTGTTTTGGTATATATTATAGGAAACAAAAGAAAAACGAGCTAAAACGTGATTTTTATGGTTTATTGTTGTTACTGTTTATCCATTTTAAAGAGTAAAGTGTCTACACTTGCTCCAAGTGAGCATGACAAACAATGAGTCAGCTGTTTTGATTTAAACATTATCCGCTCGGAATAATGTCTAATATCTCTTAGATAGTGAGCCAAAGAGATTGTGCTGTGCTGGGTACTATACTAATTAATAAAATACAAGCAGTGTTATTAGCACCGACTCATAATTGACAAACAGCTGTTTGATGTTTCTGGTCCATCAGTTACCCAGGATTTCCCGATGCTCATGTTGAATGCTCATTATTTTCCTTGTTGGCTATTCATGTATGGCTGGTAAAACAGATGTCCTCTTTTTATTTTATTTTAAGGTGGTTGTATGTAAAAGCTCTGAAATGAATGATGTCTATTCTGTGACCTAATAAACTTGCTAAAACTTTGCAAGCAGAAGCTCACAGGGTGGGTATGAACATTCTTTTCTCCAAATGGCCTAAAGCTCGGATGACCTGTGCACCTCAGTGTATCTTTTCATTTTATTGTTATTTTTTACTAAGCATTAGTTTTTGTTCACTGTTTTATGCCAGAGGGCAGACTTGCTAGGTGTACTTGACCAGCCCAGTGGTCAATAACTCAAAATCTGTCTCTGATACATGCTGATCTTCAAACACCAAATGTAGGCATTATACAATATATTTACTGCAGTGGTCACACCATACTGTATAATATACTTTTTCAAATACACAGTTTTAAAGCCATGCAATATTGCTTAATATTACAGGACTAATAAATATATTTATATAATTCCATGAACAACCCACATAAAAAACAACGTAGACTTGAGAACACTGACTATATCAGTTGTTTTCTTTTACTTATTGAAAGCCTACTGGACTTGATAATATTTTCAGCCTGAGAAAAGCCTTCACATGGTGGGGTCTTGATATCTCACATATCTCATACCCTGATATGATATCATAATCTGCCACAGGGTATCTAA
Organism: Tandanus tandanus; assembly: GCA_039654325.1. Lineage (NCBI taxonomy): Eukaryota > Metazoa > Chordata > Actinopteri > Siluriformes > Plotosidae > Tandanus > Tandanus tandanus. The sequence goes on from JBCNYH010000013.1 coordinate 24,371,597, forward strand.
ATTAATTACACTTTTCTGTTTTACCACAACATGCAAATATCCAACATCATGATCAAAGCCTGTTACTCAATGTGTAAAATATCATATATGCCTAGCTAGGTTTTTATCATTCTTTTTCTTTTTGACCTCACTCCTCACCCAACACTAACTTTACATTGCCTTCAGAAGGTTAAAAGGTGCAATAGTGAAATAATATATACAGTATATAGGGCCAGATTTACTGTGCACAAACCATTATGGGTTCTGAGTGGCACTCAAGTGGGTTCAAAGGACTGTGATAAAAATGTCAATGTCACATTCAGTAAAAAAATTTAATATATATTTTTACAAATGTAAAATGTTACACAGTAATCTTTCTATATTTCACAAAGAGTAAATGAACATGAAAATAATGGCAATTTACTTAATGATACTCTAAAAACTAAATAAAAGTAAAATGTAGCTTAAGAAAATTACTTCTGAATTCAGTTAACCAAAAACTGAGGTTAGAGACTTTAAATTTGTTCATAAATGAAAACTACAGCTGTGTATATAAAGCAGATGATCTGAAATGTGCTCAATATTTGGTCCCATAAAAGGCTGAGTTTATGTTAATTTGACTCGATATTGCCCGACTGTTTAGTGAAAAAGCATTAATATCACATCTGCTAATCTATCACAGTTTATCTAAGTGTGCTGTGGAGCGCATAGAGCATGCTTTGTAATTGGATAGGAATTTCCTCCCATTCAATCTATACCAGCCAATAAATGTCGCCCTGCTACCCAGAGAAAGTTGTCAGTGGAAAGAACTCACTGGTGAAAATAAATACTGGCTCGCTAGGTTCTCCAACTCCTGCACTGGTCACTGCAACAACCTGAATGCTGTACATCATCTCGGGCACCAGGTCATCCACCAGCAAATGGAGGACTTCCCCAGTCACGCTTTGATTTAACTGCATCTGAAGTCCAGACACATTCCCGACACACAACACCTGCACACAAGACACCAGAATGCCAGTAAATCCCATGCTTAACATTCTGCAAATGGTATAGTGCTGAAGCTTTCCAAAATAGGGCATAATGTTAAAAAGAGTGGAGGTAAAGATGCAAGGACAGGGCTCTTACTCTGTACTCCAAAATGGGCTCATCCTGGCTATCAGCAAAAGGAGGCTCCCAGGACACTTGCACTGTGGAACTGTTATGCAACTGGACCACGCTGACAGCTTGAGGAGGGCCAATTAACCCTGAGAAAGCAGGAAAAAAGTAACTTGGATTTAAATCTCTGATTAAATCTCTGATTAAAGTTATTTATAATGCTCTGTTCACTACAGAGCAATGGCTGTCCCACTGACCCATTTCATCTCTTTTAATTCTACAGAAAAGCAACTGTACATTTTATATTTTATTAAAATATTTATATGAAAATGTATAAAGTATATTTTAACATTTTATTTCATATTTTATTAAAATTATATTAAAATGGATTTTAAAAAATCATGAATAAATTATAAATGATGAGTAAAATTCTCAGTATGCTCATTCATTCATTCATTAACCGAACCGCTTAATCATAATAGGGTCGCAGGGAGGCTGGAGTGAAGCTCAACTCTGGGTGAAGGTGGGGTACACCCTGAACAGCTCGGCAGTCCATCATGAGGCCGACACACACACACACACAACCACTCACACTCACATCCACACCTAGGGGCAATTTGGTATAGCCAAGTAGCCTAATGTGCATGTCTTTGGACGTATGGGAGGAACTGGAGCACCAACTGCCCACGTAAGCACGTGCAACCCCACACAGAAATAGTGTGCAAACTCCACACAGAAACACCCTTGCTGTGCCCGGAAGTCTAAACCAGGACCTTCTTACTGTGAGGCAGATATGCTGGTTAGTCACCATGCTGCCCCAGTATATTTGCATTATTTTCTATTATTAGCAACATTTATGAAATACAACCTGCTTGAAGGAAAGTGGAGTGCAAAGATTAAAATATCAATATTGTGCAGGGGGGTGGCACAATGGCGCAGTGGTTAGCATGTCCATCTCACAGCAAGAAGGCCTGGGTTCAATTCTCGGGCTCGGGTGTTCTGTGTGGAGTTTGCATGTTCTCGCCGTGCTTGCGTTGGTTTCCTCTGGGTACTCCGGTTTCCTCCTACAGTCCATAAACATGCACAGTAGACTAATTGGCTACTCCAAATCGCCCCTAGGTGTGAGTGTGAATGGTTGTGTGTGTTGTCCCTGCGATGGCCTGGCGAGCTGTTCAGGGTGTACCCCGCCCGGTGTCGGCTGGGATGGGCGCCAATGATTCCAATCATCTTCAGCACATTAATAACGTTACCTTGTTTTTTACTTTTCATGTTCATTTGAGGAATTGAGCCAATCTTGTTAAGTTCACTAATTCCTGTTAACTTTTATTCGTTCTCATTTCGCCCCAAATAATTCATTATGAAACCCTTCCTGAGGTGATCTGAGTATATCAGAACAGGCTTCCTAACAAAACTTTCAGGACGTATTTTGATATTCCTGGCCTTGAAAACCCTACAGCACCATCCATGTATTCTGAAATGAGGTTGGGGTCGGATAACTGGAGTTGGCAGCACTGGCTATACAGGAACTGGTATACTGAAGGTACAGAGAACAGTTTTCAGCTGGAGGGTATTTGGTAGACTCTGAATAAAACCAGAAAAGGAATTAGTTAATATAAAAAACTCTTACCCTCCTCTGGGGTGCGAAACACTACTAGCTCACTGTCAGAGCCCTGAAACTCTTTGAAGTAGGGTCTCAATTTGAGCTCATACTTTCTGCCTCTGTGCAGGTCTGATAACACTGCTATGTGTTTGGATGCTGCCTTTATGTCCTGAACCAGCCAGGCACTGCCCAGCAGCCTGTACAGCAGCCTATAACCCTCAATGTAGTAAGGCTCATTCTCAACCTGAAATAACACAACACACTAGTTGTTAATGTTTATACGGTTTGCTAAGCTATAAATTAATGTATTATTTAGATGATAAAGTCATGTTCTTACAGTCCAAGTAATCTGAATGCTGGTGGGAGTCAGGATCTCTGGAGGATGCAGATACACTGTGACCTCTGCTAAATCCGCCTGCACGCTCCTGGGATCGATTGGTGAACTGCTGAGACTGCCATCTGAAACACACACACACACACACACACACACACACAGTCTGGTTTCCATAATTTTAGGGGACAATACTTAGACTTACATTAATTTTCTGTAGACTTACAGTACCCTTACCTTAACAATGACCACTACTTGCCTAACATTAACCATTACTCAAACATTAACCTCTTCCTAAATTTAAAACTTGTCGTTAACTTAAATTTATTGATTTGTGTATTGGGGACTTGTGTATTGTCCCCATGAGGAAGACAAGTCCCCATAATGTGACTAAACAGATTTAGGTCCAGGTTTATTTGCTGATAAGAATGAAATATAATTTAAGGAGGTAGTGACAGCAATAAGAACTAATTTATAGAGGACTGTCTCAATCCAGTCAATTTGCTACAGGCAGAATTACTGCTGCACAGTGGAGAAGTCAATACATACCCTACAGCTCATACATAATGAACATATTCTTACAAAAAATAAATAAAATAAAAGCACATATCGTCCTTGTCTCAAAAAAAAACCCTGAAGACTTTTTACTTTATCATTATTTTTTTGGGGTACCATTAGTTTTTGTTCGCTAGTTTATGCTGGAGGGCAGAGTTGCTAGGTGTACTTGACTAAACCAGCCCAGTGGTCAATAAATCAAAATCTGACCCTGACAAATGCTGATCTTGACTTAATTTTTTATATGCTGCAGTGCTTATAAAGCAACACACAATGCCTGGTCAAATCAAAGTATACTGTAAGTAAGCAAACACTTAGGAGCCTTTGTTTGAGTAATTACTACAGTACTTAATATGGTTCCTTCATTCATTCATTTGCCGAAGCATTTCATCCTTACTAGGGTCGCGGGGTCTCAGACGACTCTGGGTGAAGGTGGGGTACACCCTGAACAGCTCACCAGTTTATCACAGTGCCAGCGCTCACACAACCATTCACACTCACACCTAGGTGTATCTGGAGCAGCCAATTAGCCAAATGTGCATGTCTTTGGACTGTGGGAAGAAACCAGAGTACCCGCACTCAACAGAGAAACGCATGGGTGTTAGCAATTTGGAGCAAGATTGACGGAAAAATTTAAAAGGGGAGGCTAATCCATTCATCATGCATTTCTTTTTCATCTGGGTCGGGACAGAAAACCGAACAAACTATCACCATCCTGTGATGTTTTGCCGCAACCTGCCACTGTACACTTCGAGGCATGAGCACTGAACTAGGACTTAAGCTATTAATAAATATAAGGTCTTAAGAATGCATATACTTAACTCCTCCTGCTCGCTCTATTTAAGTTTGCATAGGAAATACTAGCCTGCCATTCCCCTGCTTTTGTCACACACAAAATGTCAGGACTTCTCAAAAATGACTCACAGCACAGGTGGCGGAAAATTTAAAATTAGCAGTGGAGTAATATTTGCATGCTACTTAAAGAAATGCAAGTAATGATTTTGTGGACACGAGGGGCTATCTTGACACAGGGATACCGAATTCCGTTTATACATAAAGGAACTAACAGCCATGAGCAGTTACCAATTTCACACAATTTTCTACAAATAAAAATCTGAAAAGTGAGCCGTGCATTGGTATCCAGTCCCCTTTACTTTGACACCCCAAAATAAAATCCAGTGCAACTAATTGCCTTCAGAAGTCACTTAATTAATAAATAGCGTGTGTCATCTAATCGCAGTATAACTACAGCTGTTCTGTGAAAGTCTCAGATGTTTGTTAGAGAACATTACTGAACAAACAGCATCGTGAGGCCCAATGAACACACCTGACAGGTCAGGGACAAAGTTGTAGAGAAGTTTAAAGCAGGGTTAGGTTACAAAAAAAAAATCACAAATTTTGAACATCTCATCACACTGTTTAATCCATCATCCAAAAATGGAAAGAGTATGGCACAAGTGCAAACCTGAACAGAAATGCCGGGCAAGGACAGCACTGATCAGAGAGCCAAAAGGCCAATGGTAACTCTGGAGGAGCTGCAGAGATCCACAGCTCAGGGGGAGAGTCTGTCCACAGGACAACTATTAGTCACTTCTCAAATCTGGCCTTTACGGAAGAGTTACAAGAGGAAAGCAATTGTTGGAAGAAAGCCATAAGAAGTCCTGCGTGCAGTTTGTGGGGAACACAGCAAGCAAGTGAAAGAAGGTGCTCTGTTCAAATTGAACATTTTGGCCTTAATGCAAAATGCTATGTTTGGTGGAAAACTAACACTTCACATCACCCTGAACACACCATCCTCACCATGAACCATGGTGGTGGCAGCATCATGCTGTGAGGATGCTTTTCTTCAGCAGGGAGGGGGAAGCTGGTTAGAGTTGATGGGAAGATGGATGGAGACAAATACAGGGCAATCCTGAAAGAAAACCTGTTAGAGTCTGCAAAAGACTTGAGAGTGGGGTAGAGGTTCACCGTCTAGCAGGGCAGGGACCCTAAACATACAGCCAGAGCTACAATGGGATGGTTTAGATTTAAGCATATTCATGTCTAAGAATGACCCAGTCAAAGTTCAGACCTAAATCCAAGTTGAGAATCTGTGGCTTTTCGTTCTACTTCACAATTATGCGCCACTTTTCCGGCCTTGTCACATAAAATTCGGATAAAATACGTTTACTTTTGTGGTTGTAACATGACAAAATGTGGAAAAGGTCAAGGGGTATGAATACTTTTGCAAGCCACTGTATATGCAGTAAATCACTTTTTGCTAGAGATTATCGAGAGCCTTTTATTCTTTTTTTTGGAGGGTTTTCTGTGAAAGATAAAAACTATATATTGTGAAGGTCTGCTCCAAGATCATCGCAGTGCAGCAGAGAGATTGTGCTCTCACTGGGAGAAACAAGTTGCCCAGAAAGCAAAAGCAATGATCAGACAGCCTTATCATATCCTCTCTAGCGAATTCACCCTACATTATACCTCTTAGGAGAACAAATAGCTATTATTTATTCTTTTATTCCTTCTGCTATCATTCTGCTTAACATTGACTATAATCACTTTAAATAACTGGCTCTTTTTAATCACTGCCCTTTTAAATTATTTATTTCTTATTTATTTTGTATTTCTTCTTGTGCAATATACATATATATATATACATATATA
>JBCNYH010000013.1:24384700-24399700 GCA_039654325.1 Tandanus tandanus
CACACACACACACACACACACACACACACACACACACACACACACACACACACACACACACACACACACATCAAAATCAGCTGTACTGCTCATTAAGGTAACTCAGCCTACACCAAGGATTCTAAAAATTTTAACCAATCCAAGCAAATAATTTTATATAATTACTATCAGCATGTTAAAATAAAATTTTTTTTTTCACTTACTTTAAACCCCTCATTTGACTTACATTTTTCCACAGTATACCAACTTAATGTTATTCTTTTTATTACACTATTTAATTACCTTTTCTGTGTTGCCATGTCTTATTTTCAGTAAGTACTCATAAGTGAGGTTGACATTCTTAATGCATGCACCGGTGTATATATAAATAAGTTAACACTGTCAAGAATTCTTTTGTTTTTCTCACCCCTCACAGTGATGGTGCCACTCCACCTCGTCTCTCCTGTCAAACTGGAGGCTACACACGTGTACATCCCGGAGTCGGTCTCCTAGCAACAGTCAAGGCCAAATAATCTTACTTTATGGATGAAAGCAGGCAAAGATAATTGCAAGCAGCGCTCCGTATCCAAATGGAGCAGATCAAATGGGACATTTGGGTAGATACAGCCTGTTTGCTGAGAATTAGAGGTCACCCAAGGAACTGACAAACATTTCTGCATGAGTACATGACTTTGTCGAACAGCTTGAAATCAGGCCACACAGGACAGTTCAAATGATTTACAAACAGCTTTCAAAATAGCGTATCCACTTCAGTAAACTACAGACCTATGCGAGGGGAACCGATGATAAAAGGTGAGGGGTGTCTAAATATTCATATACACAGTGGTTACACCATCACTGACCAGTTTATTAGGTATATCTGTACATTCATGCAGTCTTCAGTTGACACCACTGCAATGCACGTAAAAGGAAAATAAAGGAAGCTTAAATTACTGACACTCACATTTATGATTTAAATAAAAAATAAAAAAAACCTGTTTCTCTACTGAGGTTGTGCTTTTCTGTTCATCATGATTGGAAAGAGGGGTTATTTGGATTACAATAGTTCCTGTGAGCTTGAACTAGTTTTGTCATTCTCCCTTCTCCATCCCAATCTAACACAGATAAGGCATTTCTCTCCACATAACCATGACTCACTGTGCTTTTTTTGTTTTTCACACCAATCTGTGGAAGCTAGAGTAGGCTGTGCATGAAAACCCCTGATGAACAGCAGTTTCTGAAATATTCAGTCCAGTCTTTTGTCTAGCAACAACCATGCCACAATCAAAGTCACTGAGATTTATTTATTCCCCATTGTTATGTTTAACATGTATATTTAGTAAAACTTTTTATCTGTATCTGTATGGTACTGTTACTGTCACATGATTGTCTGATTGAATCATGCATGCATGTATGAATAGGCAGGCCCTTCTAGAAAAAAAAGCAGTCTGTGTGTCTTATATGTGTATCTTATCATTCGACATTAAGCAAGCTGGTGTATTGTTGGAATTTACATTGAAACAGCAAGTATCAGTAACTACATATAAATGATATTATTTTGCAGAGAAGTGTAAAAGGTCACGTAAAGACCGCCTCTGAAAGAAGAGTTGCTTGTTCTGTGCTGCCTGTTCTGTGCCGCTCACTGCTTTAGAATTCAGTCCAGCTAGACAGCATAATGTGAATTAAACATTTTAGTCCACTTTTGGAGAATCTCTTTATGCTATTTAAGTCTTTGATAGGCTAATGCATCTTCTTGTTCAACAATATCACAGTATGACAGATTTGCTTCACTCCACTGATGTATTGGGCATGGAGATGGCTCTTTGCACTGTTCACCATTGTGACTGAGCCTTATTACAGGGACAAAGCTTAAAGTATTCTTTTACCTGACAGTTTCTAATTAGAATTCCCAGGCCTATAAATCATATCAGGTCGGAATTAATTACTATAGCCAATACGCTATTCAGAGCTGCAAACAGAAGGTGAGGCAAGGAAAAAAATATCAGTACTCTGTCAAAGACACTATTTACATTTCTAAATGAGTTCATTAATTAATTTCCTTGTATGCTTAATGGGATTTTGATTGAAATAACTGCAAATAAGTCATGGACAAAGGAACAAAAACAAACAAAAAAAACCTTGATCTGACATAAGGTTTCGGATGTTTGGAAACTTCGAATACACTCAAGAAGTGATTAAAAAGTTTCTAAATATATTACCCCAAACCAAAGGATGTAAAAGGTAATCAAAGTACTACATGCCCAAAGCACTACACATTCAATACAGAATTTGTATGTGCTTGAAAGTTTGTGAACCATTAAGAATTTTATACATTTCTGCATAAATGTGTCCTAAAACATCAGATTTTCACACAGGTCCTAAAAGTAGATTAAGAGAAAGAGAAAATAATCAAAATCCCATCATCAGAAATCATACATATCTGTGAGTGGCAAAAGTATGTGAACCTCTAGGATTAGCAGGTAACCACACAACCAATCACACTCACATCTAGAGTCAATTTGGAACATCCAGTTAGCCTGTGCATGTCTTTGGATTGTGGGAGAAAACCGGAATACCCAGAGGAAACCCACAAAAGCAGAGGGAGAACATGCAAACTCCACACAGAAACCGGGAATTGAAGTCAGAAACTTCTTACTGTGAGGCGAACATGTTAACCACTACACCACCGTGCCGCCCAAGACAATTATTATAGTTTACTATAATGGACAGACCGACTGGGTAGTAAAATAATGGGATAACGGATACAAGCGACTTAAATTTGTTTCTTTCGGAGGGTATCTGGACTTAACCTTAGAGATGAATGAGGAACTTGGACATCTGGTAGAAACTTGCGGTAGAGCCACTGCTCCTCCTCATCATCAAAATCAGGTAAGGTGGTTCAGGCATCAAGTTAGTATGCTGGGAAGAGGGATGCCTGGGCTTTCCTCCTAAACATGTTGCCCTCACGACACAACCTCAGATAAGCGGAAGGAAGTGGATGGATGGATGGATGGATTATAATTTAAGCTGTTTTGCAGTCAGAGATGTTAAAAATTTTGATACACAGCGGTATAGGTATCTGATTATTTTGATTATGATACCGTATAAATACATTTAAAATTATAACATGAATTAAAGTATAAAATTATGTCAAGTTATTACATTTTTAAGGTTTTTAACTATTAATATATATTTAGATGAAATTAGAGGCATTGGAGTAAAATTTATTTTAAAATATGGTTAAAATAACAGCAAACTAGATACGCATAACTCATAACTCAACAACTGTTTTTTATAAAACAAAAGTTTCACTATTTCTCTTTATTCATTCTACACCTATGTGTAACTGAAAAGTGGAAGATTTGTCCTAAATAAACATGCAATATTGTTTAGTGAATAATAAACTTTCAATTAGGAAACAAACAATGATGAAGCGTATGAAATGAAAAAATGGGATGAGTGAGTCATAGTTGAATGCACTGTCTCGCTCAAAATTAATCAGTGTTGCATTACACATAAAGCGCTTTTATCAAAACTGATTTTCACCCCGAGTGGATAATAAGTTGTTATCAGAAGGAGTACATTTTATTTTGAGCCTTTCAGGAGCAAGATAATGCTTTCATTTTTCCATTTTAAACTCTAGAGTAATAACAGGATGATGTATGCATTGGAAGCCTTTTAAAATTGTGTTGTGGTTTACAACATCTATAGTGTGTTGCACATTAAGAGGTTGGGGGTGGGGGGTGGGGGGGGTGTAAAACATATTTAACTTGTCTATTTACACTCCTCTTACAACCATTTACACCACATGTGCTTGCAGTGTAATCAGACATAATTAGTGTTTAGTGTAGTGGCAATCAGTTCTGTTGATTAAAAACACAAAGTGTAAATGAATGTTTATATTTTATCCTGATTATAAACTATAAAGACAGAAAAATAAAGTCTTTGCATATGCCTACAGATCACAAAGGACAAAACTCGGTCATCCGTCTCTATATTCATCACTGCTCTTCTACATGTGTTCTCTTTAATATCTATTGTTTTTTTTATTAGTCTGATGTATGTATATTTTGCCAAGTGCTTCCCAAACTAGAGGCTGTGATCCTGCTTGATTTACAAATAAAAGAAACCCACATTTCCTATGAAATATTGCTGTAAAAATGAAGAAAGCTTTTTTCAACTATTACTACTGGGACTCACCTACAAGTCAGTCACATTTAAATTAGGAGTGTTTGTGTTATATTAGTCATTTTTATCCTTACACAGAACACCAGTGTAGGAGTTCAGCATTAAAAACGGACTGATTTCTCCCTACATCTACCTCTGCTAGTTGCATGACAACATTGTGTGACTCATGGAATAACAGAAGGCAAGAAAAGAAACAAAAATATCCCAAAACATTTACCGATTATGCATATTTAAGCATGATGATAAACAACAAAGAAAAACTAAAATGTTAAGGCCCACAGTTCTTAGAGAAGTGTTGAAATGATTTACATTGTAATGAGGATACCTAACAACCCCCCCCTCTCTGTGTTTTTGTTGAGGTACACATGCTACTTCTGAAATACCAGTAATCCTGATCCTTCTGATCTCTGAATCCTGCAATCCGTCCCAATATGCTACTGCTGGTTGGAGTTCTCCTACAGACTTTTAAAAAATTTTAAACAATATAAATGTCCTGGCTAGAGAGGCAAGGATATTGTGGTGATTGTTGTGTTATTTAGGAAAGCAGAAACCTTACATACTCTCTATTTATACTTAGAAGACATAAAAGTATTTAAATATACAGTGTATAATCAAGCTACCTACCCTGAAGATGTGACACTTTAATTTCGATTTATGACATGACATGACATGTGAGGTGCAATTTCTCCAACATTCATCCCTGTCAGTATTCATTCATAAAATCCTTCCTTGGGAATTCTGTCACTTGGAAAAAATGGCTGGAAGATATGATGTTTTGCTTAAAACAAGCAGATCTTCTAAATATCCTATAACAAGCAATACTGTTGAACATATAGAGATAAATATAGTATCTTCACAAAACTTACTGATCTTTTACTGCCTGAAAAGCACAGTAATAAAGCTGACAGGCGATAATCTTCATGCCCCATGATTGTGAATCAGTGGAGCCATGGTAAATGTTCTGAGCAGCACCCATTAGCTGGGCATGTTTGTAAATTGATTTGAAAAGAATAGTCAGGAGCATATCTGCCTAAAAAGCTTTCAATTTCCAGCCCAATAATCAAACCAACAATATATGTTTTCCCCAGAACTGTCCATCATATACCTGCAGGCTGCTGATGTGTAAAGTGCCATTTTCAACCAGACTGATGTGAACACCATCTGCCGAGAGTCTCTGCCCGTCCTTCTCCCATCTGATGTTGGGAGGTGGAATTCCCATTACCTGGCACTGGAGATTGACACTGGAACCCTGTGCCAGGGTCTGGTTACCTGGGCCTTGGTGAATGATTGGGGGAACAAGTTCTGAAGGTCCTGCATAATGAACAAAGCAAAAGTGTTTTTGCTTGGTCTATCTATCCATCTATTTATTTATTTATTTAAGATCACTGTTTGCTGAAAATGCCACATTTGCATTGCCTCAGATAATAATTTTGGATTAAGAACACATCTTAGGGACTCATCGGAGTGCTGACAAAGACCTTTTGACATATAATATATACCCAAAGTACCATATCTATACAGACCTTGTATAAAAATATATTTTTATACATAATATTCATTTTATGATCAAAGATGTGTGAACATGTGACCATCTGACTCATATGTGCTCGTGTTCTACTAGATTTTGGAGTATGACTGTGGAGATTTTCCCATTTAGCTAAAAAGAGCATTAGTTCAGATGGGTACGGATTATGGAGTGGGCCTGGCACACAGTCAGCAAACCAATTCCCCTCAAAGGTGTTCTTTAATACCAACATCAACAAACCATATCTTCATTGACCTCAATTTGTGCACAAGGACATTATCATGCTGGGAGAAGTTTGGGCTTTTTACTTCCAGGGAAGGGGAAATTAAACTACAGCATACAAAGGTAATGCTTCTCTTCCACCAATGTGACAACAGTCTGGAGGAGATTCACATTTAGGTTTGACAGTAAAGTGTCCACAATCCTTTTGCCATATAATAGTTGCTTACAGACAGGTAACAGGTTATTCACATGAAATAAACTTTCAATATGCAAAGAATTCCAGAAGAAAAATTCCTTTGCTCCTTAAAATTGAGAGCTGCATCCAAACCCTTAAAACTCTCTGGGGGAATTCTTCTTAAGTTAGAGGCTTCAGCTAAATTATGCGGTAGCATGGTGTGTAGCTGTTGTATACTTTGGATTCAGTATGACATGTTACATCAATAAAATGAATACTTACTATGTGGACATACTACGTTCTGGGTTTTGTGTATAATTCCATGCAAGTACAAGTATTCGGACACAGTCTAGGCCCTTCATGGATATTAAACTGTATGTATTTTATATTGCATATATTATATTAAAATATTATTTTATTAACTAAATATTATTTTCTAACAAATTTAGTTGGTTTTAATTCCAAAATTATTGTAATTTAAACCACTCCGATCTTAATCAGGCAGTTAGTAAGACCCACACCAAATTTATATTGTTCTCTCGTCTGCGTCACTGTTCAGCACAGCTTGAGTCGCACTTGTAGTGCCTCCGTGTTTGTGAGGTGAACAAACTACAGATTGCCTACACTTCCCAGATGGGGTCGTATGTGTTTGTGAGTAAACCCCTACAAACAAAAGTTTTACTCAGTTCTTCCATGTGTACTTTCTAGTTTTTGGTGTTCTCTGTTTTCAGTCTCAGTTATTATTATGGACTAATGAATAAAGGGAGTTCTGTTCTGCATCCTCACCTCTGTTCCTCACTCCAGCCAAACACAGTGGCATGGCACGTATTAACAAATACAGTCTTTATTTCAGCTCTTGTTAATGGCTGCATGAAGGTGAAAGCTACCTGTGTGACTTTACCGTTCTGTAAGTGGAATCTCATTCCAAATAAACACCAGTACTCTCAACCAGATGCCCTTTGAGCCTTTTTGAAAAACTTTTAAAAAAAGATACATACCTGAATTTGTATTTATTTTGAATACATAACCTTTTCAAGGTATTAGTTATGAATATATACTACATTTTTATTGTACACAGTGCAAAGAACATGATCATTACATAATGAAATGACAATAACAAACTTAAAGTAGATCTTTGGTAAAGTATGAGTTCCAGTTCCTGTTCTTACCAGTGACTACCTTCAGGAAGGCTTTGGAGACAGTACTTCCTGCCACACTGATGGCTTGGCACAAGTAGTAACCTGAATCTTCGCTGTGGACAGGAGTGATGACCAGCTCACCATTCATGGACACAGAGTAGCGTCCAGCCTGAGAGGGAGGTTGCCCTGGGAATAGCAGCATCTATACAATTCCAACACACACACACACACACACACACACACACACACACACACACACACACACACACACACACACACTTCTGTTATTCATATTCAATCGTATTATGAGGGAATTCTATTAACATTATTACTGAGGTGATGTGGTGCCTACACCTGCATCTAAAACCCTACCCCAATCCTCAGCTTAAAAATAAATAAATACATGCATACATACTTACATAAGTTAGTTGTAGGTGTTGTAGTAAAAAATTTTAAAACAATAATAAAACAAAATTTATAAGTAAGATTCTGCAGGGTGAAATGGTCAGATATTCTTATCCTTGTGCACCATTTGCTCACCACAAAGGTATAAAAAAAACCCCCTCTAATTTATTTATTTATTTTTGCTGCAGGGTTTTTTTTTGTTTGTTTTTTTTTATTTTAAAGCAGTTTTCTTAATGTGGACCAGCCAAATGTTCTCATAAGGTCAAAGCTTTCAGAAATTCCTATCCTTCGGGGACCAAACCACTAAGATATGCAAACACACACACACATATACACACACCGGTTCCTCTGTTTGTTCAACATCCCATTACCCGTGACTTGCTCATCAACTGCATCATTACTTCCTGTATAAGAATGTGGGTTTTTTCTGTGACTTTGAGAAAGTAAGTACCTGCATTACATATTTGTATTCTCAAATGTCTTTTCATCTCATTTCTAATTCTAGTCTTTTATTATCCACTGCACACTGTTACATGCTCTCTGTCTCTCTCTCTCTCTCTCTCTCTCTCTCTCTCTCTCTCGTGCACACACACACACACTTCGATGGACAATTTAGAGAGATCAATATAATGGTGCTAGCAAGGTAGGAGGTAACTGATGAAGATACAGAGAGAACAGTCACCACAAACTGTAACCAGATCTTAGGCTCGAATGAGCCTTGGAGCTGTGAGGCACCATTACTACATGCTACATTACCACAAAGTTAGATGTACCATCGATTCAACTTGTCCACTGGTGTCTCTGTACATGGAACCATTTATTCACTTTTATGGAAACCCATTAAAAGCCATAAATGCTACTGCAGAGATTTTTGACTCGAAAGATCAGCTACAGAAAATAACTCTAATTAATTTTAACATACAAGAATAGCATTGGCATTCAACAACTACAACAAAAGGGAAACATGCAAACATCAGTATACCACAATATAACATAATATAACACAAGAAGTGTCTCTCCTGTTTATTTAAAGGTTTTCTTTGTTATATAAAAAATTATTTATATATATATATATATATATATGAGAAAGACAAAGACAATGTAATGCACAATGTGTGTATGGCTTAGTAAGTAATGTAGCACTTTTTTTTAGATTGACAGCGTAATGGAGGCTGTCTGGTTTTATCTGCACAAACAGAAAGAAGTGCGATAGCCAAAGGCTGCAGAAGAACTGTGTTTTCCAAAATGCCTGGAAAAATGGACCACATCATTCTTTATAAAACTATACAACAGTGTCCCTGGAAGAAAGCAGACTACTTTAAAAGCAAACAAGAGTCATACCAAGGTGCTTTTTTCAGATTGCTTTAATTTCTTTTTTTAACTGTTTTCTGATTATTATAGTCTCTGGTTTTATTTTATTACTTTTGAAGCAAACTTTACAGAATTTACTGAACATGTCTCCTTTTTAAAGAAATACAGTAAGGATTACAGTAAGTGTGTTAGGGACTTCCTGAACAACCGTGGTGTACTTGAGCCTTATTTCAGTACTTAAGATAACTGAATCAGAAAACAGGCTGTTAAAGCAATAAAATCCATTTTATATAAAAATCCCTTGAAATGCATTCATTAGCCCTTGGGCTTCCTGATAAATTATATTTTTCACATCTCTTTCCTACTAACCTTGCATGTGCCCAGTACAGATACTTGAAAATATATGAAGATAGGTGGAACACCTTACACTATTGGAAATTTGTTGATCTGTGAACGCTAAAGGGGTGCTGCAAGATTGAATAAAATTCCACAACAAACCTCAGGCCAAGATGTTTATTAATAAAAAAAAGTTGCTGTTCCACTTTTAGTAGTTTTTTCCTCTCTAAACGAATTTTTTTAAGTTTTTTCCCTGTGGATCAGTTTTCAACTTGGTTTAAAAGCATCATTTCGCACCAGAGTTATAACACTAAGTGTGCTATGCACAAATGCATGTTAATAATCACAAACTGACCCCACATCAGGTCAAGTTAAGAAATCTCAAGTTATTATGAATGCTGATGGGAACATACTTTTATTTTTCATTACATTCTCAGAGTTTGCTCTTTGTATTTGTGAATTCTAGGTGATGAGGACAGTTTAGGGCCATGATTTTCTGGGTTTTTCTCTTTTTCACTGTATACTTTAAATTGCATTTTCTTGTCTGGACTTCTTTTACATTTGGCAGTGTTGAAAGGATTTTATCTACCTCATAGCTCCAGTTGTCAAAGGGATGACTGAATATTGGACTGTAGTCTATTATGTAGAAAGGCTTGCAGTTCAAGGCAATAAACAATCCTGACTGGCTCTTGACAGACATCAGAGTTGCTTCGGGGTATGCTTTAGGTTTGACTTAAATACCCATTACACTATAGTTCTCATACGATGCTATGCTTTCAGACTTGAGACATACAGTGTGCATCATACATAAAGCCCAATATTTATTTCTATAAAGTTAAAGTTAAGCTAAAATTAAAGTCTGGAATCTGAGCACTTTTAGGAAGAATGCAAGTATCATATAACATAAATGAATGAATCAGAATCAGTTTTCTTTAAGTATGCCTGGACACAAATAATAATAATAATAATGATGATGATGATAATGATGATGATGATGAAACTCACTGTTTTGTTTTTCACTACTAAACAACTCTTTAATCACTCAGAACTGTTCTGATAGCCGTAGCAAAAAAAAAAAAAAAAACGTCAGCACAAAATCTGAAAAAAATTTCACGATTCAAACTCGGTGCAAGTTGGAGGTGTGATCATTTCATAAACTATTTTTTCCTGTATTTTTGAAACACAGTTTTGTGTCGTATCAGGTATGTAATTGCCTTCAAAGAGATATGAGGAAAGTTCTAATGCATGGTGCAGAAACAGGGTGATAATATGCACTGATAATCATCCATTAATGCTCATGACTCTGATAGGGGGTGGCAAGGTGGTGCAGTGGATAGCACGTCCAACTCACTGCAAGAAGGCCTTGGTTCGATTCCTGGGCTCGGTCGTTTCTGTGTGGAGTTTACATGTTCTACCCATGCATGTGTAGGTTTCCTTCAGGTAATCCAGTTTCCTCCCACAGTCCAAAGACATGCAGATTAGGTGAATTGTTTGTTCCAAATTGCCTCTATATATGTGTGATGTAAGTGTGAATGGGTTTGTGTGTGCGATGGTCTGGCAAGTTGTTCAGGGTGTATCCCGCCTTCGCCCCGTGTTGGCTGAGATAGGCTCTAGCCATAGAGTGAGTCTAATCTAGAAAGAAAGAGTAGGTTCTAGAAAGAAACTCCTCTTGCATTTGTTTTTTTGACACCCATATATTTCTAGCACCTCCCAGAAAACGTGAGTGGTCTGTAATCATCACTCAAGCATTCTTGCAGGTGATCAGGTCTGTATCAGTGATGTTCTCTGTAGTTTGTATTGCTTGGTGGCTGAGACAAATAAGACAGTAATCGAATTGCAAAGAACAAACTCAATAACAGCTCTGTAGAACTGGGTTAGAAGCTATTGAGGAAAGTTGTACTTCCTTATCTAGTGTAAGAAGTGCATACTTCGATCTGTTTCTTTCTTGATGGACAACATGCCACTCTATCAGTTAGGTCCCAGCAGACGGAGGTTCCCAGAGACCTCCAGTACCTCAAGAATGGTGAGGAGGTTGAGTGGGAGACATTTTCCACTGTCAGTCCACTGCCATTGACACAGTTTTAAGAGTGTTAATCTACAAGTTGTTGTAATTTGCATCAGAGGGTAACTTCCTCAGGATCTTGAGCAGAAAAATGTTCAGGTACTGTACAAAGTGTACTACCACAAAATATCATGTTAAAACATTAATATGTTCATGTTACTGTACAAAAAATACAACATTTGAATTATTAAATTTCTAACAAAATGCTTTATCATGCTAGGGTCATGGGAAGGTTGGAACAGCCAATTAGTCTAATGAGCATATCTTTGGACTGTAAGAGGAAACCAGAGCACCTGGAGAGAACCCACGTAGGCACAGGGAGAACATGCAAACGCTACACAGAAACACCCATGCCAAGCCCGGGACTCAAACCCAGGACCATCTTGCTGTGACCCAGACGTTCTAACCACTATGCCACCATGGTATCCACATTTAAAACACATTAAAAAGACTTTAAAATACAAAGGTATTTAACTGAGATTTCTACTTCTCTAGTTGTTTTAACTTATAGTTCCACTAGTCTTATTTGTATATAAAATGAAATATAATAACCACCTTCACTACAGTGTATAAAGGCCACAGCCCTTGGCCCTGATAGATTTATGAAAGATTTTTTTTTTATGTTTCCAGTCCTACACAGGAATGCATGTCCAACAGGAGACCCCAATACACAATAACCATGACTTACTTAATTAATACCACTCACCTTCTAGGCATTAATTTTATAATCACTGAAAACACAAACTCATCTAGTCTGTATCATCAAATCTTGCTAATACTGCAGACAAAAGAACATCAACATTCTGACAATATAGATGGGCTCTCTCTCTCTCTCTCTCTCTCTCTCTCTCTCTCTCTCTCTCGCTCATATAGAGTATGTGCATATGTATTTTTTGAGTGTGTGAATGTGTCTGTTAATTCCTCTTGTTTATCTTTTTCTATCTTTGGCATACATTTATAATAATAATTATATGTAATATATAATAATAATAAATAATTATATTTGTTGATCTAAAATTTCATTTTACAAACATGTTTGTTGTTTCTTGAGTGTTAGGGAAAGGTTTCTGGGCTTTAGGAGCAGTTTTCTTTGGGGAGTATGATGACCCAGTGTACTAAGGGATGTGACTCACTAACGCAGCACCACAGAGTGCATCACCAGTGATGACCGGTGCTAATGCAGAGAACTGCAGCCTGACAAGAAAATAAGTCTTCCTTATGTCTCTTTTCTACTTGGGCATTGAGACCATATCCAGTTTATAGGGAAAAAATTTACAAATTTATCGTAAGAACTTACAAAAAAGGAACACAATTATTTTAAAATTCATTTGCTTGCTACAAATTCAAGTACATCAGCTTAGTTTCAGGCACATTACTGCATTTAAATAGACTGTGAAAAGACTATAAGCCTATATGCATTCTCGCCGTTGTCCCACATGAGGGTAATAATTGTCATGTCATCCACAAGTTTCAGGGTCTTGACAGAGGAGTCCTTACAGAAGCAGTAAACTAGTAGAAGTAAAGAAGAAGATCGGAGAAGAGTGCTAGATGTTACTTTGCTCCACCTCACCTGCTGCTTCCTCTCTGTAAATCCTCTGAGAGGTGGAGCCAGGCACATTCATCTTTACAGGATATTAAATATGTAGTGGTTCACACTTCTGCTAGGTGGATCTTACTAAAATGTTGATCCTGTGTACAGACCTGTTTGAGGGTTGATGATGAATTGATTTTCTGTCCTTGCAAAGCAAAATGTGCTATTTGTTCATTGACCTACAGAAATGCCCTTAACTGAGATAGGTTGTAATTACGATCGGCGATTTCAGTTGTTCCCAACCCTCATCTCTCACTGACACTGTTGTAAATATGGGCATTGGTTTTCTTGAGTAAAAATGTTATAATGCATGGGTGTGCATCGAAAATAGCCTTGTTTAATTTCATGCAAGCAAATTCTTTAAACAGCTCATTGACAATATATACAACAAAAAGCCATAATATTAAAACTACTGACATATGAAGTAAATACCAATAATTTTTTCTTCTGATATCTTTTTACAGTGGCGACTATCAAATCAGGGGATGTGCTAGTTAGCACGTGAACAGTTGGTTCTCAAAGTGATAGAAGCAGAGAGGCATCAAAACTGTACTACTGAACTGAGGAAGAGATGGCACCAGTATGGACTATGGAAAGAAGTCAAATCAAGAGAGGCTGTGTGATGCTCAGGGCAATGCTCTGCTGGGTCCTGGCATTCATGTGGAAGATATGTTGACACGTCCCACCTACCAAACACTGTTGCAGACCATTGTTGCACTTAAAAAATAGCTAGTTAATTTGAGAAAAAAGTGGATAAATGTATACATTTTGTAATGCATTTTTACTCTATTAAAGAGCTGCATCAAATTACACCTCCCAGAAAGTTTGCATTCGCCATAGGCAAATAGAAAACCGTTCAGCTGGAGAAATGGCTCAACAGTAATTAGTACACACCCTGGCAGTCGAGGATGCCACCTTCACAAACAAGGCAGTGAACTGGCTTTTCTCCAACCTGAGATAATTCTGGACCCTGGTGGTGCCACAAATAATCTGTATTGTAGCAAAATGCTGTTGTTGCATCCCTTGATGTTTTTACCAAGCACAGTTTGCAGTCTGCATTGCTTTGATTGCTTTGCTCAGTATGTGTTTTGCGTTGCAATCAATAATGGTGAAATACATGTCATCTATTCATCACTGCTGAAATATACACTTGTATGAATAAATGAGCACAATGCATCAGTGCTAATTATTTTTAGTATCTGTATGTATACTGTCTGGGCAAAAAAAGTCAGGCACTAATTTAGTTAGTTGCACCACCGTTTTGTTGCCTGGATTACAGTGTGTAATCGCCATGGCATTATTTCAACAAACTTGAGCAGCAGAACAACATTTATCCATCCAAAGTTAGGTTCAGTTTTCATCGATGATGGGAAAATTGAACCACTTCTTAAAGTCTTCTCCGGCACATCCAAAGGCTTTCAATAGAGTTAAGGCCAGGACTTTGTGGTGCCAGTTCATGTGTTAAAATGATTCCACATGCTCCTGAAAAAGACCATTGATGGGATAAACTGGTAATTCAATACATTCAGGTTGTCAGCTGACTTCATTTTATTGCCACATTATGTTGCTGAGCCTCGGTCAGATCAACTTAAGCCTCAATGCCATAGAGATTAAACACTATACTTAAGGCTAAAGGCGGGTCCTACAAAATACTAGTGTATGCAACTTTTTATTTTGGCCAGGCAGTGCACATACATACACACATACATACAGTACACATATACATCCAGGGTGTCCCAAAAACTTCCACCATAAAAGGTGAATAACAAATGTTAAAAACAAACAAATTACTGTGTGCACACATGAAACCTCATTCAATACAGTTTTTATTCATCATTTTTTGCACACATGAAACAGCTGTTTTTAGTCTAAGGACTGTTGGTAGTCCAACCCCAACCTGAACATGTTTAGCTTGAAGAACTCGATGTGTGGTTCACAGTTCAAAAATCATTGGAAGTGCTGAGGGAAATTCTTGATCAGGTGATCTTGCAATGCTAGATGGCCGGCCCGTTCCCATGACCTCGCCCCTTGTGATTTTTTTCTAATGGCTATCTGAATTCTCATGTG
>JBCNYH010000013.1:24424045-24435579 GCA_039654325.1 Tandanus tandanus
GCTAAAAGTTGATGGGTGGGAATTGGAAACGACTAAATTAGGGAGAAAAATGGGGAAAAATCCAAAAAAAACAAAAATCATTACACCTGTTGTTATTGATGTTCCGGGGCGCTCACGAGGGATGCAGCACAACAGAATGAGCAGTTAGTTGTTCAGGTATCTTCATCAACATTTCCGCCACTTTTGTTTATATTAAAACGGTACGTTATGAATTATATAGGAAATGATGATGCTGGAGGAAACTTGTAAACCCCAATGATTACAAACAGTGTAAACATAGAACCACATGGTCCATTTTTTAGGTGCTTCCCCTAACCTGACCGGCAAAATTGTGCGATGAATAGATTAAGCGAGTTAAATGAACGCAGGTAGACTGAAAACTGCCCAGCATTCATTCCATTATTTGTAGTGACCATTTTACTGAAGAGTGTTTTGAGACAATTCCAGAGCCTCAGCGTGAAATGGCTGCAGGTTTGACAGCCGTCATGCAACCAGCACTGCTACAGGTGTTAATGGTAACACCGCAACGTTCAGAAGCTGCCAACAAGCCTGAATAGAAAATCTAAAATTGCTCAAAAATATTGCTGTAAAATGATGAACAGTCAGTCTGTTATAACACTCAATCTGAATGATTGAGGTTGCCTGTAGCATAGCGTATATGCTAATTTCTTAAAGGAACTTTCAAGCTGTGTCCATATTTCACTATTTCATATTTTATACTTTTGTTTATAGTGGCTAACAGTGGTGCCAAATTCTACATGTCTTGGAGTAAATTCTACATGTCTTGTTTGACATATTGTCAAACAATTTGTGCTATTTCTTATGCAGGTTTTTGCCCCCGAAAATGCATGTACATTTACGGACCAGTTGCAATTTGTACGGACCATTCAGGGCTAAGTCGTAATTATACTGGTCTGTATGGACCGTTAGCAATTTCATTTAGGACCAATGACAGTTGTAAATCTTCAGCTGCAACCTTGTTGAAATATCAGCATTTCAGACAAAATGGCTATGATAAAGTGTTTGTGTTAAGTGTGTGAATAGTTATCATTCCCCCGTGGTTTTAAAGCTTTCAGAATCGTTTTTACCCACTATCAAAGCCCCAAATTGTGGGCAACGCCTGTATTTTTGTGGCGCTAAGCATTATCTTATGTTAAATATTCTAAAAAGAGTGGGAGTGTTGTTGCATATGATCATGCTCTATTAATTAGATATGTCACAGTATAAAAAGAAGTTATAGCCCCTTTTCATGACAGTTATTCTGCCTTAATAGGTCCCTTAACTGATCCTTTCTTTTATTTTTCTACTTGTAGTGATATTCAGGAGTTGACATCTGAAAGGACATACAGTAACAGGATCATGGGAAGACGTAAACTTTGTGCTTGCAAACAAACATAGCTGGACTGGACAGACTGATTTCTGTAGCAGGTTGTTGTACCCTGTTGTAGCAGAAATTGGCTTTTAGTGTTTAAGTACTGGTAGTTATTGTACCTGTTTGGTTGCTCTGCTAAGAAAGACATAAAGCAAGTGCTGTAACATTTTATTAATAAAAAAATCCCTCTACATGCTGCTCAAAGTAAAGGCACTGTACAGGTATATATTTTACTAGTAAAAAAATGTATAACCAATGTAATTTTTAACTTTAATCAGGAGCTTCAGGGGGAATTCCTAATCTTAACCCTAAGTATCCCCTCACCCCCCGGGCCCCACACCAGGGTTTCGCCCAGGACCTAGGCGGCTCCCATACCCCTGGTCGGACTAAAAGGTCCACCCCCCCATTCAAAATCCTGGCTACGGACCTGAGAAGCCAACAGTGCTTCCGGCCACTGTTTTTCACCGGAATTAAAAGAAGAACAATGGAGGGAGCAAACACCAGCGGAAAAACCGATGTGGTAAAAATTTTACTCACAGAACTGGCAGGGAAGTCGCTAATATTACTGAACTTCATGAGAGTCAAGTGTGACATAACATAAAAGACATAAAACATACAAGTAATGTCACTGTTAAAAAGAAAACAAGTGCTCAATACATTAGTAAAATGCAACTTTATATGTTATGTTTGGTTTTATTCAACTAAGGTAGGCATGGTGTGACCCATGTACTGTTTTCTTTGTTTTTTCACCTCCAAAAGAGCTAGAAACAGGGACTTAGCAGCTGGTCCTCCATAGAAAAACTATATGGACCACAGGCCATGTATTATTTATGTTTTGTGCCCTTTAGTGAAGGTTTTTTGTTTGGATTAAGGCAATAAATGCCTCCCTCTATTACCACAGATGAACTGTTCCTGTTGCCATATCTTTTGAAATAAAACTTGAGAACACAAAGTAATCTAAAAAAGATTGGGGAGAAGATCAAATCAAATTCATTGTATTGCATAAAGACTAAATGAAGAAAAAAATGGGAGCGGTACAGGAGTGGGAGTCATTCTGAATGGGAGCGGGATGGGAGTGGGAGTCATTTAACCAGGGATGGGATGGGACAGGAATTTTTTTTTACTCTGGAACGGGATTGGGCTGGACAAGATTTTTTTCTGTGGGAGTGGGATGGGACAGGCGTGAAAATCCACTCCCGTGTCTCCTTCTAGTGCAGATCTGATTTGAATTGAGTGGCAGACTTTTGTAGGCTACGTCACGTGATCGATCGTGGGTGATACACTGCTGCATAAGTTAGACTATCATTGGTCATAAGTTGCAAACACTGCCAACAAGCTAGGCATTGGAATAAGCTGCACATAGGTTCAAAGTAGGCTAGACATTATATTCAACTTATGAGTAACTTACAAATAACATGTGTGAACAATTGCATAACTTGCTTATAGCTTATGGCAACTTACCTACAACTTATGGCCAGCTTATGCGGAACGTATGAGCCATACGCTAGCATACGTCGAAAATTTTGTGCATGCACAAAATTTGAAGAGTCCACTTGCAAAACCTGCTAAGTCAAGTATTGTAAAAAAAAAATTTGTTATTTCCCTTAGCCTCTTTTTCAGGCACCTGTGCATGTCCCACTGATAGCGCCACTTTCAAAACCTGCTAACTCATGTTATATATTGTAGCATAAGAAGTGAAACTCTGTCAGATAATGCCTATTAAAAAAAAACTGATTTTTCTTAAAAACTGACCAACTTGACTTAGCAGGTTTTTCAAGTGGACTCCTCATTTTTTCGACAACCTCACCATACTACATCTTATACCCACGTATAACATCTTATACCAACTTACACAAAACTTAAGCCCCTGTCACACACTGACAATTTCGCCAGCATATGCCAACGTATGATAAATTTGGCGAATACGCTGGTGTACGTCAAATAAGTTATGGGTAAGTTCTGTGTAAGTTGCAGCACGCTGGTATAAGTCTCAGTATGGCGAGGTCGTCAAAAAATTTTGTGCATGGGCAAAATTTTTGACGTATGCTAGCATATGGCTTATACGTTCCTCATACGCTGGCCATAAGTTGTAGGTAAGTTGCCATAAGTTGTAGGTAAGTTATGCAATCGTTCACACACTTTATTTGTAAGTTACTCATAAGCTGAATATAATGTCTAGTGTACTTTGAACCTACGTATAATTTATACCAACGGATGCCTATCATGTTGACAGCCTTCGCAACTTATGACCAACGATAGACTAACTTATCCCAACGATCGATCACATGACGTATAAAAGGCTGCTGCTCAATGATTTAAATCAGATGCGCACTAGACATTGCAGTAGCAACATCACCGTCATTTCGAAGAAATTGTAGTTCACCGACAATGTAAAATCTTACAGCTGCAGCATATTCACTTTCCATTAATAAGGGTAAACAAAAAAATGCTAGTTTATATGTAAATGTCTATTTCATGTGTGCCGTCATTTCTTAATTTCTTCAGGTGGCGTACAGCAGTCAACCATCAACCTGAATATGAAACACAGCTCCATCAGTTCAGGGTCTGATATAAAAATATATTTTTTCAATATAATAGCTAAATAAATTATTCTTTCACCTGGTCAAAGTGATTTCTGCACCTGAACTTCACTGCGCAGCGTCTCCATATCAGGGTTGTAAGACATCACTTTCATTTTCATGCAGGATTGCAAGCTCTCATCTGTGAGGCGCGAGCCATGTTTACTTTTGATGTAGTTCATGATGGAAAAACCTGCTCACACAAGTATGTGGATCCAAAGATTGACAGGACTCCAAATGCATACTTTTTCATGTTTATATAAGTGTCTGGAATGGCACTCCCTGTATCGAACACAAGCCTGTCCGATCTGGGAAGGTTTCCAATGTCACTCTATTTGTGCTTCTGAGCAAGAATAGCCTTCTGATGGGCAACATCTTCACGATCAGCTGTCAAGCTTCTGAACTTAAGACACCCACATGTCTTTGTCAGCTATGTCGGCCAGTTCGAGCTCAAGATAGGGCTGAATTACAGCTGTAAGTGCAGTCATATTTAACGGCACTGGAGCAACATTTAAAGGAGTGATGGGGAAGGATAATGTTTTTTCCTCCCTAAACTCACAGTCTTTGCTGAAAAGCAGTTTGCATTGCGATTAAAATACTCATCATTTATCTGATTGTGTGCTTCTTTAAATTCTCTCAAAGAAAAGAAGTGAAGCAATGTACCTCTCTCTCTGGCAAACAATGTCATCTTGCGTTCAAACACCAAAACCTCCTCCAGCATCTGCAGGGCTGTGCTTCCTTTCCTCTGCAGACTTTTGTTGCTTTCCAGAAAAGTTTTTATGTGCTCCAGACAAATAGCAAACTGTTTCAGCACCTCCCCTCTGGACAGCCACTGGACATTGTTGTGCAGCCGGAGTACGCAATTTGTGCTCTTAACTTCATCCAAAAATGAAAGGAACTTTATTCTGAAAATGTCTTTCAACGTTTGACTTTTTTGTTGTTTGCTAATTTCGTACCACATATTAAGCATGCCGGTAAACCAGTTTTGTCAACAATGAAAGTGAATGAATCTGTCCATGACGCATTAAACGGTTTTTTTTTTCTGTCAGAAACTTTTCTCTTCTTAGATTTATCCATTGCTCGCTTACCAGGAGTCAAAATGAGTCACTTGTATGGCGGCAACATAAGCCACGGGAGACATAGCAGAGGGTGAAAGAGCTGCATGCAGCTCTGGAGCCAGTGGTTGCCAACATTTGCTTTAAAGCTGCCAATACGCCCATAATACACTAGCTGTAAGTTAGCAAGACGTTCAGTAAAAGTTCTGTGATCGTCCGGAAGACGTCAGATATGTCTACATACGTCAATATACGTTGGAGATAACTTCGATATAAGTTAGCTATAAGTTTTCGATAGGTTCTGGATAAGTTACTAATGAGTTATGTATACATTCAAAATGTTCAACGTATGCCAGTATTTTATAGAAATTTGTCATACGGCACATAAGTTCTGCAAATCGTTAATATGTGACAGAGGCTTTACCCATAACTTTTTCGACATACACCAGTGTGTTCGCCAAATTTCTCATACATCGGCATACGCTGGCTAAATCGTCACTGTGTGACAGGGGCTTTATGAGTATAGTGATTATGTAATTATGTAATCTTACGAAAGGTTTGCATGTCCTGAAGAGCAATTGGCCTAACAAGTCGTCAAAAGTTTTATCCAATGGAAGGTCACGACATTACTGGACGTTCCTTCATGTGTGCATTTTAAGCTCTTTGTTCATTCATCGATTTTATTTACTTCAGCCTAGTGTATTCTTTTGCTTTGTGAATATGGTGCAATAAAGTACATGCTGCTTGATTTCTTTGAAAACGATGAAGACGCTATAGTGGAGAGAACATCAATTATTATCAAAAAAAGCTCTGACCGTAGCAAGATGAATTGTGAAGTCTGGACTCCCAGAGGAAGTTCAGGCCCTCCTGCCTCCAGCGACAAAGAAGGATAAAATACAAACTAAATATATATGTGGCAGGAATTCTGAGATTTGGAGGTAAGCATTTTATGTATATATATATATATTTTTTTAAATTGAGATTCAACATCAATATCCATGCATATTCATAAAAGCAAGCATTGCTAAATTTGATATCACACATTTATGAAATAAAGATGCATGTATGTTTATAATTTACAGTTTTTGTGGGAAAACAAGAAATAAATAACTCACCATTTATTTAAAAAAAATAGTAATTCATAATTTTCTGTCATCTGCTGTTAAGTACACACAGATAGTGCTGTCTTAAGGAAATGTTACAACACCACAAAATAACCAGGTCTTGGAGAAATGATTAACTGTAAAAATAACGAAAACAATGAAAGTAATTAAACATATGAAAATCTCTTCTCCACTCCAGATACACAACAAACAAGACAATAACAATACATTAAATATAGCCTACTTATTTTTTTTATACTGAATAAATGTATAACTGTTACACATTTAAAGTATTTTACGATTCAAATGAAGCACTAATAGAGAATTTGGAGAGTGAAATGTGTGTGTATCTGGTAAATAAACTATTACGGTACTGTACATATTAATGCTCAGGGTTAGAGACTTCCAGTTAATATTTTTTAATTTTAAGAACAAAAAAAAAATGACTGCCCGTAACATGGTGAGCAAAGTTGCCAGGGTCCAACTGAAAGAAAAAGTGTTTTCTCTAAGTGTATTACTATTAATAGTAGATTATTTTTAGGGGCCATGCAAGGTCACTGGAAGTTATACTCTACTGTTTTTCATCGTATATTCATCATATAGACATATTTCATCCATCATGGCTCTGTGCTCCACTTTCTGGCTGCTTGGTCTTTTAAATCCTGTTATGTGTAAAATTCCATTCATTAACTCATTGAAGTTAAAGTTTCAATGTGGTTCACTGGAATAATCAACTAAATGCAACAAATGCATATGTGTAAGCTTATACATTATAAAAAGAAAACAAAAAAAGAGAAAAAAATGTTTTGGTATTGAAGAGGAATGTATATTTTCCGGAGGGAACTGAAAGGATGTGGCAAATATCAGATGTTCATGAACTAGAAAAGAAGTTTTAGAGCTAAGAAAGCAACATGTTTCCCCATGAAAAGTGATCAGCATAATAGATGGTGATTTGCTTGAACTTTATAAAATAAATAAATTAATTAATTAATTAAATTTCAGTAAGAACTTTCTATTGGATTTGGGATTATATTTTAATATCTGTATTATAGTTAGGTGAGATGGAAACTGAACTGATTGAAACCTAAGATGTGGTTAATCTTCTCTGAATGACATTGAATGAAAGGCTCAGTGGTTAATTAATAATCCTAGATTGTAAAATCTTTCATTCTCATTGTTTAGGACTTCCAGCAATGAAAAAAGCTCATGAGATCTGACAAGTCCAGATTTACTCTATTCCAGAGCAATGGATGTATCAGGATAAGAAGGGAAGCATATGAAATGATGCATCTGTCATGCATAGTGGCCACTCTCCAAGCCTCTGAAGACAGTGTTATGATCTGAAGTTGTTTCAGGTGGTCAGGTTTAGCAACATTATGTGGCAATAAAATGTAGTGAATGAGCAGATAATCCGTCCTGCGATGGCCTGGGAGCTGTACTGGGTGTACTCTGCCCTTGCCCAGAGTCAGCTGAGATGCCAGCCTCCCCGTGACTCTAATTAGGATTAAGTGGTTAAGAAAATGAATGAGTGAGCAGGTAATCCCATTAAAGTATTTTTTTCTTGCCTAATGGCACTGGCACATTCCAGGACTGCAGTGCCTGGATATGGCTCAAATTGTGAAGGAGTGATTCAGGGAGCATTTCCCCACATGGATTTGCCATCGCAAAGTGCTAACTGTAACCCCATTGAAAGTTTTTTGGGTCGTGCTGAAGAAAATGGTATGACTCTCCTGTCATCAATTCAAGAAGACTGTGAACAATTAATGCCCCTCTGAAGAAGCATGTCTAGTCCATGGAGTCCCCACCTCATAACTTACAGGACTTCATGCATTTGCTTCTAACGTCTTGGTGCCAGGGCACAAGGGAGACCTACACAACATTAGGCAATATAATTACTCAATATAGAGCACTGAATGGTCTCACACATCATTTTTGCGAACTCCTGGACTTGCATGATCTGTCATGCCTAGTTAGATCAAATGGTGCAGGGAATTGTTGGTTCCTTAAATAGTGAAGGCTACAGCAAGGGGCAGAGCCTTCTGTTACAAACCCCTACAGTTATAGAACTGCCTTCCGAACAGTGCTTAGGACTCAGACACATTCTCTGTGTTTAAGTCTAGGCTTAGAACTACTTCCTAACATATATTTATTTACTCATGTCTTTTGTTCATCACTGTTTATTTGGTAAAGGACCAGATCTGGAACATTCTTAGGAATAGAGAGTTCTGGGAAACTGCGATGTCCATACGCTGCCCTAAAGTTCTTCAGAATACACAACACTTAGAACCTTAAAAGGAAATTAAAGCCAAACTTAATAAAAGCTTGCATGCATAGTTTATGTCTGTTTCTATTAAAAGGCACTGTTTCATGAAACTTTTTTTGTGTGGAAAGTAAAACCAGCAATTACAAAGCACACAGGATGGCAACATTGTAATGCAAAAAGTAGTAAAAATTAATGTTATCCTAAAAAGTGTGATACTCTCTACCTCTGTAATACTGAACTTATTTGCATATGAATACATGGCACGGTATTCTTTTCTTTTATATGTACGATCGGACTCTTGTTTGATGTATATGAACAGATGTGTGAATTGTATTTTTTCTTAGTTGTAGTTTATTCAGAAGTTCACTAGTTTGTATCTGATTTGCTAGATTAATATCTGTATACCGTTCTTACTGCCATTAACTTGCCTTATATGAACTAGGGAATTCACGTCCTATTCTCTTGATTTCGTGCATTCTCTCATGAGTGAAACAGCAACATTTTCAAACAGACTAATGGAAACTATCAAACAGATTTTACCAGGTTGCCACTTCAAATCTGTAAGTAAAAACCACCAGATGGTAAAAATATGCATATGTTCATGTGTAACAGGAAAGTTTGGAAGATTTGACTTTCATCTTACTCTAAGGCAGATTAGCTACAACTGCAGAAGTTAATTTCCACTTCTCTCAGCCAAGAAAAAAAGGCTTAGCCTTCAGTGAGTATGTGCTCGCCAAAACTGGCCAATTGAAAATTTGGAAAATGCACCCTGCTCTAAAATGTATTTTCTATCACACAGGCGAAATGGTCAGGATAAGTTCCTAAAAGAATTCATGATGAATCCATGGACCTATTCAGGCTGGTGGAGGTCATGTATTCAATAATTTCTTGAATGCTATAGTCTACCCATCAAATGACTACCTCCAGAATGACAATATCACAAAGCAAAAGTGGTCTGGTACCAGTTAGTTTTATGAACAGCTCTAAAAAAATAATAATAATAAATAAATAAATAAAACACCTGAAGAACATGCAGTAATTGTGTGATGCAATCATATTAACATGAACCAGAATGTCCAGGAATGTTTCCAACATCTTTCTGAATCCATGCTATGAAGGATTGAGGCTGTTGTGAGAGCAAAGAAAGGCTCTTTTCAGTATTAGTGCAGTACTTTTTACATAACTTAGACCATTACTGATGGTAGGAAGAGTACAAAGCATACTGACTTAAAGGGTGGGTCCACGTTTCTGAAACGGTTGGCATTTTCTGTGAGTTTATATTTATATAAGTTTATTTAGAGCTACATGTCATTGTGTGGGTTGGGTAGTAACTCCAGCACATTTTGATAATGTCTTTTCCTACTGAATCGTGTTAACAGCTAAATTTTAACAAAAATAAAAATAAAAATAAAAAATCAGTAGATAAAAACTGTGTGCAGTTCAGAATAAAATACTGCTGAAAGTGTACTCTGTCTAAACGCTGTTCCTGAACAAGTCTATGATTCTCGCCGTGATACCGGGCTTGTATCGTTGAGTGAACCCTGCAAGAGTGATGACGTTGTGGTGGTCTTTCTTAAATAGAGCTGAGATGGCGAGGGGATCTAACTGTTCCCAGTTCATGATGCACAAGAGTCTCCATTGTATACTCACTGTGGATAATGATAATAATAATCTATATATGATGATAATATGAGTTAAAATAACCACAAACAATATAAGATAATGATAAAAGCTCTTACGGACCTGCTGTAGGGAAGTGCAATGCTGCTCACAGTTTCACTCAGAAAGATTTCGAAGCTAGAAACATGCAAGGGATTCACCCAGGCAACAAGAGGTGAGAGGTGAAGCGATTAGCCTCTCTCGCCAGGCGATGCTGCGTGTCGCTCAGCGGCGAGCATGTCACTTGTCACTTCCTGTGTGAACGCGGCTTTAGTCAAAGTACTGTTAGTGTAATAATTTAAAGTGTCATTCAAGAAAATAAGAGTAAATAACTATAAATATTAATGTAAGTATTTACTTCTGAAATTTGTTGTATTTTTATATTTTGTTCTTATGTTAACAAACCAAGTCAGATATGCTGATGTTAATATCTTAATTATCAACATTAAATAAAGAAACTTAATATTAGTTGTGAACTATAGATTCCAGATGTTTGGAATTCACCAGCTTGTTAGTTTTGTTAGTTAGCGCATGTTCATTCATATACTTTTTTATAGCTACATCATTAGCCTTTTACACATCACCTTGATCACTATATATCTTATTTTTAATACAAAGCTTTCATATTGTAAAACAACTAGTTCACTTTCCAAGCTAATATCTTACGTGTACTGTACATGCTTAGAAGTCGGGTGTTGAGCTGTAAAATGCTGATATCTTCATAGGCCGGAGCTCACATAATCTGCATGCCATTATCACATTGTTTCCATTGAATCACTTAAAACTGTAGATGGAAGAGAAATTGGGTCAGGGATGCTCACTTGTCTCCACGGTCTGGTTAATGCAGCTGCTGACTCAGCATTTAATATGTGAAGTAGAGACTTTTAGCAGAAAAACACTTAATTTTCACTGGGTCTCCTCTATCCATCCATCTAATACTTATAGTGTGTACACATCAGATAATCCCAGCTCACTTCAAGCATGAGGTGAGATACAAGTCGCTAATCAATCACAGAGCTTCCACAGACAGCCAGACAACCATTCACACTGACTTTCACACCTATGGGTAATTTAAACTAGCCAGATGACCTAACCCACATGTTTTTGGACTGTGGGAAGAACCCGGACTACCTGTAAACACAAAAAGACCCCAGTCAGCCACAAGAGTCTTTTTAACAGAACATTTTAGCCCTGTGGCAACAGTGCTAAATACTGCGCGTCACAGTACCTTCCACGTAGCTCACGCTAAAGGCAATAAAGGTACGTGTAGATGTTCTATCCCTGCTTTTCATTAAATTCAGAGAGGTCTTTGAATTTAAATAATTATTATAAAGTTGTCTTGGATTACCACATCTGTGTTTATTTAAAAAAATAATACAAATAAAAAGTCTTCATTAAACCTACTCTGCCTCCTGAATGTCTTGCCTACGGAGCCCCTAAAGGGACATGGGTAAAAAAAAAATAAAGGTTAGGTTTCTCGTGCGCACGAGAAACTATCGCGTG
>JBCNYH010000013.1:24467204-24486755 GCA_039654325.1 Tandanus tandanus
CATTCTTCTATAAGCTAGGAACAACTCTTCTATAAGAAAGAAAGAAATTATATTACTACACAACTGGTTTTGTAGATTTACAGGCGCAGGTTGTATTTCTTTTTCATCATCCGTGTCAAAGCTAGGCTAAAAGCTAGTTCTGTAGCCGGCACTCACTGGAACAATTCACGACGGAGGCCGTGTCTGCACAAACGGTACGCGCTGTGATTAAGGTTGGAAATGTTCGAAAAAACGTGTTCTTAAAAATCGATTCTTGAAAATTTGCATCGATTCAGAATGCTAATAAATAAGAATCGCGATTCAGACGTGAATCAATTTTTTCCCGGCATCCCTTATATATATATATATATATATACATATATAAATTCACTAACTTGACTGCTGTGACCTTGAAACAATGTACAACCCCAAACAAGACCTTTCTGAGGGGAGCCCGACCCATGTAATTTCCTTTCAAATTTATTGCATTAACAAGCCTTGACAATCCAAATAAAGAAAAAGTGACCTTGTGACCTTGAAACAAGGATAAGGTGACCCATATGGGTTGTTTTCAGAAAAATGTTTCAAGTGTTTAGCCATAACAGAAATTTAGGTAGATAATTAATAAATAATTGCTGGGGAAGACCAGCAATGTTTAACTTCATATAATTTTACAAAAAAAATTAGAAAATTTTGGGTGGTTCTCTTGACTGTTACCTAGGTAATGGTGAAGACAAACTGGGTAACAGCAAAGACAGAATAGCATTAAAATAACATCTTGTAGGGAATACGAATTTATTCACAGCACTAGAATAGAATGTACTGTGCATCTCCATATCACAAATGGCTTTATTCTGTCTAGAAGGCTCCAAGTTGATGATGGATCTTTTAAGTTATTTGGTATTTCCATGGCTTCTTAAAGTTCTGCTGTAGATACACTTCCACCTTGTTTCTAAGATTTGCAAATGCAGCAAAGAAGCTGATTTTTGTTGAGAATGAGAAATGGGGCCCTGTCCCTAGGCCTATAGTTACATGTCTGTTACTCAACTGGGCCATGCTTACTAAACTCTGGTCATTAACAACCTAGTTAATGTCGTGATGATAACTAGTCTAGACTATGTTAACTTAGCAGCAGCCCCTCTATTCTTGTTACATTAATTAAACTTTGCATGATATTATGACCTTGAATTATTATTTACCCATGTTTAGTAAGATGGGTTCTAGCTAATAATTTGTAGTTAGTTAACAAGCTGGTTAAGGGTTCACAATGTTTAGTAAAATGGGCCCTGAGTCGTTGATCATAACATTTTTAACGCACCTGATTGAAAATTTGTACTTTTTTAATGTAAGGACATTCATTTAACTTATGTTCAAATATTATATTGTATTATATTTAACAATATGAACACAGCAAAATGTAATTATTATATAAATATGCTGATAGAACACATATTTCCTGTTAATTTACATTGATTATAAAAACAACCATGGCAAAGAATCAAATATGTATAAGGTTTTCTTCAAAAACTATGTTTTATGCTGGTTAACTGTAATGGACATTTTGCTCTTAATTTTTTGTAATTAATTGCTAAATGCTAAATGGCAAATGCAAGTCATAAGAAAATGTTGAAGTATGTGACCCGATCTGGCAAAATGAGCCAGAAGTCACAAGTTCGAAAATACAGACAGAAATACACTGTAATGAATTGAAATATCGATTTTTTGTTGTTTTTTTTCTCTGTTTTGATAGATTAATTATTAATCTATAATTTTCCGAAGTTTTATAGCTGAGAAGTTTATATTAAGTAATGAGACTGGCCATTTAGCAGAGGGTCCTACCTCTAAACTTGGCAGAAAAGACCAAAAAATATCCATAAGGCCAGCGAAATTAGATTTTTAGTTTCTCGTTACCACCCGCAGTTTGTCGCTCATCGCTGAAGAAAAAACCTGCATCAACAATTTTGTCTCTCCTTTTTTTGGTTTAATCAGCACATCAAACTGAACAATCCAGAATTAAACAAACACTGACGGGGTCATCGTTGATTGACCGCCCTTCGGCGTGTAAGTTTTGCACCTCCGCATGCTGTTAACAGTGCTATCGAGATTGCTTCTTGGATTCAGAATGAGGCTGTGTTTCCACACGTGCAAGTGCATGGCCGCTTTTCAGTTGGTAATTGTACCTAGTTTAAAATTAACTTGTATATTTTTATATGCTGTTTAGTCCTGAGTCTGAAGTTGGTAGAGAGATAGATTCAAGTCACTTACTACATACTTACGTACACACATGTACTGATAGGGCTTGTGCCATCCTGTTCTTAGATGTTGTTGTATTCAGATTTTACCTGATAGTGAAAAGGTATGATACAATGTCAGTCCAGTTCCCATATAAAAAACACTGCTGAATTTTAGGGATTGTGTAATCCTGTTCATAATTATGTTTATCAGATTCTTTTCCATTTCATGAAGATAAATTTCATAGTTTGACAAATCTCTTTGTAAGTGTCTGTCTCAAGTGATGCCTGTCTGTTACCTCATGTTGTACTTTCTGTCTCTGTGAGCTGGTACAGATAATTGAAGCTTAATAAATTTAATTTAAATTTGAAATCAGACATCATCTTTACTTCCTTTTCTCTTGAAATTGTGGGAAATTATGTAATCAAATGACCTGCTAAGTTTTATGTCAACAGCAGACAGATAACCTATTAGTTGCTAAGGACATCTGAAGTATACTTTATCAGAACAGTCCCAAAACTTTAAATGCATTTTTCTCTGTTTTTTTCCAGAATGATCGACGTAATCCAACAAACTTCAAATGTTCTTAACTTCGTCAATTTACAAGATATTATATAAATATACAATATATAAAATATGTCATTTTTACATTTTTGGTCATTTCGACTAATTTTGCCAGGTCACATATGAGAAAGGTGTAACTCCGAAATTAAAGAAATGTTTTTATCATGACTGGTACATTTTCCAGAGAATGACCTTAATACAATCCGAACTGAGACATTCCTTAGGGGAACCCATCCACTGAATTTGGTGATCCTGTGTCATTTAATTCCAAAGATACTGCACCAACAATTTTGACAAGCCGATTATAGAAAAATTGACTTTATGATCATGAAACAAGGTCATAGTGACCTATATACAATCGCTATTTGCCACTGAGGGGGAGCAATCTGCCAAATTTGGTGATGTCATTTCCTTCTAAAGTAATTGCAATAAAAGTCGTATGGACAGATGGAACCTATTTCTTTAGCTCCCGCTCTGCTCACCTTATACATATTACATACATATTTTACATATTACATATAAATATTAATTATACATATTTTCAGCATAACAGGAGAGTTTGGAATGCTTTCCTTTAATTTTCTTTTAACAAGAAATGTTTTCAAGCAAACATTTTCTTTGTTTTCCCATAATGGTAAAATTGCGAGGATAACTCCCTACAAATCACTGTGCTTCAAACTGCCACGAGAACAAGGGCTGCTGTTTCGCATCAAAAGTTAACCCTGGAAAATTCATTTTCAACTCTGCAATATATCTGAAATTGTTGCCGTTCATTGCACTGTGTATTTAATTTGGAAGTGTTTCTTCTTGAGTTTCTCCCTCATGGGTTTGGGGTATTGTTTTAGCACTTGAAACTACTGCTGCTCGTTTAAGTTAACACACACACACACACACACACACACACACACACACACACACATTAGTAAACACACTAATCAGCCAAAACGATAACAGCACCTGACTGGTCTGTGGCGAGGCAACCCTTAGACAACAAGCTACAATGCACTTTGTGTTCTGAATCCTTTCTGTCACAACCATAATTAACAGATACAGCAGTTTGTGTTACAGCAGCTCTTCCCTGGGATCAGACCAGATGAACTAACCTTTGCTCTCCATGTGCATCAGTGAGCCTTCAGCACCCATGACACTTTTGTTAGTTCATCGGTTGTCCTTCCTTGTACCATCTTTGGTAGGTACTTACCACTGCATACCAGGAGCGCCCCACAAGACCTGCCATTTAGGCAGTGGTGACTGTGGCAAAAACTCCCTGCGACAACTAAGTAATATCGTAATATGATTGTTGAGCACTCCCTTCCATTACTGTGTGTTATGTGTTCAATAAGTACAACTGTGTAGTGAGACATTAACTTCAGTTTTAACATGGTCTGGTTTGTTGAAGTTATCAACCGTTAACTGATAAAATTATTGCTCAATTTTCTCATCATCCAGCTAACTGGCTCGTCTTGTAAGGAAACAGGAATTGTTGGTCTTGAATATATGGACTCTGGGGACATGATTCTCAATCACAGGAGAGACTACAGGTACAGACTGACAATTCACCTCAACCACAAGTACACAAATCCTCACTTCACACAAACAAGCACCTCTGTCTCTCACACACATGCAAAACTGTATTGCATGGGTGCTACTATGAAAAAATAAATTTTTTACACAAACTGATTATTTCATACCCCGAGCACTGTAAAGCCCTGATTACTCACCACAATCTGCCAATGGGCCTCATTTATTAAGATGCATGTGAAGTTGGCTGACTTAAAGTGCTTTTTATGCAACATGAGGGGCAGCGTAACACACTGACAGGAAAGCGCTATTCACCCACTTCCCTATGCATTATCTCACAAACACCCACGATTCGTTAATGTCATGTGTGATTGACAGATAATGCTATTCCTCCTTCCCTCAGAGCATAGCCATTTTTGCCCTGTTGGCCTCGCAGCCATGGGTGGCACAGATCTCCATGCAAAAGGATGAATGCTTCTCTGTTGCACAACTTGGGAGCCATAACTCAACAAACGCATGCAAGTAGAAGGAAATCTTCTGAATCTTTTGGAGTTGGTTGGATTTTTATTAGTTTGGTTGGTTTATGCAAACAACCTTATTATTATAATTTTGTTGGCCCTCTATAGAAAAAATATGTTCTTTTCTTTTTAGGTGATGAGTAACCTCCGGCTTTACAAACACAATCCGCGGATCCACACAGCACGAAATCTCAGCCTGGTAACCTGATATGACCACTTGTGCATCACTCACCTCTTAATTAATATGGCATCTACTATTATTCCTGACAAACAAAAAAAACAGTAAAAGTTTCAATAAAGATAAAGAATGTATTCTACCCCTCATCATTCTGATCATGTAAAATACCAAGATACTATAAATCATTGGTTTACTCTTTATCTTCTGCAGAAGCTCTTAAACAGGTTTTGTATCCAACCACAGGTGAAGCTGACAATTATTTCCTCTCTTATATGTATGTATGTATGTACTGCATATATCATATGAGGAGTCCACTTGCAAAACCTGCTAAGTGAAGTTGGTCAGTTTTTAAGAAATATATAATTTTTTTTTATAGGCATAGAAACTATATGACAGAGTTTCGCTTTTTCTACTACAATTTATAACACGAGCTAGCAGGTTTTGAAAGTGGAGCTATAAGTGGGACATGTGCAGGTGCCTGAAAAAGTGACCAAGGGAAATAACTTTATTTATTTATTTATTTATTTTTTACAAAACTTGACTTGGCAGGTTTTGCACGTGGACTCCTCATTTATCAAATGTCCAACCCAATATGAAAAATTTTACATTTATTTTACAGAGAATATGAGCTCTTCATGTTTGGTAAGAATATAATATAAATTACTCACTGTGAATTAAAAAAAAATAAAAAAATTTCTGTGTGAGCTTTGTTCCACTTGACTAAACACCAAGATGAATTTTGGCCCTCCAATATTGTGAGAACTCTGTGGCCAGTCCTTCTGAAACTTGGTCAGTAAATGCCCACAACAATGTCCAAAGTAAATACCATTTGGCTTTGTCTTGATGCAACAACTGATCATCATACGATTACATTAAAATGAGCGAGAGTGAGCCACTGGGATGCTTGTTGGCGAAATGTCACAGACGCAAGTCACAAGAACATTGCAGTTTGTTCTACAAATCACTAAGTCTTGTTTGTTTTTAATCTACAATCTCGGTGAAATACACTAACGTTTGTGGTTGTACCATGACAAAATGTGGGAAAGTTCAAGGGTTATGAACATTTTTTACAAGCTATTGCATCACCACATCTGAACGTAGAAGTACTGCTCACCAACACAGTCAGAGCCTTACTCAGTTCCAGGCATGGTACTGGCAGACTTTAGAATTTCATACCCGTCATCCAGAATGTCTAGCACCTTAACACAGGGGTAGACCTACAAGCTCAACCTAATAAGCTCCAAGAGTTAGCACTATTTGAGTGTTGGTTGATACCAAATGTTACGCTTCATCTGATTCCCAACCAGGCAGTGAACGACAAACTCCATCACAAGACCCATCAAGAGATTGACAAAAAACACACTTCTTTACTGCTCACGGTATCTGTACTCCTAATCCTCCACACACGTTCACATTTACTGCTTTCTTCATCTTCTCAAAGTCTTGTTCTTGCACTCTGTCAGTGACGTTACTGAGTCCTGATGTATTCCTGTGATTTGCCACTGTGGTTCTGATTTATTTTTTTTTTTATCTCATTCTGCATTCTGTCTTTGCCTGGTTCAGCCCATTTGTAGATTACTTGAACCATCTGTTTTCTGATCTTGGAAATTGCCTGGGCTTTTTCAGTTTGTCTGCTCTAGTTTACTCAATAAAGCAAAACCTGTGTTCCCATCCAAACTTGGATGTTTTTTGACATGCAATTTCTGTTCCTAAAGTATCTGTCAGGTTTAGTAAATCCCACTGCAGGTGTGAAATGAATCTATTTCTGAAGACTCCACCCTGTATTTTGCACTTCTCAGCAGAAACATCCAAAATTGCATATTTTCTAAGGCAAACATGCTACTACTTCCAGTAAAAACACAGGCTTTTATTTTATTGATTTTAGGAATGGACGATCCAGTTGCAGAACCTACATGAAATGTATCACATTATTTATCCATAATTAATTATGACGGAAAAGATGTCACTTGTTGAACTCAGGAATGAATAGATTTCATTCATTCATTCATTCATTCATTCATTCATTCATTCATTTTATAAGTCGCTTAATCCTAATTAGGGTCGCGGGGAGGCTGGTGCCCATCACAGCCGACTCTGGGCGAGGGCGGCGTACACCCTGGACAGCTCGCCAGGCCATCGCAGAGCCAACACTCACACAACCATTTACACTCCCACTCACACCTTGGAGCAATTTGGAACAGCCAATTAGCCTATTGTGCATGTTTTTGGACTGTGGGAGGAAACCCAAGCAAGGGAAGAACATGCAAACTCCACACAGAAACGCCCGAGCTGGGAATCAAACCCAGGCCTTCTTGCTGTGAGGCGGACAACGAATAAATTTTCAGTCTGAAATTCTGAGTTAAGAACAATTTTTTTAGGGTATTTTCATAATTACAAATATGATTTAATTTAAAGTCTAATAATATAAATATTTAATTAAATACAGCATTAATGACTGCTGCCAAATATGCGCATATATATATATATATATATATATATATATATATACATAAATGTGTGATTCGTTATCAACACTTAAGCATTGTTAATATATTGGGCAAAGGTTCATCTACATAAGTCTTAACCCTTAAGTGGATTTTTAATGATAATGTTTACAATGTACTGCCAAACGTACTCAACACATGACCTTCCCTTCTTTATTTGAACCCTTTCCAAGCTGTGGCCACAA
Organism: Tandanus tandanus; assembly: GCA_039654325.1. Classification (NCBI taxonomy): domain Eukaryota; kingdom Metazoa; phylum Chordata; class Actinopteri; order Siluriformes; family Plotosidae; genus Tandanus; species Tandanus tandanus. Next base: position 24,474,886 of record JBCNYH010000013.1, read on the forward strand.
AATTAGAGGAATATAATTATAAAGCATGTTTTTGCAAGCTATATCATTAAGATTTGCCTTTACTGGAACTAAATTATCCAAGTGGGTACCATTACAATGCCCCTTTTCACAAAGCAATGTCGAGGAATAGATAGTTTGGAGAGAAAGAACTCGAGTGGCTTGCAGGAAGATCTGATTCAATCTTATTAAACCATTTTAGGATAAATGGGAATGGCCTTTACATTCCAGGTCGTTGGACCCAACGTCAGAGCCTGATCTTACCACTCATGTGACTGAATAATAAAAAATCCCCACTGCCATGATTTAATATCGAATAAATAGAAAACCTTCCCAGATGAGAGATTATTATAAAAGCAACGGGGGGACCAACTCCATGTTAATTGTTTTGGAATAGGATATTCAAGTACATGTGATATATGATGATCAAGTATATATATATATATATATATATATATATATATATATATATATGTATATATATACACATACATATTATATATACACACACAATTTGCCATACAGCATAACTCAGTATATCTCAATATAACTCAGCAAAAAAATGTATCAGCAAAAAAAAGTAAAAAAAAAAGACTTACTGGCCACCTCCAATGTGGCATTGCGACTCACTGCTTCTCCAAGGTAGTTATGGGCCACACAAGTATAGACGCCTTCATCTGGCTTGCTGCGGCGGCCATGCACAATGCGCAGGAAGAAGAGTGAGCCACTGGGCAGCAGCATACGATGTGACCGTGGGTCATCTTTATCTGTCTCTACATGCTGTCCATCTTTGTACCACTCCACATTTGGTGTAGGCCATCCCTCAGCTTTGCAGTTCAGCGTGGCTGGTTCACCTTTGGACACAATCAGATCAGATGGGTCCTCCACAATCCGAGGCGGACTGTCCTCCAGACGTAACCGAGAGCCTGTGGGAAATTAAGGAAATCAGCTTACGCCATTCAAAGTATTTAATGCTGTTCCTGTCTAGACATTCCATACAACGGGTCTTATGATCCAAACAACAGTATCACAAAAGGCTTGGAAGTCTAAAAGCTTTCAGATTTCAAAGAATTAAAATTAAGGAAATTGACCAAAAGAATTTTGAAGCTATTTCACACTAAACAATTTCTGATTTAAAAAACAAGCAGACAGAAACAGGCATCTCCTCTAAAAAGCTTTTAACTTTCATTCTACCTGACAGGTAGTGATTTAATCAGATGTGCCTTCTACAGGTGAAAATGTGCTTTTATTTTCTTCAAAGTCAATACTGCAATATTTCAAACAAGCACTTGCGCTGAAGTTAAAAGAAACGAAAACGGCCGGCTCCAGATGACATCAGACACAGCACGGGAGTGGAGTAGACGTTTAATGGCTGGTGATGGAGCGAGTCTGAGGAGTTGATGACTCAGCATCTATTAGGCTTTTGAAGAGACTGGACGTGCAGACAGAAGGAGGGAGAGGGTAAAAAAAAAAAGCTGACATTAAGGTTGGGGTTTGGCATGGCTGCTGTCGAAAAAAAAAAGGCTTGGAAAACGAACCGCACATCCCCTCATGAGACTGAATGGAGATGGAGATGAAGATAAGAGCCAGACACAGATAGAACATATCTCATATTCCTATATTCCAGGAAATGAGCACCTCATGGCTGACTGAGTTGTGTTGCTATGGCATCAGTGAAAAGAGGATAATGGCATTGAAAATGAGGCTATTAAAAAAAACTGACAAAGACAGCTTTCATCACCAAAGTACAGTATCACTAACTCACATCATAACAAGAACAAGTTTATAAAGCATGATTTTGTTGTTCTACAGTACAAAAATGTAATGGCACAAGCATTTAGATCTTAAATTATTTACTTTTTACATTTACAGTATTTGGCAGATGCCCTTCTTTAGAGCAGCTTACAGAAGGGCTTTCTGCACTCTGTATAAAATGTATCCTCATGCTCGTACAAAGGATCTGATAATATTATTAAAGATTAAACCTTAGAGAGAAATTAGAGCTGCTACAGATACTAAACCAATACAACTGTTTTCGTTTTGTTTATTTTTTTGTGCTCATAATTTCACAGCAACCGCTGTTTTACTCCAAAACCCCAACAACACTTGGTCTTATGTTAAAAATTTTAAATGATCCTCTGAACTATCATTTAAGGAAATATAGAAGTTAATATATAAACCATATAAGACTAATTCAGCTAACAGTAAACAAATATTTGACATTTCTTTGCATAATCACAGTGCATTATGTCAAAAGAAACAATATTCTCTGCAGTAGCTTAATCAAAAAGGAGATAATGGGATGCTTTCCATGATGCTGAATGTTTGAGACACCTCTCTGTGCTTTGGTAAAAGAGGGGTGTGTGACAGCCTCTAATGTCAGAGCAATGGATAATTATTCTTGCTGTGCGTCTCAAGGATAAGCTCATACCCCGACAGCATACACAGGCAAAGAGAGCAGCTCTTTCAAAAAACAGAAGGAACAAAGAATTTTAATTGTTTCTTTCCTTCAGAAAACCTTTTAAGTAAGACATTTTAAAACAGACCTTTCTTATAGCAATTTCCACATGAATATACTGTCAGTACACAGCTTTGATACCAATCACTGTAATGTTGAATAAGAAACTCAAATTATACACAAGACTAAACAAAAACACGGTGTCGACATCTTCACACTCTTCTGTGGTAATATACAAAAGATCGCCTTTATACCTGCATTTAAATCTGCTTAGTACAATTCAATAAATACAATAATATAAATGATAGAATGGGTTACAATTTGAATTGTTATTTTATTTGAGAATGTAAGATCACTGGTTATTGTTGGTGAGTATTTCATAAATATAATCTGAACAGTGTATCATGCTACAATTTCTCAGGATAATGAGAGCATATCATCCCAACCTTCATGCAGGCTTTCCATCACACCCACCAGCCTTCATCAATTCCCTCCCTCCTATTTTAGGCACACTTCTCTGGGGATGTAGTAAGTGATAACACAGGAAAGAATTACCAGAGTAGAAAAAAACGGGATTAATCTTAAGGCCTTGAGTGTCAGAAGTTAACTTCAACTGTTGTTCGATCAAAGCTTTCATGCCGCTCCGGTGGAGCGTAAGACCAGTGCTGGTGCAAGACAAGACACACTCTTTTCTCCTGTAATACCACTAACACAAGCTGTCTACAGCATGGCTATGAGCTACACTGTTATGTAACACTTCTCATTAATTAATATTAACAAATATTAAAAACACATCTCTGGCTGCCTCTTCAGAGCCTAACTAGGATCCTGTTAAACTAATTGATTGAAGACAAGGAGCAGAGAGCGTTGTATTTCCAAAGTGGTTTACCTTGGAGATATGTACATAATACAAGAATAGTCTCAAATAAAAGCACTAAAATCAGAAGCATAATTTATGCTCCTTTAATTTAAAATTCATTCACCTCAGAAAAATAAAAGGGAAAGTAACACTGCTATGGAAAAAGAAAAGCTTAATGCAAAGGCACATGTACAGCCTCTCTCATTAAACACTAGAACACAAGAGCACCGTAGATGCAGACATATGTACATACATACAGGTTATATCATTTCTGACAGGTGTGTTTTGTGTATTATCATTTCCTACTCCAATCAACCACAGTGGTTTGTTCCCCCATGAACAACTGAATGCAGCTGAATAACACAAACCCACCGGAATGTTCTCTCCATCCTCAGTTTAATCCATAATATGGTAATGACTCCAGGAAGACTTTCCTATGCCATGCTTGATTTAAAAATACTGCGGTGATCCATCAGCTTAATCTCCCGATATTACACAAATCAATTTGGTAGAATGAGCAATTCCACTTTGAATGACTGCCATTAAAGAAAATTTGACTGTTGCTAAATGAACAGATGAAAACTAAATAAAACATTAGCTTTCCCCAGAGGAAAGGAGAAAAACACACCGAGACTGGCATTATTTGTGTAATAAAACGGCATGGCCTAAAAACAGGATTGTGATAAAATACTAAAAAAATAAATAAATAAATAAAAAATAAAAAAATAAAAAATTGGCTATACAAAATATTTCTAACAAAATAAACAACAGCAACAAAACCACCACCATCAACAACAACAACATTATTATTATTATTATTATAATTATTGTTATTATTATTACCTCTGCCAAGGAGGTTATGTTTTCATAGGCGTTGGTTTGTTTGTCTGTTAGGAACATTACTCAAAAACTTATGATTGCATGTTGATGAAATTTTGAGGATGAGTCAGAAATGATACAAGGAACAATTGATAAAATTTTGGCAGTGATCCAGATGTGTCCGGACCATACCGTAGCATAACTTCCAGGCTTGCGTTGTATATGAAATGGTGTAGAAATGGTGTAATCTCATTTCTTTACCTTTCTGTACGACTTTTAGCCCAATTATCACAAAAATAATCCAATTATTAATACTCCCTCATCTGAGCACAAGGCCTCTTATTCAAGGCAGGCCCTATACACAATGTAATCATACAAATGGCAGTGCATTTGCATTGTAGGGCTCAAATGATAAACAAATGTTGCATTTATAAAAATGCTGCATTTCTTACAATATCATACGGGGGTACTGAACGGCCTTAGCAGAGAGTCTGCGCTCTCCGAGTGCTTTTCCAGTTATTATTATTACATTTTGCAGACGAATCTTAAAATAATGTATGCTCTCTCTCTCTCTATCTCTCCCACAAATACACATTGAGAAAAAAGGAAATGTGATTTTAGTTGGGGCTTGAAAGTGAATAAAAATGCAGAAGATAAAAGTAGGTAAAAGTAAGAATACAGAGAGATTGTGGAATTATGTTTCAGAGTCTGCAGGCCAAACCCTGAACAATTTGCCCTACTTTGAAGCCATTCAGAACTCATCAGTAGACCAACAACATAGGAGCCATGTTTTGGAACATGAATTATACAGAAAGGTTGTGAAACACTGAAGCATGAGACCATGACCTACCAGGGGGCAGCCGTAGCCTAATGGTTAGAGAAGCGGCTTTGGGACCAAAAGGTCGTTGGTTCGATTTCCAAACCAGCATGAAAAATGTGTGGTGGTGGTATTGAGCTGCACCTTCCCTTCCTCCACCTTCATGGCTGACCTAACCCCCAACTGCTCTCCGGGCGCCCCAATGTGTGTGGCAAATGTAAGTTGCTCTGGATAAGGTCTGTTGGGCTTTTTTACACCCGAGCCTAGTGGCTCATCAGGCTGGAGCTTATCCCAGTTTCCGTAGCATGAAACGATTAGGAGTTCAACTCCTGGATGGTTACCTTCCCAGTATTTTTCCTGGTACCCATTTATACTGCTGGGTGGACAGAGGCTCACTTATGGTTAAGACGTTGCCCAAGGCTCTTAGCATGGAGGGGATTAACAGGGATTCAAACCCACAACCTCTCGATCATGAGCCCAGCACCCTAACCACTAGACCACCAGCACCACACGCTCTGAATAAGGGCGTCTGTGTACCTGTACAGTATATTTTTTATGCTAAAATTGAAAACCACATACTACCACACCATAAGAGATTGCCTGTCATGAAGAAAGTTTCCCAAAACATTAAAAAGTTGTTCAGACAAACTTCAAAGGTTTCATCATTTTTAAGGCAGCAAAGGTGGTTACTTTTTAAAAGTTCCACCAACAAATCATTTTTTTGCAGCGAACAAATGCTTCACACTGCCTACAGAACTGACACATCCACTTCGCACTCTACTTTTATTTAACTGGCAAACAAGGCAGCACGCCAGGGCAGAAAAAGCCACTGTAATGTTCTATATTTACAGCTCTTTCATTGCATTAACAAGGCCGTCTACAGTAAAGGGCCTGGGGCAAGCTTCTAATGTGGATTTAGAAATGCTGCTATGTGCTGCAGTTTCTGTCTCATCTAATAAACAAGGCAAAAACAGGAATACTGACCTGCATGATAAAATTATCACTCATTTGCCTCAGACAACACTGTCTGGCTGTTTCTTATACAAGTTTACAAGTTCAGTTTTGTGAACTAGCGGAATAAGCCTGCATGAAAGTATGAAATGTAGCGTCAAATCAAGCGAGCTCAAATGGAATATTCATCATTTGGTACATTCATAAAATCTCTCAGTAAATCTGAGCAACATTTTTAGAAATTTGTTCACCCTGTGCCAAATTCTGAGAATTTTTCAAAGACATAGGATTTTCAAAGTAATGCCAAGAGTTCCTTTGAAAAAAAAAAAATCTATCTTTTTTCTTTTTTTTTGCTAAACATCAGAGAACAGCCCCTGTGCAAACATCAACTACATGTAATGAATAGGATATTCAATCAAAGACCAGAAGAAAGTTAAAACAGTTCCTGAATAAACTCATTCATTTTCTGGACCCTTTAATCCTAATTAGGGTCGCGGGGAGGCTGGCGCCCATCTCAGCCGACTCTGGGCGAAGGCAGAGTTCATCCTGGACAGCTCGCCAGGTCATCGCAGGGCAGAAACATGTTGACAGCAATGCAGCCTACTCTTCACAAAAGTCAGCAATGGTTCTTTTACATGCCTCTCACCATAGGCAGTGAGAGACATGGCCGGCCTTTGATAACCCAGTTAGCTGCACTGGGAGGACAACGCAGTGACAGTGGGGCTTGAACCCCTGACCTTGGGATCAGTAATCCAGCACCCTACCACCGGGCCACCACTACCCCACCTGAATAATTTTGTTACAGTAGGTAACCAGACACAGGTGAATCTCTAGTGATCTTTTTCCTGTTGTTAGGCACCTAAAACAATATTATAAGCCTATCAGTTGTAAAAACAAGCAGTTTTCTTTAATGTGGTCATTCGCCTCATAGGGTTACATTGTATAGACAATTTGCAGTTCTTATGTATAGCGTACTAACTCAATGATGGACAACCTTTTCCCTGGTAAAAATGTGTACCTAAAAAAAAGGGAAAATAAGGCCCAGGGGGAAAATCTCAATGTCTGCCTTAAAAACACAGAATTAAGAACTGTATGTTGTAATAATCATTTGGTAGTACAAGATACAGTTTTTATTCCACTTCATTTTCAAGCCAATTGGTTTGCACTGTTTAAGAAGTAAGGTTAACTAACTACAATTTACAGCGTTATTTTTTATATTAGTTTCAAAGCTGTTGCACCAAGCTCATAATTAAAATCTGGACAGCATTGTTTACAGGATAATCAACTTCATGTGATTTGGTTTTCACAAAAGCCTTCCTTTGAGCCCGGCAAAGGCCACAATTCTTACTGATCACCTACAGGTTTGCTAATTGGAGCTGAAAACTATGAAATATATGCCAGCACAGATGTTTACTGCTCAGTGTATGAGAGTAAATTCAACAGCACAGCTGTTGATTCATCAGAGGTTTAATACGTGTATATTACATTCATTACACAGTCTACATTAACGCTCATGAAAACCCAACAGCTGTAATATTATTTTAATTCCTCTTCAAACCGGTGTTGGCGAATTCCCTCATAGTGAGTTCACATACCACCCAGAGCACTACATTAATGCTTACACTTCAGGGCCACATGAGCATCAACAACAACATCAGCAACACTGAACATTTCACTTCTCAGAAGGAAAAACTAGGTTTAATATATATATATATATATATATATAATGTTGTGTTTTCCGTGTGTCACCCACTAAGACAATAATAGGACGACATCAGAGATTTGATGCAACACCGATTAGATGAATCTCCCTGACTATGTGATCAGATCAGATGCCTCTAGCATTTTAACTTGCTGCTTGTTAAGGGCGTACACTTATTGTTGCTGTTTGTGTATAATGCATGAAGCAAAACACCTGGACAGACACATTTACACCATCCCATGAATGAGTGAGTGAGTGAGTGAGTGAGTGAGTGAATGAATGGTGTTGGTGGCTCATTTGCAAGAAGGAAAGAAAGAAACCTAATCAGGGTAAACTGATTAATCAGAATAACCAAACATAAAATAATAATCATGGCGCCTGTTTATAATAATGTAACTAATTATATTAGCATAAAGCTAAATGAATTAAACAAAGAAATGCTAATGCTCTCTTTCTGTTAGAATTTATTATTTCTCTATGAGAAGGAGTTAAAAATAAACACCCTATAATCAGTAAATTGTGCAACTCTTCTAATTTCAGCTCGGAACTTTTTTTGTGAAGTGTACCAGCTTTTAAAACTCACCTGTGCACAGATGGAACTGAAGGAAAGCTAGCAGGAAGAAGCTTTTTCTGACCCACAGCGCCATGGTCCCCGGGTCCGATGTGTTTATATCGATTTTTATAGAAACAGGGTGATATATGCGTGATGTTTGCCGAACAAGCGGGTGAACAGGCAGTGAAAAGGCAAAGTCCCATAGTTATGAAGTGCGCATTTAACAAAAAAACAAGCCGAACCTGTCGCAGTTCTAGAAAAGCGCATCTTACTTTAACTCCACTCTTGCGGGTTCAGTAACCGCACCAGCGCGCGCGCGCACACGCACACATATATATATATATATATATACACACTATTTAAACTCTCCCTCTGTCTTAAAATAAATAGAGACACATATTAATGAAGATGACGAAGCCCGAGAAATCGACTTTCTGGTCCATTTCAGCCGCGCGCGTGAACCGTGCCGGATGATGTACACCTGCTCCGCGCGAGCCCCGCGCTGTAATTAAGACGCGAAGCGCACGAGCTCAGCGCGGCACGAGACAAGCCTTAAAGAGACAGCGCGCGCACAGATCGCCACCTGTCCTCCTCTCCAGCCACAACCCCGCCCCTGACACGCTGCACACCCCTCCTGTGAACTACTCTCCAACCACTGCATCTCCTCAACATATCCCTGTGTACGTCACCAATGACGCGCAGATGATTTTTGGTACTCAGATTCAACTTGAAAATGTTTTCCACACAGCACTACACGAACGTGGCATGACCACCGATATAAATATTTGGGCAGAGCCTAACAGTGGAACCCTGCATGAAAACGTCTGCATGTGTACGTTTACAGAAACATGCAAAAAAAAAAAAAAAAGTAAACCAAAGTTGCGAAGTGCAAGTGCGCTCAGCGCCGGCATCACACGGCTTTACGTTTGCATGAGTACGGAGCTCCGGAGATCCGCTATAATAATCAATGCATGATTGGTGATCAAAGAACTCCCACATTTCAAGGTAGATTTTAAAAAAGGTTAATGGTAATGCAGTTATAATTTGCACATGTGAAACTTACGTAGTTAGGCAGGACAGGTGGTGCTATGGTCAACCCCAGCTTGAACACCTTGAACTTGAAGACCTCAATGTGTGGTTTCAGTAAGAGGGAGCTACGGCACACACAGCTCGAAGATCATTGGAAGTGCTGAATGAAATGTTTTTTCCCACGTTTTTCTCCCCTAATCTTAGTCGTATCCAATTCCCACCCGTCAAGTGTTGCCTCCCTATCACGTACGACCACCACCAGCGGGGCGTAAACATGCACATGCCCCCTCCGTGACATGAGATGCTGCCACCTGCCTCTTTAGGAACTGCTGCACATGTGCATCTGGAGGCGGCTGAACACACTAAGAGGGAAAGCGCTATCCTCCCCTTTTGTACGAATGAGCTCACAGACACCAATGGATTGGCTGGTGATCGCTGTGAGTGACAGGGGAGCATATGCCATCCTTCCTTCCCATGAGAGCTCAGCCAATTAGCTCCCATGGACTCCCGGTTGCAGATGGATGCGCAACAACCTGAATTCAAACTTGTGTTCTCCAGGTTGACAGTAACGCACCTTGTCGATGTGCCGAATGTTTCCGGATCGGCGATGTTGGGTGGCTGGCCTGTTCCCCTGACCTCACCCCTTCTGATTTTTTTCTGTGGTGTTATCTTACATCACAAGTGTATACTCATCAACCCCAAATTCTTGAAGTCCTTGAGGTTGCTATTCAGCAGGAGTTCTCTGCTGTTCCACCCGACACGACCCATCGAGCCATGGCAGCTTTTAGAAATTGCCTTTAAGCGTGTATAGACAATGACGGACACCATCTGGAGGATGATCACCTTTCAAATATTATGTATAAAAACTGTACTGAATGAAGTTTCATACTCCTTCATTCATTTTAGAAGCCGTTTAATCCTAATTAGGGTCACCAGGAAACCGGCGCCCATCTCGGCCGACTCTGGGCGAGGGCGCGGTACACCCTGAACAGCTCATCAGACTCATACAACCAATTACACTCACACCTAGGGGCAATTTGAACAGCTAATTTGCTTACTGTGCATGTTTTTTGGATGGTGGAAGGAAACCAGAGTACCCCGAGGGAACCCACTCATGCACTGGGAGAACATGCAAACTCCACACAGAGTCACCCTAGCTGGGAATCGAACCAAGGCCTTCTTGCTGTAAGACAAACGTGCCTGAAGTTTCATGTGTGCAAATAATAATTTGGTTATCATTAACAATTTTCTTTTATTTACTTTTGACATGGGGAGGGTTTTTTGGGGGGGTCACCTTGTAGAATAATAAGTTATTTTGGCTGGGAAATATCTGCAAAGATTTAATTTTATTAAATATTCCTGAATCTATAAATATCAACATGAATGTGTTATTTGGACGAGCTCACAGTTCGTGGGCTTGCTTCTGAGTTAACAAGACTTTCGTCCATGACTGTAAAACCCTGTTATTTAACCATATCAAGATTTCAAATGAGCGTCTCACATTCTTTGTGATTGAATTATCTTGCTGAAAGTACCAAAGTGCAGAAGAAAAGGGATTTTTTTTTTTTTTTCATGTGGGATTGAAGATCACTGGATAATGCATGGTTTATTCAGTCAGTTAGATTCCTAGATTCCTAGTTTGTTTATATGCTGTTAAATACATTGAACAAAATCTGTTAGATAATATTGGAGGCAGGTACACAGAAAAAAATAATGCTTGTGGCAGAAGTATGAGCCACGCCCACCTTAAACATGTGGAGCACTATGTATGTACACATACAGCTACAGATGGCATGGTAGCATTGCACCCGGATAAGATGCATGCACTCTTTTTCCTGTTAATTAGTTTTTCAATTTAATAACTTTATGTAAGTATCTAGTCCAGTAATTAGTGAGACGTCCCCTGGTGTTATTTCTTAGATACAAGTTTTAAAAACTTTACTGAAAATGCAGTCTTTTCATCCAACATACAGCATCGGATTGATCATTGTAGTCATTGCAACATTTCTTGATCTAGAATCAATTGCCATCTGAAAATCGATGCAAAGTGGCTCTGTAGAGTGCTCTGGAGAGCATAACACTGAAAAGCTAGCTGGAATATCATTTCTATTATCACACACAATGGCTTTAACCACTACATTGAAGCTAATATTTGTTAAAATGACCATTGCCAAAGTCAAAGCCTAATCCGAGTTAAATTATTAGAGACAGTTTGGAATAAAATATGATTGATTTAGGGGTTGCTGTCCAGGTTTTATTTTCAACACCTGGCAAAGCTGCACTGTAATGTGTAGCTTTTTCCCCCCCACCCTACCGGTGTAACTGACTCCCTAGTGAGCCTCCCATTTCACTCTTTCTTCCACTATAAGCAGCCACTCTTTTTCTTCCATTGACTTTGTGTCTGCTGTGAAGGGCTAACATAATTGAGGGCTCTCCATGTGAAACAAGCGTCCTGTTCCACTCTGTGACCCTAAAACTACAATGGAGGAACCTAGAACATAAAACAGCCAAGGTCAAAGTCAACAATAATAATAAACCTAAGTGAAGTGCTGTTGTGTGAAATGGTTGCTCTGAGCCCCGCTGCAGCATCTGATAGAGTAAAATGGAGACCATTCTTCAACAGTGAGTAAGTCACTGCTGGATATGACAGAATATATATATATATATATATATATATGTGTGTGT
>JBCNYH010000013.1:24557480-24568530 GCA_039654325.1 Tandanus tandanus
ATATATATATAAATAAAATAAATAAATAAATAAATAAAAAAGAGTTATTCCCCTTTGCCTCTTTTTCAGGAACCGGCGCATGTCCCACTGATAGCTCCACTTTCAAAACCTGCTAACTCATGTTATAAATTGTAGTAGAAGAAGGGAAATTCTGTCAGATAATTTCTTTGCCTACAAAAAAAATCAGATTTTTCTTAAAAACTGACTAACGTGACTTGAGCAGGTTTTGCAAGTGGATTCCTCATTTATTATGGTAATATAATTAATATATGCTAAAATAATATGCTAATGATAATACAAGCTATTTACTAGTGATCTAGCTTGATACTGCTCATGGAGCTGCACTTTCTGTAGGGACTAACTGTTCACTGCTCAGAGTTTCACTTGGAGACATTTGGAAGAGGGAAAAATGCGAAAGGGTTACCTACGCAACCAGAGGTGGCCATGAGCAACTTGTGTCACAAGACGATTTGCATGTCACTCAAATCATTTGTCACTCCTGAGTGGATGCCATTTAACCAAGTTAAAGTTACTAAAAGTGGAACACAGGACCTGAATCATTTATGCTGATAGTTTGGTAACTTTCAACTCATCAATATTGGCAGTAAGAAAGCATTCTGTTCCTCTTTTTCTTGCCGGGAGCAGCTCCTCTGTCTTCTTTGGGATCAGTGAGTATACATAATGCAAGGCTGGGCTAACTGCCTATTGCGTGAATTAATATTTCATGCACAGAAAGATTGTGTCCAAAGGCTAGTGGCAATGGAAGGAGAGGCTTTGTGCAGTCACATCAGTTTCCACACGCAGCTAAGATTGAGAGACTCTGAAACACGTCATCTTGCGCATGATTGATGCTGTTTCCCACAGGCAACGTCCCTGAAAAAGATGCAAGTCAAAATTAAGTACTTATTTTAGATTAACTTAAGTGACATATTAAAGCAATCAAAGCTCATTTGCAGGTGGAATTTTTAAACACAAAATTAGGCTAAAGACTCACCTAAAATGTCATTAAAAGGACTTTTTAAATCAATACTTGTAGCTGTTCATCATTAAACTTTGATGGCATCGTAAACTCAAGAGGAGCTTCTGTCTGAGAGGATGGTTTATGGTAGTACAGGTGGATATTGCTGAAGATATTGATAAAATGGTTAATAATTACTCATTTTCTATTGATTTGTGTGTTTGTGCTGAGTGTGAAAGAAGAGAAAGAGTCAGAGAGTGAGCGGGGATGTCTATGTGTATTTGACATTTAAAATAAATGGTGGGGAGGAGATGCTTAAGGTTTCGGTCTGAAGAGAAGAATTGGCTCCCTGACGTTGTCCTCAGGTGGCTTTTTGCAGAGGGAATGTTTCATTAGAGCAAATGCCATTCAAAAATAATCAAAATCAATATCAATGTACATATCTGATGGAACCATGTTAAAAAAAAATAAAAATTCCACACTTCTGTAACCTGAGCCATCATCCTGACCACAGTGAGAACAACCAAGCAGCATTTCTTTAGTCTGCCCTAATGTCCTGCTCACCGTACATGGACTGGTGTAAATGTCATTACATTTCAAGTAAAAATCCAATTAGACATGCTTTTCCGTGTTTGTAAGATATGTGGTGAGGAAGCAGCGCATACAATCAGTTAATTGTATTCACTGGCATTTGTTTGCATAGAGAGAAACGGTAGTGAGAAAAACAGACTAGGCACATATTCTTAATGACCATCGCAGGGCCAACACACACACACACACACACACACACACACACCACCATTCACACTTACACTCACACCGAGGGGCAATTTGATACACAAGTAAATTTGTCTAAAAATAATCTTAATGACTGTGATGGCCTAGTGAGCTGTCCAGGATGTGCTCTGCCCTCGCCCAGAGTTGGCTGAGATGGGCGCCAGCCTCCCCGCGACACTACTTAGGATTAAGCGCTTCAGAACATGAATGAATGAATAAACTTAATGATATTATATTCAATTTATTGTAATCCTATAACAAGAAATGTCATATAAATAGGACACATTATTTAGCAGGGTTTTTTTTATTGATATCACTATTAAATATGATGTTCATTATGGCGGCACAGTTGCATAGTGTTTAGTACTCCCTCCTCACAGGAAGAAGGTCCTGGGCTCGAGTCCCGAGCTTGGTGGGGTCATTTCTGTTTGGAGTTTGCAAATTGCCCCTGGGTGTGAGTTTGAGTGTAAATGGTTGTGTGTACACCCCCTTTGACCAGAGTCTGAGCCCGTGATTTTAGTAGGATTGAGGGGTTTGGGAAATGAATGAATGAGGTAATTTAATTAAGTTGTGAGTAAGAACTGAATCCTTGAAGATTTCGAACTGCAAACATCACATGTATGATAAGTCCATATTGGTATCGGCTTGGTCTAAGGAGCTGTTCAGGTCGTACCCCGCCTTCGCCCAGAGTCAACTGGGATGGGCTCCATCCTCCCCATAACCTTATAAGAGATAAAGTGATTCAGAAAATGAAATGAAATATTGGCACCAAATGTCTGTTATCAGTGTCCTTGATTACTAATAGTCTGAAGCTGTGCCCTGCAAAACCCTATGTTGTTCGATACCTAATTTCATCAGAAGCAACAATTATATCTACTGCCATGCTCTGTAATGATCATTAAAAAACTCATATTAGCTGACCACTAACATATGGCATAGTCAACCACCACTAAAATGTATCTGTGTTCCCAGCTGGACCCTACCAGGTCTATGCCTACCCATGAGGAATCAGCAGGTCTAGGGCTGGTTTGTAAAATAACATGTGCTGGCATAGTCGGCAGACGTTACAGACGTCAGGACTACATCTGGAAATCTGTTTTCTCAGTGGTTGAGTAGGCTGTTCTTCTCCAAGATATAGGCTATGGGTATACCCAATGTGGTGTGTGGTTCTTTGTGGGGCTTCTTAGCCCACTTTAGGAACCTGCGGGCAATCTCACCAGGCACATGAATCCTGGGATGTGCATAGAGATGGGTGAGTAGGAGTGCCTATTAGTGGGCTCTAGGCACGTGAATTAATCCGCCCCACCACTCTGTCATAGGGACCAGTGTGTCTGCAAACAGTGGGCTGGGAAGGAGCTGTCAATTTCAGCACCATTCGTGAGGAGAAGAAGTGGATATTTTCTGCAGGAGTGAAACTTTTCTTTCAGCGCTTCTGTGGCAACATGGTGAGAAGCTTTTCCTGGATCGCATAATCTGCTCCACTATGTCCTTAACGTGATTTTTGACATTCTGAGATAGATCTCTCAAAATCACTATAAATTGTCATGGAAAGAAAGCTAATGTGCGTTAATGTAATCCTGTTTAAATCTGCCTCCTTCCTGGGTTTTCATCAGAGCACCATCTGGCAGAGAGCTTAATGTTAACCTACAAACACTTAAAACAAATCACGTACTCCACTGCAATCCCCTTCTGACCCACCTGACACTCTTATGTTTTACTCTCCAAGCACCAAGAGATTATTATTGCCATCATTTACCAAACAATGGAGTCTGAAATGAGTTGGGGAGTTGTTGGTCATGCCCAATGAGTCTTAGGACCCTTGTGATTCCGCTCCATAAAATGGTTTCTGATGGGTTGCAGCCACTTTTGCTCACACAAGATTAGCAGTTATTTTAAGGGCTAGCTCAGGGCAAGGCCGATTGTCTCTCTGAATGCTGTATCTCTAAGACCCTTGTGGGCTTAAGACAAACGAGAGAGGGGATTATTTTGGAAGACAGTGGGTCTCTGGTTAATGAAAGTGGACTCCTGTTGATAGTCAGGTCTTGTGTGTGTTTTTTTTTTTTCCACTTCATCCAGACATTTGGTAAACACCTCTTGCGTCCGTCAAGCACCTAAGATTTGCCAACATAAGCTTTTATGCAGCATTTTGTAAAGACCAATTCAAACAGGTGTGTTTTAATGCTGCAGTTAGTTTTTCATTTGAACAAGCAATCCACTCATATAACTTTAGCTGATCGCTTCCTCCGTGATTTATTGATATGACTGTGCATTCTGGCTTTAGATTTTTTTTGAAAAGGAAACAAGCAGTCATGCAGAATGTGTGTAGTTTCAATTGAATGAGACAATTGCAGCTTGAACGACATGGGCACAATATATCAGGGCTAATAGTGAGGCAGTTGGAATAAAAACTTTCACAGTAATCTTCAAGCAGATTTGACTATACTCAATACTGCATGACTTTGTCATGACTGCAAGTGTGATGTTGCTTGTATACAACAGTTAAAAACAATACATTAATATTGAGTGACGTGTTGGACACAATATGGCCAAATAATCTGTTCATTTTTGCTCCACTATCAGAAATAGATCCCAAAGGCCACACTCTCTTTGTAGCACATTGGGTAGCTCTCTAGCCAGCTCGAATTTATTTTTACATTCCAATTAAAGGTGCTTCTGGTAAAATCAGCGTCCTTCCTTTTTTAAACTTTATCTGACCAGATATTTTAGGACAAAGGTTATTCCTGAAAAGGATTGTTTGCCAATAGGCAATCATGAAAGTCTCATACTGTGGGATTAGTATTATTTAGTGGATAATAATTGTTTTCTATACAGAGTACCTCATTAATTGTCTCAATATGCTTTCTTCTCTGTATGGACATTCTCATTCATACGTCATCATTCATAGCCCAAGTACTGTTCTAGTCCAACAGTTTGCACTTAGCCAGGTGAATGTCAGAAGGGGTTAAGATTATCAACAATACTTTTGTGCACAAGTATCCCAGAATGCATTTCATTTCATGCAGCAGAAAACTAACAAACACATACCTGTTTCATATTATGGCTGATGTTCCATCACCAAATTGAGTTTTTAAGTTTTTTTTTTTAATTCAGGCCAGAAAATAATATTTTATGTTTTGAACATGGGTTGATTAATAAGCCACCTCCATGAAAGTCCTAAATGGCATCTGTTAGCATTCCAAGCTAGCTCTATACATCAGCCCTTGCCGATGTCTGTAATTTTAAATATTATATTATTTTGGAAGAGGTTTTTTTTTTTTACAAAGCTATAGTTTTGACATTTTAACAACAAAAACACAAACAAATAATAATCACTAAGGAATTTTTTGGATTCGCCTGTAATTTCGGTTTGTAATTTGTAAATCCAGACCTCAGTGGGTTAAGGATTTTGGTTTCCAGTGATCATTGTTATGACATTTTGTTGTCAAAAAAAGTAAAGATTTTCTATTTGAATGATTTTTCATTAACGTCAGGCCCGCCGCTGTAGCCCTGCGCCACACAGGAAAGGTGGTTTTAAAGATGCATGACTGGTAGCATATCAGGAGGACTGATGGAGAGACTACAGAAGGATGTATTTATGTTAGCATCATTGTGCAGCATTAGCATTGTTTGCTTTTCCATTTGTCTGGCTGTCTGAGTTATTTGAAGAGACTTCTGTCTGAGTTCTGCTTTTGTGTCCGCTCCTACTTTTCTCCATATGTGCTCATAGGCACATATGACACCTCACTCCAAATGTGACAATCATGTTCATGTGTGATTTAAGTGTTCCCCTAAATTCTTTGAGCAGTTTTATATATATTTTTATCAATAAATGTATTATAGTTCTTAAGATGAAAACAAATGCAGTTAATTTGGTATATCATATATTGTTTCATTTTAAATACTAATTAGAGAAAAGGTGAAAATGTACGGTGAAGTCTTTACTTAACCTGAGCTGCAGTGTACAAATGTAGATTGTATATAACCTATCATCCTAGGGAGTCTGAGCTCTTGAGCTTATTTTGGCAATAACAGGAGTATCTACTTGTTTGAGTCTGTATTGAGAAGCATCCAAAGTCATCAGACAGTATGCTGCTGCCCTCACTAGGCTGCCACCTCTCAATGAAGCCCTTATGATATGAATACAGCTTCACTAATGGGATACTAGTTTTTGTGAGTTTCGGTGTCCGTACAAAAACACCCTCTAAATCTATCACCTTGGACAGGGGATTTAGGATTTTGCACAAGCTACAGAATACTTCTAGCCGACTGAACAAATTTCAATCTGTTCCACATTCATATGTCCCAAAATTATGTGCTTTCCAAAAAACTTTGTGCAGTTGGACACCATGAAACTCAGAAAAATGTTTGCGCAGACTAAAGCCTGCCAATTTTAATGTACACAAAGTTAGGCCATAAAACCTGTGTACCATTTTGAGAGATGGTTTTGACTATCTAATGGCATGATTTAGATCTTGTTTTATTTAACTTGAACATTTAGACTAGGTGTCCCAATTTGTGGTTCCATTAGCAAAGCCATACGCATGAGAGTCTGTTTGACAGT
The DNA here is from genome assembly GCA_039654325.1 of Tandanus tandanus. Lineage (NCBI taxonomy): Eukaryota > Metazoa > Chordata > Actinopteri > Siluriformes > Plotosidae > Tandanus > Tandanus tandanus. The sequence goes on from JBCNYH010000013.1 coordinate 24,563,777, forward strand.
TTTTAGTGAGGATGATTTTGAATAGTAATATTGTTCACCTCCAGCATGGTTTGCTTATTTTTTCTGATTAACTTGAGCATTTAATGAATAAAAATTGCAGTGAATATAAATTATAAGCCAGTCTGTCCTGTACTAAAAACATAAAGGTCTTTTAATGCACTTATTCAAACTTCTCTTTTACTACAGTACATTTGTTTAAAGTTGTTTACATGTAATTGCAGCTATAACACTTCCGACTCCTAACACTTCCTTCTCTATATCCGTTAGCAATGACACAGATGGAGCTGGATCAAGGAATTAGGTCAGATTTCCCTTGATTTATTAAAACATTGGAATAACATAATGCTGCTTGGGGAGATAAAGCTCAGCAAGACAGGAAAAAACTGCAAGACAAATCCCAGCTTATGGAGATCTTTTCAGGAAGGAGAAGTTCTAGCAAATTAAGGTTAAACACATAATATTCACATTCTTAAGTTTTTTCCTTGCAACTAAAGAAACTGTAACCCTAAAGTCAGGTATTAGTGCTCTAGAGAAGCTGCTGAGAAGCAGAGAAGAGCCAGGCTGAAGTCTGCCAAAGACTTTCCCATTTGATGTAAGATGAATGATGATCTGTCGGTGCTTCAGCAACACTTCCACAACACAATCCTTGTCTGTGAACTGAGATGCAAGCTTTTGAATTGAGAGCTGATAACCAGTTGGATGGTTCCTCTCCTCCCATGCAGTGAAAGAATTCTCCCATGAAAGAATCATTTAAAGTGTCACCTGAGGGCCCAAAGATCTTTTCCACCCAACATTGATTTCAGCCTTGTCCTTTATGCATAGAGATTTCTCCAGATTCTTAAAATCTTTTGATGACGTTATATACAGTAGAAGATGAGGTATACAACGTCTTCACAATTTTACATTTATGTAAAGAGGACAATTATTTTTTTCAAATTGTTCCACAATTTGTACATGTTTTTTTTTTTGCAGATTGGTGAACTTCTGCTCAGGTGCTCTTTTTATACCCAATGGTCGTTAGTGACCTGGTGCCATTTAACCACATTAGTTGCAAAATGTTTCTCCAGGTGTTTCATGTTAGTACCAATTACTTTTCCAACCTTCTGTTGGCCCTGACCAAACCTATTGAGACATGTTGCTGGCATCACACGTAAAATGGGCTAATATTTTTCAGAAAATAGTAAAATGGCTTGATATCTTTTCTATGTTCTATTTTGAATAAAATACGGGTTTATACGTTTAGCAAATGATTGCATTCTGTTTCTAGTGGCATTGAACCCAGAGTCCCAACGTTTTTAAAATGGGGGCTTTATTTCAGATGTGCATGTTTTTGAATATTATAGGAGACATTATTGTTTAACCACATTAATATAGTTGATAAACTTGTTCCAATGTTTAAGATTTATATTGTTCTTTGATTTTATGTGTGTTATTCTAGTTTTCTTAGTAATGGGTAATGCTGTAGGAAGAAACTGTGGTGTTTTTCTTAATGATGACAAATTAAGATAGATCTCCAATTAGGCAGATATGAAGGGGAGGTTGTGGTGGTATTATTTAGGAGAATGATTCATTTTATGATTCAGGGGTGATTCATGGGATGAGTCTTTGTGATTTGTTTCCAGAAGTGTGTTGTCATCTGGTTTATTTTAAGTGCAGTATACATGCAGTGTTTACAGATGTCAGATGTCATAAAACCCTGTCAAAAGATCTACTGTGCTGTATAGTAAGTAATATGAAATATTTAATTTTGTTATATATGTTCTGTAAAATCATAGGCAAAAATAATATCTGGGTGTGATCACTAGGTTGTCTTGTACATGGTATGTCAATTGTAAGGTTAAATTTGGATATTGTTTAAAATATTTTGGGTAAGGACTTTAGAATATGTGGTATTGAGAGGTTCTAATATTGTATGATGTACCAGAGCCTATGATGGATCTGCTTGGTAGGAATTCAATGCAATTTTGTATTTTCCAGTTTACCTTCAGGTCCTTGAGATGCATTATATTAAATCTTAGATATTATTATTTTATTATGCTTCTCCTTTAGATATGGGAAGAATATTAAAGTGTTGTTTTGACAGATGTGTTCAAAATACACAATGCTGTTTTATTCCCTTTCAGAAAACATGTGGATCTTCACAGTATGTGTAATAACAATTGAAGAGCTTAAATGCAAATCGCTCTATACGCCACTTTGAAGAAATTAAGTTAGAACCACCATTCTCAACTTCACCGGTCCAGAAATCTAGGAATGATAGCAGCTTTTAGTCAAAATGCTCTATAAGTCTTGTGCTAGTGTGTCCAAATTTGCCTTTTGTTGCAAAATACACCATGTGCAAACTAAATTTGTAATCAGAGTGCTCCATATCCAGTTAGCCAATTAGGGAGCTTGATTCAGCAGATTATGCTGGGAGGCTTATGATTACTTGAATGAGGTCAAATGTTTCAGAAAGACTTAACACAGGTTCAAAATCAGTAAAGAAAAAGGCCTAAAGAGCAACAGTGGCACACAGCTTGGGTTTGATGCTACCTACTCTGGTGAATTTTGTTACCATGATTTGCTCAAAAAGGGTAAGAACTGGGGTAAGTTTGACCCACAGTTCTTCCTGAGGTGAGCTGTGTAAAAGAAGCTAAAAACGTTGATGTCATGAAACTGATTGACAGAATTGGAGTTTATGAAAATATAAGGGCTTTCTACCAAGAAATTGCTATTGCCCAAGGTCGGCCAGTAAATGAGAATGACAGTAGTAACAGTAATAATTAAATGCTAGATACTGCTACTAACGAGGACACTGAGAAACACAGCTTGGACACTAAATCCTGAAATAATCTGACTAAATGTCAGTTTTGTCATCAATATGAATTCCTGGCTATAAAGCATTTTGCAGCAAAATTGGTGTATGTAGAGTTCTGAAGACAAATGAATTATTGTTTGTGGGATTGTTTTGAAAGCTTGAATAATTTCATTTTGGACTGTTGGGAATGAAACTGTCTTAGGAATCATGAAGGATGAGTGAGTCATTAAGGGAAGGACTCTCTTAAGGGAAGAATTTAAATCAGAAGTCAGTAAATACATCTTTGACTAAATCTAGGAATAAACTGTAGGTAAATAAGTTCTATGCCGGAACATTTACTTCAGGTGCAGGAGGTCATGGGTTCTCCAGCCCTGTTCCTGGAGATCTACCTTCCTGCAAGTTTTATCTCCAACCTTAATCATGCACACCTGAGTACCTGATTATTGCCTTGAAGAACTTGAACAGGTCAAAGAGGTGTGTAAGATTTGGGTTGGAGATAAAACCTGAGGAAGGTAGATCTCCAGGAACAGGGCTGGAGACCACTGCTCTACAGGATCCTGGAGGGGGCTGTCCACATGTGCTTTGTGGACTTGGAGAAGCCTTTTGACTGTGTCTCTCGGGCTGTCTTGTGGGGTGTGCTCCGGGAATATGGTATACTGGACCCGTTGCTATGGGCCATTTGGTCTCTGTATTGCCGGAGCCAGAGTTTGGTCTGCATTGGCAACATGTCAAATTAGGGGGTAGCTTTTGGCAAGACAGCTGAAACGGAAAGAGGTTACATACACAATACCTGCTGTTAAGGATGAGGATGGAGTACCAGAGATATTAATAAAGTCTTTCTAAATTTCTACAACAAACTTTACAAGTCAGAGGAGTATGATATAAATAAGTGTGATGATTTCTTTTCCAAGTTTAACCTGCCCAAACTTACTGTAGACCAGCGAACCTATTTAGATTGAAGAGGTTAAGAAGGCTGTATCACTAATGAAAGTAGGAAAGTCACCAGGATTAGATGAATTTCCATCAGAATACTATAAAAGGTTTCTTGAGAGATTATCCCCCATTTTAACTAAGGCTTATAAGGAAATGTTTTTATTGGGGAGGATGCCAGAAACATTTAATGAGGCCTTGATCTCTCTGATTTTTAATAAAGACAAAAATCCGACAGACCCTGGCAGTTTTTTGCCGGTGAGTTTAATCAACATAGACTTCAGATAATGTCAGGAGACTTTCGCACCTGGGGCAGTGGTGGCCCGGTGGTAGGGTGCTGGATTACTGATCCCAAGGTCAGGGGTTCCAGCCCCACTATTCAAATTCAAAATTATTTGTCACGTACAAAATCATACACAGTACAATATGTAGTGAAATGCTTGTTACGACTGTCCTAAAATTTGAAGAATAAACTATCAATATCAAGAAGAAAAAGAATAATAACAATAACTATAACTATTTGAAGGACATAGTTAAAGGTCGAATAGAATATTCATTCATTCATTCATTCATTTTCTGAACCGCTTATTCCTAATTAGGGTTGCAGGGAGGCTATATTTATATTACTATAAAATCGCCACTGCATTTATATTTCATTTTATATATTTTTATAAATGCAGTGGCGATTTTATAGTAATACCGTATATAAAGTGTCAAGTGTCTGTAAAGTGTCGGTGCAGTATGCACACAACATGTCAAGTGAGTGTGGTTGTTGTGTGCGCAGAGTAGTGCAAGGTGTACAGAGTGCAAATTGTGTGTGCAACAATCAGCTAAGGTAGGATGTAATGTTCATGTGTAGGGTAGAGTCTACAAAGTCCAGGTACCAGTGTTCTTGTTGAGGGCCCGAACGTCCTGCTGGAAGAAGCTCCTCCTCATTCGCTCAGTGTTTACTTTCAAGGAACGGAAACGTTTCCCTGACCGCAACAGAGAGAAGAGTCCATTGTTGGGATGGCTGAGGTCCTTCATT
>JBCNYH010000013.1:24571884-24589225 GCA_039654325.1 Tandanus tandanus
GCCCAGAGTCGGCTGAGATGGGCGCCAGCCTCCCAGCGACCCTAATTAGGATTAAGCGGTTCAGAAAATGAATGAATAAACTTTTGCACCTCATATGGTTAAATAGGGACAACAGCACACCCAAAATGGATGCCCATAAGGCGTTTGATAGAGTGGAGTTTTCTTCAATATGCGCTAAAGGCATTCGGATTTGGTGAAAATTTGATTAAATGGATTAGCGTAATTTACTCAGGCCATAGGGCAGCTGTATTAACCAATGGGATGATCTCACCTTTTAACTTGAAAAGAGGGACAAAACAAGGAGACCCGCTCAGCCCTCTTCTCTTTACACTAGTCTTAGAGCCTTTGGTGGCCGCAGTCAGAATGCACAGAGATATTAGGGGAGTTGTGCAGGGAACGGAAGAACACAAACTGTTTTTGTACGCTGACGATATATTGCTTCTTATTAGGGATCCTTCCTCTTCAATGCCAAAAATTCTATCTACAATAGAGACTTTTTCAAAGATCTCGGGGTATAGGATAAATTGGCAGAAATCAGAGGCTATGCCGGTGTCAAAGGGGTGTTTCCAGGCTCTTGTCTCTCCATTCCAGTTTAGGTGGATCCCCGTTGGTATGAAATATTTTGGTATTAGGTTATGCTCTGATTTAACTAATATTATCTCCGTAAATATGGACCCGGTGTTACAAAAAAAAGTGGAAGGTGTTAAATCTCACAGTGTGGGGGAAAATTACCACTATTAAGATGCTTGTCGCTTCTTAAATTAATTATATATCTATGATGATACCAGTAAACATTAGTAGTGTATTTTTAAAACACTATATTGGACTAATTAAAACATTTTTGTGGAACGGTAAGAAGCCGAGAATTGGATTAAGAAAACTATGTGCTTTAAGAGACGTTGGGGGGATGGCACTTCCAGATTTAGAGCTATATAGTATTGCGTTTGAAATAAATAAATTAAGTAGACACTGGACAGCACCGGCTTTGGTTCTGGGGTGGGTTAAAGTTGAATGGGCTCGGTCGGTTCCTTGTAATGTCATTCAGCTTCTCTCACAAAAATCTGTTAATATAATACAGCAAAACCCGATCTTGCAGCATTCACAGTGGGCATGAACCAAAGCACATAAGATATGTCCTTATAAACAATGCCATTCCTCAGTCTGGAATAACCCAGCAGTACGTGTAGGGAAATCTCCCCTCCTGTGGTGTAAGTGTCTTGAGAAAGGAGTACAGAAAGTAGAGAACTTATATGATATATTTATGCCATTTAATTTGTTAAAAGAATATGACAGATAGAGGGGATTTTTGGAAGTATTTACAACTCAGCAGGAGTGTGAACTGTGCGATTGGTCTAAAACTGGTACGGAAAGAGAATATGATCAGAGACTGGTTAAACTCGACTAGGAATTTACATTCAGCATCAGTGTTTTATAAAAAACTTTTAAGCAAACAAGATAGACTCTGTGACAGTTTGAGATTGGTTTGGCAAAGGGATCTAAATATTGTGCTTAAGGAAGAGGTGTGGAGTAATATAATTTTGAACATTGGTTGGGCTAAGAGAGACGCTAGAAGTAAATCTATTCATTATAAAATTGAACACCAGTATTATTATCCTCCATCAAAGATGTTTGAGATGGGCCTACTACAAGATAATAACTGTTGGAAATGTGGCAATGATACTGGTACCTATCTTCATGTTTTCTGGGAATGTCCCTTGGTGTTTCCGTTTTAGACTGAAGTGATTCAACTGTGTCTGTTGGGTGATAAGTCTCTCATGTCCCCGGATTTACAAAAGAAATGTTGATGATTGTGGTGGCTGGGTTTCTGTGGCTGCAAGACTTATTCTGAGGAACTGGAGAAGCCCCCACAGGCCTCAGACTGAGGATTGGATTAAACTCACGACGGAGACGGCCGCTTCATTTGAATTGCTAATTGCTAAGGTAAGCAATGCCCAGGAAGAAACAAGCCAAATATGTAGTCGTTTTATGTTATTTATCAGATCACAGGACGTGGTTGCCACTGCATAAGTGCATGCGATGTGACATTTTTTTTTTCTTTTTGTTGTATGTTGTGTTGTGGGTGGTTTATTTGTAGTGACCGGTTCCTCGTTTGAACCCCATTTTACCAATTCCCTTAAACGCTGGCAATATGCACATTATACACTAGCTGTAAGTTAGAAAGATGTTCAATAAAAGTTCTGTGGTTGTCCGGAACAGATACGTCTAGATATGTCAATATACGTTGAAGATTTCTTCGATATAAGTTAGCTATAAGTTTTCGACAGGTTCTAGATAAGTTACTAATAAGTTATGTATACGTTCAAAATTGGAATGACATCGATAGTTCAACATATGCTAGTTTTATAGAAATTTGTCATATGTCGGAATAAGTTCTGTAAATCGTTAATATGTGACAGGGGCATTACCCATATACTGATACATAAGTAACGGTGAGGTTTTAAGCTCTTTCAGAGTTTTAGTATATACTATGCAGAAACATAATAAAAACAAATGAAAATGTTTTATTTTTCCATTTTTAAAGTTTAATAATAATGACACCACCTGCTCCAAGTTACTGTGGCAAACTGTGAGTGTCCGTCTTTTTGATTCCAGCATTCTCCACAATGGATAATGTCTTTTAATTCCCAGATTGCAGACCAATCAGGTTGTGCCGTTCCCATGTAGTGTACCAATTACTTCTACCCTCTTGTATCTGTGCGAAGTCTTGTTACTTGTCAATGTGTGTCATTAAGTATTTTGTTTCTTCTTTTTACTCTTGCTTTGTTCTTCAGTTTTGCATATGAAATATGAAATACCATTTTTTTTCATATTTCCTGCCCGTGGTTTGTCCCTAGCATGGAATTAAGACAATAATTATTGCAGTACCCCAAATAAAATATATTTAACCGCAACCTCCTTCCACACACGTCATGCTGAAACTTTAACACCAATGTGGTATAAAACTGAAAATTGACTTTTGTTTGTTTATAATCATGTTTTATATTAAAAGAGTTGTGTTCAGTCTTAATTAAAAATGTGAATGAAGACAAAGCAATCATGTTCATCGTGTTACATCATCCTTGCATCTGACTGAGCTGTACTTGTTCTTGCAAGGTTGAAGAATTGCTTAAATTAAGCCAGCAGATTGTTAAGGATTAGTGGAAAGGATAAGACCAATATCTAACCAAAATAAAAGGAAATTTATCAGTATGAGTTTGTTGGCTTTCGCAGCAATCCCAGAATCTACACGTCAAGATTAAAGGATGATGTTAGCGTTCTTATGTAACAGCACTGCTCTAATTCTTCCCACTGAATTCTGCTTAGTTTGAATAGAGGAACAATGTACAGTGTGGTTTAGTACTTCAGAGTTGGTTCTGTTTTTGTGAACATTACCAAGCTGGCTGATCTAGACCATAGTGGCTGCTGAGGTCAAATGATCCATCTTCAGTTGTCCAGCCCAGGAGAATCTGTTCTCTGTAAGTCAGCATTTCTGTGTGTCCTAATTTATTGATTAATCTCTTGATGAGCCTTGTCCTCCATCCTTCTCTCGGAGATTCTTGTTTGTGTGAAATTTCAAGAAAGAGTGGTTAAAGTTTTGTAGGATTTCAGTGGAATTATTATCCCTGTAATTTGCAGATAAAGTAATTACATTTTGGAGTTGATCCAAACTGGGACGGGGACAGTTCTTCAATAGTTCCTTCATGTGTTAGTAGTGACAAAGATGTTAATTACCAGTTCAGGAACTCAAAGCCTGTTTCTGGTTAGAAATTATTTTGTATATTGGTCCATTTGTGTGTCTGTGCCTGTCTAAGATTCAAGGTTATTGTGGGTCAGATGAATATCTTAATAACAATTTGATGAATTATTGTAGGATTGTAATGAAATTAGGATTGTAAATAGCTGATTCACCGATCACTGAGTTGTTCCAAGCATGATCAAGGTCTGGCGAAAATCAAATGTCTGAAATAGACTTTCTTGAGTAGCTTCCTGTTGGAAGAATTATAAGGCTATAACTGACAAGAAAAACTTCTGGCGAAAGTATCCCTCTTTAATACATCAAGTTCTACTAGTTCAGTTAGTCAGTAATGCTTTTTTTTTTTTTTTAGAGATTAAGAGGTTTTCAATTAATTGGGTAAACTGAATTCTAGATTAAAATCACTGATTGGTGGAACCAAGCTCAAAGGCTGCCGTAATGTCTGCTGTGAGCGCATTTTTGCTAGGTGCGTTTTATTATGCTGCATTAGCTAACATGCTTGTGAACTTTCATCCTCAATACAAAATGTATTTTGGTATTACTTTGGTGTATACTGGCTTTCTGTTTTTGCAGAGTGACATGTTAATTGTTCACTTTGCCATATTACACCATTTATCATTTATATTTTAAAAAATCATTAGCAGTCTAGCATCTTGGATGTCATCATACTAATTAGCAAATTTGGTTTTAATCTGTTGAACACTGTAGGAGGAGCATGTACAAGTTGGATGGATGTCAAAATGCACAAAATTTAAACTGGTTAACTTCCTTTTAGCACAGAAAACAGATTTTCTTGGGAGGATCCATATGCCTATCATCTTTGGTGTATATATACGTGGAAATTTCACAAGGCTTACTGTCAAGCCTCACAGCTCGCTTGTTGCATGTGTTATTGATTATATATTATATAACCGTGCACATTTATATTTAATATGCAATATTACATTATGTACTTACCTTATTTGGTTATGCATCAGCTATTTTTAGATCATGCTGATCCATTTTTTTTTTTATTAATCTTAAGAACCCTGTAGGAGGAATGTTTAAAAGTCTAATTTGTAAGCTTCACTTCCTATGACAGTGAATCAATTATGGTATGTGACTGTACCCATCACTGTATATACAGTACACTGTCTGATTTTGCAAAATGCTAAATTATTGCCTCACTTTGGAAGTGCTACATTTAATGAGCCCTTTATGTAAAGGTATGGCAAAAAATGGATGGCCTTTGATAACCCAGTTAGCTGCACAGGGGGAACTTTGTTAATGTATATGACATTTGTCTGTCTTGAGAGGATCCATATGCCTACCAAATTTATGCATTTTGAGCCAAAGAACCATGCCCAGGGCCAAGATTTTGCCTGATGATAACCACTTCTGATGTATGTGCCAACTTTTTCAGGGTTTTTTTATGTATGTATTTATTTATTCATTAATTCATTCATTTATTTATTTATTTATTTATTTATTTTACAAATGCACAAGCACATCAAAAAGGTCTGAAGAAAACAAAATCCTAGCAGACAGGACTCGTCACGCCCTTGGTGCTTGGTCCCTAACAAGATGCCTGACATAAGGGCTTCCAGCTAATTCTGATGATTTATATAAGGGTATTTATGTGTGAAATTCTTATTTTATTTGAAGATATTGCTTACTTACAACTGTGAATAGGTGAATTAATTACATATAGCATTAAGAAATGTGCATATTCCCATTTTTCTGTATTGTAGGTGATTCCCAGAGTGTTGAGATGCCTAGAAAAGAAGTGGAAGCAATCAAGGGTCAAATGGTGGTTCTGGAGGCCTGGTACACGCCCACGTCCATCATTGAGAAAAATACAGTCATCTGGAACTTCTTAGACAGTGACTCCAACCCAGTGAGTGACAAGAGCTGGCAGCAGATGTATACTGATTTATCCACATGATTATTAGTTCAGTGGTGTCTCTAATACTTTGTGTATTTTTGGTGTGGTAACAGATGTTCTTGAAATGCAAAATAGGTCCGTGTGACGTCATTTGAGAATGAAGACTTAGTATAAGCTAATTGCCTATTCTAGATTGCCCCTCTGTGTGACTGTGAGTGTGAATACATGCTTTGTCTGTGCTGGCACTGTAATGGTGTATCAGGGTCTATCACATCTGCCAGGGTAGACTCCGAATCCACCACGGCCCTGACCAGAATAAATGATTACTGAAAATGAGTACCCACTGTACTGTGTGCCCACTGATAAAGTAGTACTTTTTGTGCTGCGCCATTGCAGATCATCTCCTTTTCCTCTGGAGAGATCGGGATTGGAAGCTCAGAATTCAGGGAACGTGTTGGTTTTGCCGTGTCCATGCCCTCCACCAACCTTTCCATCTACATCAACAACACACAGGAGTCCGACTCTGGGCTATACCTCTGCAATGTCATCATTCCTGGAGCAGCAGGTCTCTCTGGGAAGCTGAAGCTGAGTGTTAAAGGTGCATACAATGAATGTCTTTATTCAACCAGTGAAAAAATATTTTAGCTTTTTATCTTTAAAAGCTTTAGTACTGGCAGATTCACAGTTTACTTTTTATTTAAATAAAAGCTGCATGTGTTGCACCTAAGTGCTATAATGACAGTTGTGTGCTATGATCAATGTTATGGTTGTGAATACACAAATTTTACGACAACTCATGTGCAAATATATACAAAGGCCACTTTTTTATGTGATATATGTTGCTATTGATCACGCTCTTGAATTTGCCTATTTTTGCTTGTTTGCTGATCATGGGGGCAGCTGTTGCCTAATGGTTAGAGAAGCAGCTTTGGGACCGAAACGTCGCTGGTTTGATTCCCGAATTGGCAGGAAAAATATGTGGTGGTAGGGGAGTGAGCTGCACCTTCCCTTCCTCAACCTTCATGGCTAAAGTGCCCTTGATCAATTATACAATATCCTGTATGATTGTCGGCTCTCAGCCTTAGCTGACTTTTCAAAAACCTATCAACCTTAACAATTTTCTTGGTGATAAATTCAATAATAGAAATTCCTAAAAATTTTAAGTATAGGCAGTATAGCGGTATAATGGTTAGCACTTCTGCCGCACAGCAAGAAAGTCCCAGGCTTGCGAGGCCATTTCTGTGTGGACTTTGCATGTTCTCCCTGTGCATGTGTGGATTTCCTCTGGGTACTCCAGTTTCCTCCCACGGTCTAAAAACATGCGCATTAGGTTAATTGGCTGAATTAATAAAATGAAAAAAAATGTATACATTCTTACCATCAAACATTGCCATCAATTTCATTCCAGATTTAGTTTAGGGTTTTTTTTTTGTTTTTGTTTGTTTTTTTGTTTTTAGTTTGGTCTTCAAGTAAAGATATTGTTTTGTGTGTGTGTGTGTGTGTGTGTTGGTTCAATAAATCACTCCACCATTTTGTTTTTCTACACTTTTAATATATGTTCTGATATCCTCTTATTAGAGGAGGCAATCAGCACGTGTAATTACTTCTGTCTATTGGGTATGGATATAATAAAGGCCATTATACACCAAAAGCAATGCTGTACATTTGGCTGTGCATGGATCTCAGTCACTTCATACAACCTCTTTTACAGCAATTGCTGCTCTTGTGTTGAGCATTTAGTTTTGTTTTTTCAAGTTCAGATAGTTGAAATTTTAACTGATGCAGAGCGTAGAGTAGAGAGTATGCTCTGCTGTAGAGAGGCTACAGGCTGAAATATTTAGCTGACACTCAGTAAAACCTATACTTTGTGGGGTTTACCTTCGTGTTCATTATTCTTCTATATTGTGTTTTCAAACACCACTACTGACAGAAGAAATGTTGAGCTGTGATACTTGATTATTTCATCAATACTCCTCCTCTAGATTAGATAAAATCTGCTTTGCTCTTTCACTTGAGCCAACTGGCACACCAGGCCAGAGCTTGTCCTGGTTTCTGTAGCAAAAAGTGAATAGAAATTCAACTCCTCATGGATGGGACACTGGTCCATCGCAGATTACCCTCCCAGTATTTACTGGTACCCATTTATACTGCTGGATCGACAGAGGCACACTTGTGGTTGAGACCTTGCCCAGGGTTCTTAGCACAGTGTGGGTCTGACAGCGATTCAAACTCACAACCTATCAATCATAAGCCCAGCACTCTATCCACTATACCACCGGCCCCACATCGTTAACTCTTATGTTAATCTACATAATAAAATTAGGCTGAAGGTGCATTCATTCGTTTTCAAAGCCACTTAATCCTAATTAGGGTCGCGGGGAGGCTGACGCCCATCTCAGCCGACTCTGGGTGAGCACGGGGAGAATATGCAAACTCCACACAGAAACGGCCTTAGTTAGTGATATGCACTTTGGGTTTGTGGATTGTTTCTGTTCTTTCAGTCCCTCCCTCCACTCCAGTGTGCTCCATGACTGGGGATCCTGTGCTTAGGGGAAATGTCACTCTAAGCTGTAAGTCGAGCTACGGCAAACCTGTCCCTCAGTACAAGTGGACCAAGGCTGCTCCTCTCTCTGAGGTCTACTTCTCTCCAATGCAGAGTGAGTACATTAGCTATCATACATCACAATCAGAATTTGTTTTAGTTGACATATATATTTACGCGTTAAGAAATGTTCTTAGTATAATATTTATCATGTTAGAACGTGACATGTTTCACATTATAACTATTTTTAAATGTTAATCCGACATACAAGCATGTCACGTTATAGCAATAAACTTTTATTGTTGTATCAATGTAGTATGTCAAAATAACCTGAAAAAATATTATTATAACCTGCAAATTTTTATATTACAACATGAAAGCAAAACATTAACCACCACACTCTGTCTACTCTCTCTCTCTCCCTCTCTCATTCACGCTCTCCTCTCTCTGCCTTTCTCTCTCTCTTTCCCTCTCTTTCTCTTCCTTTGTCACACGCACCCACAATCACACCCCAATTTTTGGGCTTGTGTTTTTTTGCATGCAACCTTCACCTTGACTAATACATTAACCTAACATTAATTTAGTCATATTGTCAGCCTGACTAGCCTCTGCGTTCTGACTTAAAAAGAGAGTTAAAAGCTACAGATACCACTTAGGTACAGTTATTCAGCGGTGAATATGAAAAGTGTCATTTGGTTTTGTTATGTGCTGGGATATTTCTTTTGAAAACAGAAATTCAGTGAAGGAGGGTGTTGAAGGGTTTGATTTGGCTTCACTAAAGAGTGGTACAGCTGTGTTGAAAAGTTTTCATACCCTGGGAGAATTTGTGATTTTTTTTGGCCATTTTTTAAAGAATGTAAATGATAATGCAAAAACATTTATTTTACTCATGGTTAGTCGTAGTGTGAAGCTATTTATTATCAAACAATCGAGTTTGCTCTTTTTAAATCATAATGACAACAAAAACTAACCAAATAACCCTGATCAAATGTTTACATACCCTGGAGGTTTTGGCCTGAAATCATACACACAAGTTGACATGCACGGCTTAAAATGGCTACTAAAGGTAACCATCCGAGTTTCTGGGCTCCTGACACACCCCTGCATGTTTCAGCCAGTGTTGCACTGACATTGCTGGATGGCGTAAGCAAAATAATTATCAAAGGATCTGCGAGAGAAGGTAGTTAAACTTTATAAAACAGGAAAAGGATATAAAAGAATAGCCAAGGCATTGGGAATGCCAATCAGAAGAGCCTCGGGGGTTTCAACAACAGTATCAACTTCCGTGACTGGTGCATGAACATTTCGATAACTTTGAAGCATCTTCTCTAAGTTCCAAGTGTATTTAAAACTATCAAGAATGTGGTTAAATATGTACATTACACAGTTACTCTTAAATTGTCCCTCTAACAGTCATAACCTAATACGAAGCCATTTACTCCAGCCTAACGTAGTTATCCTGTATTATCGCTATTGATGCTATATCTAACGTTATCTTTTGTAATATGCTGCCTGCTGAAACTATGCATGGTTATACTACTTATAGCATTTTAGCTACAGTACAGGTAACAAAAATATATTTCTAGATCTGTCATTTATATTTTACGAAACTTCAGGCACCTGCTCTGTCCCTGCTCTAAGCTTTGAAACTGTTGTTAAAAAAAGCTTAAACAAATCTAAGGTTAATTTTAAATATGTGTATACTTTCCTACATCAGTCGATTTCATTGCATCTGGCTGGCTTCCAGGTCTATAAAGGGGGCAATACACGGTATTAAGAACTAAACTTTTGATCAGGGTTATATGGTTAGTTTTTGTTGTCATTATTCTTTAAAAAGAGCAAACACAATTGTCTGATAATAAATGGCGTCGCGCAACCACTAACTATGAGTGAAGGAAAAGTTTTTTTTATTATTATTCCTATTCTCTGGAAAAATGTCCAAAAAATCACACATCCTGCCAGGGTATGTACACTTTTGAGCCCAACAGTACCTCTCATTAGTGAAGCCAAGTCAAGCCCTTCAACACCCTTCCTCACTCTCACTGAATTTCTGTTTTCAAAAGAAATATCTCAGCATATAACAAAACCAAGTGACACTTCTCATATTCACCGCTGAAAAATCCAGCTTGGTCTCAGCAACTACCAGGTTTCAAAACCTCAGCTATGCATAAATGCTGGGATTGAAACAGTTTCCGAATTACCGCTTCTAATGTAGCATTGTAAATTAATTATTTTGAGGAAAATTACACAGGGGATTACACAAAAACATCCTCCTGAAATTTACACTTGAAGCTGATCAGCTCCCAGATTCTAAAACTCTGCCTGTTGATATTCAAGTTATTTCCCAGCTTCCTCATTACATGAACAAACTGGTCACTATTTTTTTCCCTATAATACTGCATTAGTAGCAGTAATTTCGAAACTATTTCCATCTACCAGCATTTAGTAGTGATTTCTACAGCTGTTGGGGCTCATAACAAGCAGAATTTCTTATTACAAAATCTGACAGATAAAAATTTATACCTTTAGCAAACAGTGCATTTTATATTTCCTTCACTTCCTGACACACACTTTCACAGAAACAACTTTTCATTACTTTTTTCTTCACTGCTCTCCCAGAATGGAGGTCATGCCCTCAGCCTATGCTTGTGCTTGGTTACCTGGGTAAGGAAGTAGGCAGTTAGTTCAAATAAATTCATAACACAAGGATTTACTTATAGACCACTTTATTAGGAATGTGCACATCAAACATCAGAATATGAGAAATCTGATATCAGTGACTTTGACCATGATGGGGTTGCTGGCGCAGGGAATCTGGTTTGAGTATTTCAGAAACTGCTCGTCTCCTACATACAAGAGTCCTTAGAGCTGAAACTGAATGGCTCGACTGGTTTGAGTTGGCATTCATTTATTAATTAAATTGCCAAACCACTTAATCC
Organism: Tandanus tandanus; assembly: GCA_039654325.1. Lineage (NCBI taxonomy): Eukaryota > Metazoa > Chordata > Actinopteri > Siluriformes > Plotosidae > Tandanus > Tandanus tandanus. Next base: position 24,582,984 of record JBCNYH010000013.1, read on the forward strand.
TACTAGGATTGTGGGGAACCTGGACCTATCTCAGCCAACTCTGGACTAAGGTGGGGGATACAGTCTGAGAACCTCACCAGTCCATTGCAGGGCCAACACACACACACACACACAACCATTCACACTCACACCTAAGGGCAATTTTGTGCACGTGTTTGGACTGCGGGAGGAAACCCACTAAAGCACGGAATGTCAATCAAAGTCTACACAGAAATGGCCTCTTGCTTCTTGCTGTAAGGCGGATGTGCTAATCTCTAGGCCAACATGCCACCCTAGAAAGGTTAGAGTAAATAAAAGTAATTTTGATTATTATTATTATTATTATTCATTCATTCATTCATTCATTTTCTAAACTGCTTAATCCTAATAAGGGTCACGGGGAGGCTGGCGCCCATCTCAGCTGACTCTGGGCGAGGGCACAGTACACCCCGGACAGCTCACCAGGCCATCGCAGGGCAGAAACATGCTGAAGGCAACCCAATGGCCTACCCATTGGCAACCCTTTTACATGCCTCTCACCACAGACAGTGGTAGACATGGCTGGCCTTTGATACCCCAGTTAGTTGCACTGGGGGGACAGCAGTCACAACTGGGGGGACAGCAGTGACAGCAGTGACAATCCAGCACCCTACCACCGGGCCATCACTGCCTTATTATTATTATTATTGTTGTTGTTATTATTATTATTATTATTATTATCATTATTATTATCATCATTATTGTTATCCCAGTCTGCACCCATGATGCATTGGGACACTTTTGTCACTGACCTGTAGCAATATATCTGAGAGGGTTGCAAGTCTGCTGCAGAACCTGTTTTCTAGGATGAAACCACTATGGTGCAAGGAACAACAGCATGTCCACTGTAACCTCAGAATCCTGTTTTTGACTGACAGTAGTGGAATCCAATGTAATGTTCTATTGTTAGAGTCTATCTGATGCATGGAGATGTTTTTTCTGTTCCCCATGCTTGTAAAGCATTGGTATTTGAATTCCTGTATCCTTCCTGGCATCTCAAAATGATCTGCCAGTTCTCCCCTGAGCCCACTGATCAACAAGACTTTTCCACCATGGGAATCGATCGCACTGAATGTTTTTTTTTTTTTTTCCACACCATGCTGTATGAATTCTAGAGAATGCTGTGTGTAAATATCCCAGAAGTTCGGTAGTTTCTGAAATACACAAATCAATCTGCAATACCACTGAAATCACATTCTTTTTCCCACTTCTGATCTTTAACATGCCAGATGATTAGTTGACAGAAAAATTACATGAATGCACATGTGTACAGTGTTCCTAATAAAGTGGTATGAGAAAGTATGACCTAAACAAGTAATTGTCCGTAATTATTGCAGTACAGCACTTCCATCCCATCAGATCAGTGTGTAACTCCCTGCCCAAGCTACACTAGAAGCTTCTTTAAAATGTTGAGTTAAAATTATACATTGTATTTGTATAAACCTGAATATGTGGCTTTGCTTTTGAAAAGAATTATTATTAGAATATTCGAATAGAAACAACTAACAAAACACTAGTAATTAACCATTGATATACAATACCAATCAAAAGTTTGAAATCACCCACTCATTCGGATTTATTTATTTATTTATTTATTTATTTATTTATTTATTTATTTATTTATTTATTTATTTATTTATTTATTTTGTAAAGCTTTCAGCTTTTAAGCTCTTCTTTTAGCTTGTTTGAAATTATTGGCTGCTACTCAGGTCAGTCAATATGGGTTGTATCCCAGGGCATTTAGTGAGTGTGATCCCATAATCCCTTACCAAACACCAAAACCTGCTCAGGTCACTTGGTTGCATTTGTGCAGTTTTAATGCACTTCCTCTTATGCCTAGTAAAGCAATAGATGTGTGAAGAGATTTGTTACCCTTTAGATCCAGTGGTTTTATTTCAATTAGATGACTAGTTTAACTGAAATGTTAACCTTACTCATTATAACAGTAATGCTGCAATACAAAGAACCCCTAGACTATTGATATTTTATACACTGCCCGACCAAAAAAATATGTCACACACTCTAATATTTTCATGGACTGCATCTAGCCTTGATCACAGCATATAATCTCCATGGCATTGTTGCTCCAGTTGGTCGGGTCGAGGCTCAGCAACATTAATGCGGCAATAAAATGAAGTCAGCTATGACCTGAATGTACTGAATGTGCAGGTTATCACATCAATGTACTTTTTCTTCCCTGATGGCACGGATATAAAATGAGGACAAAAAAATTGTGAAAGAGTGGGGGGGGTTGAGAATGGTTGTATGTGTGTTGGCCCTGTGATAACTTGGCAATCTGTCCAGGGTGTACCCTGCCTTCACCCAGAGTTGGCTGAGATGGGCGCCAGCTTCCCCGTGACCCTAATTAGGATTAAGCGGCTTAGAAAATGAATGAATGAATGGTTCAGGGATCATGAGGAATTGTTTTCACATATGTATTGGCACCCCAGAGTCCTGACCTTAACCCTATTGATAGTTTTCGGGATGTGCTGGAGAAGACTTTATGGAGTGGTTTAATTTTCATGTTATCAATTTAAGACATTGGTGAGAAATGAACCCGACACTGGATGGAAATAAATGTGATGTTGCTTGTTTGTTGAAACAATGGCATGGAGCTCTGAGATCAAGGCTAAAGAAAATATCAGTGTGCAAATTTATTTATTTATTTATTATTATTATTTTTTTGGCCAGGCAGTGTATTTAATCTGACATATTTATATTTGTCGTGATTTAAAAAAAGAACCTGATGTTCCATAAGTATGGATGGTGATATCTTTTTCAGATGAGAACCAAGGCACCCTGAGGCTTAGTAACCTGACCAAAGGCATGTCAGGAAAATATGTGTGCAAAGCCAGCAACACAGCCGGGAGCAACAGCTGCCACATTAACTTGGAAGTCTCTACCAGTAAGTACTAACTCAAGCATGAAGCAGCACCTTGTGTGATTACATCTCCTAGACGAGACAAATCTGCTGTGACTGAAGTGTTTATTCCTCTGCAGTCAGCAATGCCTGGCTCATAGCAGGAGTCACAGTTGGTTCAGTGGTGGGTTTTGTGGCCCTCGTCCTGTTTCTGGTCTTCATCTTCAGGAGGGAATGTGACACAGAAGAGGAAACAGCCAATGAAATCAAGTGAGAACCAGCTTCTTCTCTACGATCTGTTTCAGCGATGGTGTAGGTGTTAGTGGTATCTTTTTTAATATACATGCTCTGTTTAATATGGGTGGGAATTGACCAAAACCAAATTCAGGAGATAATGAGGAGGGGGGATCAATTTCTTTACATGCTGGGGATCTCTTTTAGTCTTAACTGCATGATGTAGACGGATAAGGGAATGATGGAAAAACAGCATAACACCTTAAGAGATAAAAAGTGTGATGTGTTCTGTAATTCACTGCAGGGAGGATGCTCAGGCTCCAAAGCGGGTTTCATGGGCTAAGAGCACTACTGCATCAGACATCATCTCCAAGAACGGCACTGTGTCCTCTATAGCCAATAGTCCTGCTCCTCTAGACCCTCCTCACATGCCTAACAACCATTACCCATACTCCCCTAAGGGTTGTGACTCCTTTCTCTCTGCTTCAGGAGGCACACATCTGTACCCAGAAGAGCCCAATCCACTCTGTGGTCTCCCTGGATACCACGTCAACAAGATGCCTACCCATGGCCAAAACCACCACCAACCAAAGAACAGCTGCACAATCAGGACTGATGGATCTCAACCGCTGGCATCATGTCCTACCCCTGTACTCATCAGAGCCATGCCACACTGTGGCGCTGTGCCTGTGATGATGCCTGCTCAGAAACAGGCTGGTTCGCTGGTTTAGTCAAGTCAAATTCCGAAGCCTTTATCAAGTGGAGCAAATCAATCTGATAACTTTATTAGACAAATTCAATATTTTCATTTTTTTATACTTAAGGTTATAAATATTAGCAGTCTGTTTTATAAAGTGTATAGTATGGGTGAAGATAATTAAGATTTTGTTTTGTTTTTTTACCTTAAAGAGTGTATTATTACTCACATTAAGATAGTATTTTTTTTATTTCTGTTAGAATTTGACGTGGGTAATAACTCCATTTGATTTCACAGATTCTGTTTCTGGTTGTCAGATTGATTGAGTTTTTTGTTTCTAATCACCAGAAATGAGACTGCGGAAAGTAAAGAGTGCCAGCTTTGCTGTCAGTGCTGGTAGACTATGTAAACAGTTACACACATTACTCAATCTAATTCTGTGAGTTGATAAGGTTTCTGCATTGGTGCGTTCTACTTTAAATGTTACCTTGTGCCTCTGTTTAGCTCAGGAGTTTCTACATTTTGCAGCCCAGATCACTAAGAGTGGTTGGAAGATCTTTCAGTCTGAACAATAGTTTTAAACAAAAAAACAAACAAAAAACAAACAAACAAACAAAAAAAATAACATGTTATTTTTGTTGCAGTGCAAAGGAGAAAAAGCACACTATCCTTTTTTTTTGATAAATGATTGAATAGATGTATGACTTCCTGGTTGGTGCTTCAGTTCTCTACTCAGTTTTCACATTATTGTTGCCGCCAAAAAAAAAAAAAGAAAGAAAGAAAGAAAAACATGAATGTTCAGTAAATGTTTAACATAATTTCTCTTTTACATTCATGAATCTTTGATTTGTTAGTTGCTCCTTTTGCTGTAAAGCTTTTACTCCATGATTGTCCATGTGGTGGAAGCAAAGAGGCAAAAATATTAACAGTTCTTTTATGAAAGAGAAATTTTCCTATACACTTCCTATTCATTTCTTTAATAAATGGTTGCTGTCTATAGAATAAACTAAACAGCTGTTGAATTTTGAACCTCACTTTTCTATTGTTTTATATTCTTCACTAAAAGCCAGTGAGATTTACATTTGTTTTGTTGTACAGAGTTCAGTGTTGGTTTTATCTGCACATGGTTCCACCTCCTTATCATATGCTTATGCACTGCGCCACCCAGGTGTCACACCGCTTTGCAGCAAGAAGTTAGAATGATGCAAGTTGCATATTAAGACAGTCTTTAATGCAACCCTGGCAAAAGTATCCAAAACACGGTTCAAGTTCAAAGTTAAAAGGCAGGCACAGGTCAATCGTTCAGGCAGAGGGTTTATTAGAGGCAGAACACTCATAGTCAACAAACACAGGATAACATGGTCGAAGGCTAGGCAGAGAATCGAGGATTAGAGAACAGAAACAGGTCATGCACAAATAATCCAAAATACAGTGAACAAGGTTTGGTACGTACTGTCAGCAAGGGCACAGGAACAATACTTTGAAGTGAGTGCTTGTTAACCAGGTGCCTAAATAGTGCGGGTGTAATTGTGTGTGGGTGTAGGCAGGTGTGCTCACACCAGGATGAGGGGTAGAGTATGTTATCACAGTAAACAACAAGGAAACAAACCTGTACATGAGAAACACAAACTAAAATGGCACACACTCTCGCCTTGTTCATCCCTTTGATTTTGATCCACAGTTTTGGTAAGTAAAACTCCTTTTAATTCACTTACAACTTTAAACGTCAATGGTGAGGGAGCTCGTTATGTTACCGCTGCCATCTTATAAGATTTTTAAGGTTTTTTCACATCAAGCAGTCCTCAGGCATTTTTTCCTTTATTCTACACCTTACAAATGTTCTTCTTTGTGACTCAAACATCTTAAACGTGGATTCTTCTATCTATAGCAGTTCCCCCCCAGTCATCCACTGTCGAATGTCTGTGCTCTGTTGCCCATTTTAATCTTTTTTATATATATTTTTTTCCCTTTTCGTTTTACTGGCCAGTCTCAGATAAGACTTTTTCTTTGCAACTCCACTTCACTGTTGAAGTTGAGACTGGTGTTTTTCTGGGTATTATTTAATGAAGCTGCCAATTGAGGATCTGTCAGGCATCTCATTCTCAAACTAAAAACTCTAATGTACTAATGTACTTGTCCTCTTGCTGAGTTGTACACCGGCACCTCAGGTTTCTCGTTCTATCATGGTTAGAGCCAGTTTGTGCTGTTCTGTGAAGGGAGTAGTACACACCGTTGTATGAGATCTACAGTTTCGGGGCAGGTTCTCACATGGAATAGTCTTTATATATCAGAACAAATATAGACCGATGTATTTAAGAAGAAATTGTTTTGGGGTTTTTTTTTGGGTCATTTTGAGTCATTTGGGGGGGGGGGGGGGTTCATGTTTTCATCCTAACAGAATACCTCTGTCTGCCTCTGTAGATATTCCCTTCA
>JBCNYH010000013.1:24593584-24607965 GCA_039654325.1 Tandanus tandanus
CTATCATGTGTATATATATATATATATATATATATATATATATACATATATATATATATATAGTTCTTCGGTTTAAAAAAGTGGTAAATATTAATACTGTGGCAAAGGTGCTATATTTACAGAGTGATCACACTAGAGGTGCGATAGAAAAGCGACTGATGTGAATAGATTTTTTTTTTGCGAATATTGAAATGTACGTCAAGATGTTTTGCGACTCCACATGCAAGCAAGTATTTTGCGGCTTAAATATGCATATTGCGCGAAAGTCGAGAGAAAGTCACATGATAATTTTTAAAACATTGAAAACATTTTTTGGGTTTTCGGATGTTTGGCAACCTCCTGTTGTAAATCATTTGCGTTTTGTTCACTTTCTGTTCTCAAACCATTTGCTTTTTACTTTTGCCATATTACCACAAACAAAATGCAAATGAAATATGAATGATCAACAAATATATGGAATATGGCGGATGTAGGCAAGTCTTTTCGCGTAGAAGACTCCCACTTGTCGCTTTTCCGTGTGACCGAAAAACGAATAATTTGCATGCAAAACGTCAATTTTTTGACCTTCTTGTGACATGTGCGGACTGTTTGAGAAGAGTTTGAGACTATTCTGTGTCAGAGCCTCGTTTTGCGACATTTCGTGGAAATTTCAAACATGTTTGACATTTTGTGTGATGAGTTCACGAACCAGGCGACCAAAATTCAATGCCGCGAATGACGAGTGACAAATATGAGAATGAAAAGCGTCATTCTGTATGAAAAGAATGTCAGTCGCTTTTCTATCGCACCTCTAGTGTTATCACCCCCTAACATTTCTGGAAATGCTCTCTAAGGAAAAAAATAATACAGTTTGTAATTATTCAGATTTGTCAGACTAACATCATGGCATTTTCATGTAAAGTAATGGCTCAGATACTTCAAAGTCAGGCTTCTGTTTGTTCTTGTTCAGATGAATCCTCGACCTGGGATGCAGTTGTGGTGAACAGCTCAGTGTTTGCCCACTCTGGCTCAACAGCTGAGCTCACCTGCAGCTACAGCACACATGCTTCACAGGGCTTCACTCTGGAGTGGCTTTATGCTGCTCCTGGTACTTCTGCCATTCAAGCAGAGAGGGTGAGCATATAAAATTCGACCAAACCTTTTCACTGTTCATAAGCATTCATTTATATTTATCTGTACTGCTTATCTGTCAGGAAGAGAGGGAATCCCTTCTGACTGCAGGCAAGAGTCAGGATACAGCCGGAATAGGTTGCCAGTCTGTTTCAAGGCTAACACAGAAATGAACAACCATTCACTCTCACATTCACTATAAGCAATTTAGAGTAGCCAGTTGAGCCAATGCATATTGTGTTGGACTGTGGGAAGAAGGCAAATGAGTGTACAGAAATTACATGCACACTTTACACAGAAAGGCCCTCGTTGGCCACAAAATCTGTATCCTTTTCAAAGTGAAGCACAATGCTAACCACTGAGTCATCGGGCCACCTCTTGTCTTAAACATTTGCATTACACTGATCAGCCATAACACTAAAAACAATATGACCACTGACAGGTGAAGTGAATAACATTCATTATCTCATTACACTGGCACCTGCTAAAGAGTGGAATGTATTGGGCAGAAACTCAATGGTCAGTTCTTGTTAGTTGATGTGTTAGAACCAGAAAAATTTGCAACTTTAAGTATCTGAATGATGTTGAAAAGGGCCACATTGTGATGCTAAACAACTGGGTCTATTCATCTCCATGAAGGCAGGTCTTGAGGAGACTTCCAGCTATGTGATTATAAATACCTACAAAAGATGCTCGAAGGAAGGAAGGACATCCAGTGAACAGCCAAGGGTGTCATGGGTGTCCAATGCTCACTGATGTGCGCGGAGGGTGAATGTTTGTTGGAGAGTGTGGAGAGTGAATGTACAGCACAATGATCTGATCCCACAGAAGAGCTACAGTAGCACTGGCTATACTGGCTATGATAACGAGGTAATAGTGCACACAGTGCAGACCAATCAGGTGGTGTTAATGTTATGATGCTTTATCTCCTTTAACAAGTAGTTCTGGCTACAAGCGTAAAACCAGTTTTCTACCGTTACATATGCAGATATAAAAATGTAAGATAATGTTTTATAATATATTATTTTTAGTAGTACAGACAGGGCCCGGTGGTAGGGTGCTGGATTACTAATCCCAAGGTCAGGGGTTCAAGCCCCACTATTAACAGGCTGTCACTGCTGTCCCCCCAGTGCAGCTAAGTGGGTTGTCAAAGGCCGGCCATGTCTCTCACTGTCTATGGTGAGAGGAATGTAAAAGAACCATTGCTGATTTTCGTCAAGAGTAGGCTGCATTGCTGTCAGTGTGTTTCTGCCCTGCGATGGCCTGGCAAACTGTCCAGGGTGTACTCTGCCCTCGCCCAGAGTCGGCTGAGATGGGCGCCAGCCTCCCCGCGACCCTAATTAGGATTAAGTGGTTCAGAAAATGAATGAATGAATGAATAGTACAGACAGTTATAGTATACAGATAGACAGATAGATCGATAGACAGACAGACGGACGGACGGACGGACGGACGGACGGACGGACGGACGGACGGACGGACAGACAGACAGACAGACAGATAGACAGATAGATAGATAGATAGATAGATAGATACTTACACTGATCAGCCATAACCCTAAAACCACGAACAGGTGCTGTGTCATTAAAGTGGTACCTGATATATTTGTAGGATATATTTATCAGGCAGTAAATGAGCAGTCAAGCCGATGTGTTGGAAAATGAGAAAGTATAAGAGTCTGAGCAACTACAAAATGGCAAGTCTTGTGTTCCTGGTATACAGTGGTTATTGCCTGCCAAAGGAGGTCCAAGTAAGGTCCAAATTGAGCATCTGATAGCATGTGCTGCACAAACAAGCCCAACCCATGGAGGCCCCACCTTCAACTTATATGACTTAATGAATCTGCTGCTAATGTTAACGTTTAAGTGCCACGATGAATCAGAGCTGTTTCGGCAGCACAAGGAAGATCCATAGTATTGGGCAAGTGATGTTAATGTTGTTAATGTTATGGCTGATCTATGAACATACATACGTGCATAAATAATGTAGTGTAGTGAAAAAAATAATAATATAAGAAATCTATTTTAAAAAGAATTTAAAGAAATATCTTAGGAAGGGGAGGGAGCTTGCCTCTGTACCAAAACAATATAAACAATTTTTGCAAAAAGTTACAGATATTTGACATGGTATGTAAAAAGGTGCTAGCTGAAATGTGCCTTGGGATATTTCTATATTACTAAAACAAGAATTACTACTACTACTACTACTACTACTACTACTAAGAAAATAAATCTGTACAGTGGAAGGTCAGTATTTTTGTAACAGTAGGATGACATTATACAGTCTTTGTTGTGGATAAAAATGACGTCAGTGTTTGAACCAGTAGTAAATGACTTCCCTTCAAAACCTGTTGGTTCTAAAAATATTTTGCATGACACCATAGTTTTCTCAGTGTAGCACAGAGGGGTGGAATTCTGAATTCTAACTGCTCGGGTGATGATCATTTTAACAGGAGCTTTAACAGTATAATTAAAGTTTTAGGAAAAGGAAATGTGCTGTGTGTATTTTATATATTTTATTAGGAGTCGCCAATGCTAGAACATTGACTTCGCAGTTTCTCTTTCAGCTAAGCAGCATTAAAATAAATTACAGAAGAGAGAGAGAGAGAGAGAGAGAGAGAGAGAGAGAGAGAGAGAGAGAGAGAGAGAGAGAAACAAAGAGTGGCTGCTGAGTGAAAAACTACTTTGTTTCATGGACAGAATGCAACAGTAAACTCATTTTTCAAATTAATTTTTTTCAATAACAAGAATAAGTTGTCCTTTGCTTACAGGAGGGAGAAAATGACTCAAACTATTACTGGAAAAAGATAAATTACGTTTTCAAATTGTAATAGGAGCTCTGCTTTATGCGCTTTCTTATTTTGTGCAGGTGCTGTATTACAATGGGAAATCATACTGGCTGAACTCTTGGGAGAGCAGAATGGCTTTAGTGCAGAATCCTCCCGTATCTGGTGTTGCCTCTGTGAAGATCCACAGAGTGCAACCCAGTGACAGTGGACTGTATATATGTGAAATTACCAATCCAATCGACTGGTCTGGAAGTGGACAGGGTTTCATCAATCTGACTGTGCTGGGTAGGTGAACATCCAAGACTATGAGTTAAACTCGCTAATGATGGAATCCTGATATGAATATTTGAAGTCGTTATGTTATTATTTGTGGGTTAAATGAACACAAAGTGAAAAACAACAATTTTACAACAATCATTTTGAAGGTGATGAAATGTTATTACCTGATACCATTTCTCTCCTTGCACCTCTATTCAGTGGCTCCATCAGTGCCTGTATGTGAGCTAAGTGGTCACATTTACGTGGGGGATGATGTCACTCTAACATGCCACAGTGCCCAGGGGGTACCTACACCTATCTATGCCTGGAACAGACACCAAGACATTACCCCGCTGCCCACCAACAGCCCTGTAGCAGGTAAGGCTTTGATTGTCAGTAATTAATACTGCACCATTCTGGATCTGAAACCAACCCACAGTCTGAGATAAGGTTCTGTACCTGGAGCACACATAAGGTTTGCTCCCCAAACATTAAACAGGTTTGAGGATTTAATTAAGCCTTATCTAATCACACTTGAAATTTTGAAAGAAGAGGCTTGCATCTTGCTGCTCGGCCATAATAGCCCATTTGATGAAGATAGCATGTAACAGTTTTTGAGCTGGTATGGATGTCTTCTGCAATGTCTGCGGCCTTGGAATAGGGTTTTCTTCTCCACTGCTCTCTTCACGGAGCGAAGGCATCTTTCTGATGGTCCAGGTTGACCTGGTCGTGGTTCCGTAGTGGTCTTACCTTCACTGTTGAACTTTATATCCTTGACAGAGGAATATTCAAATTGTCGGCTATTTGTCGCTCTGACTGACCCACAATTCGACTCTCTGAAAATCTGACAACTCTGGAGCTTCTGGAGTGCGAGGCATGCTTGCATAATTTTAGCACAACTTTGTACACCTTTACACAGCAGTATGGCTAGTGTTCATTACATTTAAGTCATTAAATTGACTGACGACTACAGTTTTGAGGGTGTCCTTACTTATGTCCGGTCTCTGTACATCCTTCAAAGCATAATCTTCAACATGAATAAGTTCAAATATCCGTAAACACAAATAAAAAATGCTAAAATACTTGTTTAAGAGAGGGTTCCATGTCCAAGTTGTTGTAAAACAATAGAAATGTCCACTTATTTTGCCAATTTTCAATCTGCTTTTGTGATTGCTCAGGGTATTTCCTTATTATCCATATTCACTACCAGAATACTCTCCCTACTTACAGAATCCCAGAAGGTTTTCCCAAATTATATATAAAAAAATGAGAAGCCTCAAAACAGACATGACTTGGTGTAAATAGAACTCATCAGTTGCTAGGAAGACGCTAGTACAATCACGATGATTGGTTGAGAGCCAGACTCATTTAGTGTATCGATGTTAGCGAGTTTCAGTTGCGGACATTCAGGAACTGGTTCTGTAACTGTAATTGCTATTTTCTTAAAAGTAGCATTTCCTGATTAACGACATACAAAGTGATGTAACTCAGTCCGTTTATATATGGATACCTCAGTCAAATTTTCTACTTAATCCATATTATGTTGGAGTGGGTCACAAATGTTCTTAAATGGCCGAGTCACTCAATTCAGCAGAGTATGATTTTCACTGAAACTGAAGACAAAAAGACACACAAACATGCAACAACTGAAAGCAGCAAAGCAATTTAAACTCAGCATTTGCTGATGTCCATGAATTCAAAACTTCAAGTGGTCACTAATCCATCTGAAAGCCTTCACTTCGATAACTGTCTGACTGTTTATTGTACAAAAAAAAAGTCAAAATAAATGGATGCATTGTCCAAATACTTATGGACCTAAATGTACTTTTTAAGAAAAACATATCAAATGATTAGGTATTTTTCTTTGTTTTCCTTTTTTCCCTAATAGCTTGTTTGTCTCAGATTATGTGGAGTGTCCACCATACAAATGCTTGTGAATGAGGTGTGATTATGCAGATGGTAAAATATTAGAATAAACTCATCACCATAAACCTTGCAGCTTACACTTTTGTAAGGGATGCTGGTGCCAAAAATAAACCGAGAGCTTCTGACCAATTAGATCTGAGGCTGATAAGCACTCTGAAGTGAAACAGCTGGATGTCTGTGAAAGTTTCTGCGATAATTGGAGTTTGAATAACAGGAGGGTGGCACGAGTGCGTAACGGTTAGCACATCCACTTTAAAGCAAGAAGATCCTGGGTTCGTGTCCTGGGCTCGGCAAGGACAATTCTGTTTGGAGTTTGCATGTTCTCCCTGTGCTTGCGTGGGTTTCCTCCGGGTACCCCAGTTTCCTCACACAGTCCAAAGACATGCACATTAAGCTAATTGGCTAAATGGCTAAATGCGTGAGTGAGAGTAAATAACAGGACACGTGTAAATGTTTTCTGAGTTGCAGATCGGTGTAATGGTTCTCTTCTCTTGTCCAATGTGTCGACTGACATTACTGGAACATACACATGCAGAGCTTCTAATGACCTGGGTGAGGCTGCGTGCAGCATTGCTGTGAAAGTGGAACGTAAGTATAAGGACTCTGAATATTAATCAGAAAATGTATGTTAAAATCTTGCTGCTATTTAAGAGCTTTGTTGTTTGACAGACTGTAGAACTGCAGCAGTAGTTGGAGGAGTGCAAATGGGACTTTTTCTCATAGTCATTGTCGCAGCCGCAGTTTATTTCTTCTGCTACAAGAAGAGAGTTTGCTGTAGCACAGAGAACAAGCTGAGGTGTGTACTTAAAAAGAGATGATGACCAAATTTATTACTGCTGTAATTCGTATTTCTTTTTTTGTTTGTTTGTTTCTCAGGATGAAGGTTGACTTATCAGAAGAGCGCCAGTCAAAAGGTCCTCTGCTTTCTGCTTATTTTGATGGCGATCTGCCTCCACAGCTCAGAGTGTCTCATACAAGCCCACTGGTGTAAAGGTGGATTTCTTATTCATGACTATACATAGACAAATCGATTACTGTTACATATCACTGTAATACATGTACCAATTTTACACTTTCTAATAGAATTTTTATTTTTGTTTTCTTTTGATAAATTGCATGAGATACATGATTGAGCTAAATATGTATGTAAATATGCATTAGGGAAGTTATAAACAGCACAGAGATGAAGTGGTTAGCACATCCATCTCACAGCAATAAGGTCGTCCTAGGTTCAAGTCTCCGGCTCAGCTCGGGTGTTTTTGTGTGGAGTTTGCATGTTCTCCCCATGCTTGCGTGGGTTTCCTCTGAGTACTAATATATCGGTAACTGTTTAAACCTGGTCAGGGTTGTGGTTAGTGGTGGCTAAACAGAGTTTCCTGTATCATCAAAGCTCTGTTTTAATTTCCTTTCGATGGTGAACAATGCAGGAATTTAGTAGCAATTTACATCATGGTTGTAAGTATTTAAGGGAGTACACATCAGATGTGGGCGGAACTGTGGTGCAATGGTTAGCACGTCTGCCTCACAGCAAGAAGGCCCTGGGTTCAAGTCCTAGGCCTGGCAAGGACGTTTCTGTGTGGAAGTTGCATGTTGTCCCCATGCTTGCACGGGTTTCCTCCGGGTACTCCAGTTTCCTTCCAGTGTCCAAAGACATGCACATTAGGCTAACTGGCTGTTCCAGCTTGTCCCAAGGAGTGAGTATGAGCGTGATTGGTTGTATGTGTTGGTCCTGAAAGGCACTGGCAAGTTGTTCGGGGTGTACCCCACCTTCAAGTTGGCTTAGACAGGCTCCAGCCTTCCCAGGACACAAGTAAGATTAAACAGTTCGGCCAATGAATGCATTAACTGGGGAAGCTATGCAACATACAGGTGCGCCAAAACTGACTGTAAGACATCTAGTCCCCTATTACACTAATTCAGGGACCACCTAGAACTATACTGATAAGGCATTTATTACTGGTGGCAATTATTTTTGGTTTTGTGCTATTTATGTCACCTCTAAACTTGCAATCCTTACAATCACTTGGTGCACATCTGGAAAACTCCAAAAAAAAGCAACCTTTTACTATCCTTGCCTGCTAAGCTTAGACTCTCTTTATTTCATTTGCAATGTTGGTAATTCTGAAAAAACACTGAAATTTATGACGTGTTTAGTAAACTGCTGAATAATATGTTTACTAATCTCTTCAAGGAACAAGCAGCTATTAAAGAACATCCCAATACAAAGCAACATCCAACTTTTGGAACAAAGTGTAAACATAAAGACAGAACTTTTATAAATATGTTATGACAATGGGTTATGATGTGAAGTGTTTAAATAATAAACTTTAAAAAATCCATACATTTCTATTCTTTTAATAGTATTTTTTGATACTCTCTTTTGTGATATGCTGTCATACATATAATGAAACACTGATGCGATATGTGCTGAAATAATTCCTGGTAATTTATGTGATGGATGAAGGCAAACAGTACAAACTCCAAGTTTGTTTTGCAGTCAAATCAAATTCACACATTTTCCCTCTTAGCCCACATGATTTACTGAGGCACATGCAGTGTCTGGTCTTTTTTCCCCTTAGTTCTGGAGGCAAGGCTGTTACCACACCTAAATAAAGGAAGTTTTCCACTTTTAGGTTTGCCTACTTCAATAGCCATTTTTACTTAAGTAGCCTTCTGTGTGAACATATGGGCTGTAATTTAAACACTAAGCATTGGGTCACATTTAATTTTTAACCAAACAATTCATTTAAAATGATCCTTTCATTCTAAAATAACAGACTAACCCAATGGTAAGTCATTTTCCTAAATTTGGAATCAAAGTATTTCCTTTACCTCCAGTACTTACAGCAAAACAGAATGGCTTCATTTGATTTTATATTAAAATTGACCCGGGACATATGGAATTGAACTTTCAGTACCCTTTGACACCCCTGCCCTACTGTTCATATTTAGTAACCCTGTGATTCAGTACACCTGGGATATCTGGGCAAAGCACAGACACCTTGAGCAAATCCGTGCACCCAAAATATCAAACTGTTTACTTGGGTTCCTATTTGGGTAGAGTTTAGTCTGCACTCCATTGTGTCTAAGCTTTTACTGGGTTTTCCGGTTTCCACCCACCTCCCAAAAACATGCAAGTAGGGCTGCACCAAACTGCCCCTTGGTGTGACTATGTGTATGGTGCCCTGCAATGGCCTACTATTCAACCTAGGGTCTATTCCTGTCTCATGGCCACTATGTTCCTGAAATAAACAGACGGACACACCTCAAAAAAAAAAAACACAAAAAAAAAAACCCCCTTTATTTATGAAATAGAACCACATGGTGGCTTGGTGTGTTTCCACAGGGTGATGCATGTATAAACTATATTAACAGGTGAAAATAGAAGGTATGTTGTGTCAACAGGGAACTTCAGTTCAGCCTGTTGATGAATTGTAAGGGTCCACAATGATGTCACCTGGATCTTCATGAGGGCCCTGCATGAGTGCTGATCTTATTATAGTGCACACAAACATTTTTGCAAGTACACAGCGGAAGACAATATTAAGGACATGCCCGTGGGAGATATATGAAAATACATGCAATATATTTAACCCAAGAGACCATAATAATAGCAACATCATCATGTGGTGCACTGGTATTTGGAGAGGGTTTTTCCGTCATTACCTTCCACCCATCCACTTTCCTCCGCTTATGCAACCCAGGTGTCCCTCTCCCTGGCGACATTCTCCAGCTCCTAAACAAAGCTAGGCGGCTCAGCTCCCTCTGCACCAGTACATCACCCCCATTACTGCTGACGCAGCACCAATTCTTTTATCCATCTCTCGCTCCATTCTACCATTACTTGTAAACAAGATCCCAAGATACTTGAACTCCTGCGCTTGAGGCAACGACTCGTCGACTCTTTTTCCAATTGAGAACCATGGCCTCAGATTTGGAGGAGCTGTCTCTCACACTCAGCTGTGAACCACTCCAGTGCATGGCGAAGGTCACGGCCTGAAGAAACCAACAAAAGCACATCATCCACACAAAGCAGAGATGCAATCCTGAAGTTCCCAAACCAGGCACCCTTTTCTCCATGACTATACCTTGGGATCCTGTCCATGAAAACTACACACATCTGTGACAAGGGGCAGCCCTGGCGATGTTAAACACACACTGGAAATGACTTGAACTTAGTGCAGAGGATGCAGACACAGCTCTCGCTTTGATTATCCAAGGTCCGGATTGTAAGAGTGGCCCTGGATCCCCTGTACTCCCTCAATACCCACAAAGAATCCCCAGGGGGACACGGTCATAGACTTTCTCCAAGCCCACAAAACATTCCATCATCTCCATTTGTTTATTTGTCAATCAGTACACTTTAAATTCCTTGAGCAACAGATCAGCAGCCTTTCTGTAATAAACAATTATTTTCTTCTGCAACTTTATGCTTACTTTCACACTCAGTGGAAAGAGAAAAAAAAATGGTGACCCTAAAAAATGGTGAAATTGCTATAAAATGCTTTTTGACCACAGCGAATGCACACCCCTTCCATCATCATTTGTGAAACACGGAAATGCGGAAACCAGCCATTAGGATGCACAATCCACCATAATGCAGTGACAATTACTTAACACTGCAGTGTAATCAAGCAATTTTTTTTGTTTTCCTACAGCATGTATTCTAAGAGCAGGGCATCTAATAGAAAACATACACGACCAACAAAAAAAAAAAAGAATATTTAGAACTACAAATATAACATTCTTTCCAGCTTCTCATTCATTATGTAATCCAATATTGATTAGTGTCTTTACTCTAACAGTTCATGATAAGCTTGAAGTCCTGATTTCATGATCAAGACTCTGTCAGTAAATTTCTGGAGATGATCATCCTCATCACTTCGTTGGTTCCTAAAGAAAGAGTAAGAGTGTTTAAACTATGAGTTTAAAGTAATATATGACCAATTAGTGATACATTTTGAATATCATTCTACAAAAAGTGTTCTGCGTCATGGATTTTCAATAATAAGACCTTCTAATATCTGGTGCACACGGATATCTCGAACAAACTGCTGCACTGCGTAGTCCTTGAGGTAGCCATATCCCCCATGCATCTGCAGAGCCTGATTACATATCTGAAAAATAAAATTAATAAAACTGTCGTCATTTAAAAACCAGTCACATATTTATCTACACTGATCTGAAAAACTACATTTTTATAGATGGGTCATTCTCTGAAACCTGTACCATAAAGTGTGACATTCACAAGCCCCAAATT
Organism: Tandanus tandanus; assembly: GCA_039654325.1. NCBI lineage: Eukaryota > Metazoa > Chordata > Actinopteri > Siluriformes > Plotosidae > Tandanus > Tandanus tandanus. The sequence goes on from JBCNYH010000013.1 coordinate 24,604,927, forward strand.
TCAGTGTAGTCCTGGAATAAATCTGTATGGAACACCAAATTTATTTTCAAATTCATTCACGTATGGACACCAAATTCATCGCATTTGTTTTTGGTGAATAAATTAATTACCGCTCGACTACGTGTGAAATAAATACACTTCAAACTCAATATCATAAAATGGAACCTCAACCTTCACAGGAAAAATGGGTCGGTTCTCTAAGCAACTGGCGTGGACACCACTGGTTACGCACGGAACCGTAAATTGATGTGCGATTCTCAGTCCACAAAGAAAAACATAGAAATTTCTACTTTGGATATAAATTTTGATTCTAGATCTTTTGCACTTTGAGTTGATATTTTGGCGATATCATGGCATGAAACATAAGGAACAAAAAAGCCCCAAAAAGTCACAATTTTCGCCTACACATTGCAACCAATTCTGCAGAAACATTTCAGTATTTTTTATTTTTTTTGCTGGATGTATCAGAATTATTTTGTCTGACATGTTGTATGTGTCCATGTGGTATGTTTTGGGCAGGATTGCTCTTTTAATTCTTTATAGTTTTTGGAAAATATTAATCCAAAATGTGAACCTTTAAATTTGACCCAGTTTCAGAGAATGACCCACATATGAAAACTACAGAAAACTAAATTTTTTCGTGTATCTCAAAAATAAGTACAATTATAGCACTATGAAATCTTTCAGTCCAAAAGTAAAAAGGAAGAAGACTAGATCAGGATTAGATCAACTGGCTACTCTAAATGGTCCATAGGTGTGAAAGTGAGTGTTAATGCCTGTGCTTCTCTATGTGTTAGCCCCATGACAGACTAAGCCAGTGTCCACTGGGACTGGCTCCAGCTCACCTGCAGCCCACAATGGATAAGGTACAAAAAACAAATGAATATTTATGATCACAAAAATCGCACATTTTTATAATATTTTACAATGTTTTACACAACAATCTGAATATTTCAGCATATATTTTTTTAATGATATACATTTTTACTATGTACTAACAGTGAAGCATTCGTCAGTGGCGAAGAGTTTTGCCATGGAGCAGAGTGAGACCGCATCTGGTCTATTCTCCTGCAGAGCAACGGCCGCCTGACGCACCAGCAACCGAGATGCTACCAGCCTCGTGGCCATTTCAGCCAGCTTAAACTGGAGGAACTGAACCCAGTACAAAACACAATCAGATATTACAAAAAGACAAAAAACTGCAAGCGCACACTACTGTACACAAAGGCAAACTCATGTTAAAATCAGAATGAAGTAAAAGTAAATCACACACACAGACTCTTCACCTGGCTGTTTGCAAGAGGCTCTCCAAACTGTTTACGCACACACATGTGATCTCGGGCAAGCAGGACAGAAGCATGAGCAGCTCCCAGAGAGCAGGAGGCTGTGGATTCAGCAGAAGCTAAACTCAGTGATTGGCTGAGGCAAAGGACAAACAACCAGCATATGAAAGAGCAGGAGAGTCCAAACCTTGGACTGGTACTGTATTTCCATCTGATATTAACAGGAATGATTATGTACAGGGCGCATGGTGGCGCAGTGGTCAGCACTGTCACATGTGTGTGCCCCCCACCGCTTGCGTGGGTTTCCTCTGGGTACTCCGGTTTCCTCCCACAGTCCAAAAACATGCACAGTAGGCTGATTGGTGGTTCCAAATAGCCCCTAGGTGTGACAGTGAGTGTGAATGGTTGTATGTGTGCTGGCCCTGTGATGGCCTGGCGAGCTGTTCAGGGTGTACCCCACCTTTGGCTGAGATGGGCACCAGCCTCCCCACGACCCTAATTAGGATTAAGCGGCGCAGAAAATGAATGAATGAATGATTATGTGCAGAATTGCAAATATCTGCAGCATTATTTTAAAGTCATAAGAGTGAAATAAAATAAAGTCCAGAAATGGTGAAAATCTGCCTGAGAGCCCTGCACATGCAGGAGCCCTACACAGAGGCTGGGTTTCCGGTGCAGCCTTGAGCAAATGTTTTATGTAGTTTCTCTGCCTGTGTTCTCTGCCTGAGTGATCTTATGTAACAAAAGCTGGGTTAATTTTGCCTTAAAAATAAATAAATAAAAAACAACCATCTCATGTAAGTACAAAAACTTTGTTTTGTGATAGTTGAGGGGTTTTGTTTTTTCAAGTTTCTCATTAGGCAGGTTAATCTGGCTAGTTAGGAAGAGGAAGGGGAAGGAAAAGTTTCAGAACTGCACATGTGATTTGATTCAACCCTACCTCTACAACAACAAGAACAGTCTGCAAAAGCCTTTCCTGAGAGCACACAAAACACAGCCACTTCAGCAAGTGTAATAACTGAGCTTAGCTGAAGTTGACCGAAGAAGAAAATTTTATATTTTGTGCTCACTTTTCACAATGGGGCTTATAATATCAATTTTCAGAATTATGAACTCAAACTTGTATGACTAACTCACCGATGTTAATTCTTCCCCCATTAAGGCCAAGCATGGCGATGTTGAAGCCCTGTCCCTCTGCTCCCAGCCGATTAGTCAATGGAACCGCACAGTCTTCGAAGATTACTGCTCTTGTGGGCTGCGAGTTCCAGCCAACCTGCAGAACACAAGCAGCTGGACTGAGTGTCATATTACTGCCCTCTAGTGGTTCAGCAGTGTAGCAGTTACAGAGGGCCACCAGTGAATTGTACTGCTTTTGCTTCAGTTCAGAGCACAGAGCACCCGTACAACAGGGATATAGAATCTTATCCGCAAAGGGACGGTGTGGGTGCAGGTTTTCATTTCAACCAAGACGTAGCCACACCTTGCACCTGTTTCAATCACTGATCTCAAAAAATAAAATAAAAAATAATAATAATAATTCAATTTTGAAGCTGGGTGGCAGCCATCTTGGTGAGACCACTTTACAGTTAAAAGTTATAAAAATTATATAAGTTAGGGTATTCTGACCATCAGACCTGTGCTGGCTTTCAACAGCTCCATTCTGAGACCTTAAAGCAAGGTGGTCTCACCAAGATGGCTGCCAGCCAGATTTAAAATCGAAACTCTAATGTGCAATCTAGTCTAATCTAGTTATATA
>JBCNYH010000013.1:24620510-24631316 GCA_039654325.1 Tandanus tandanus
ACTCTGCCCTCGCCCAGAGTCGGCTGAGATGGGCGCCAGCCTCCCCGCGATCCTAATTAGGATTAAGCGGTTCAGAACAATGAATGAATGGTGTGATACTCCCATATTTCCCATAATAGCAAGGCACGAAATTATTTATTCATTTTGTTCCACCGCAATTTGCCAACAGTTGTAGTTTTGTATTGATTTAAAAAAAAACAATGACACTGTACTTTTTATTCATTTAAACCTGAATCTGCCTGCAACACTGCAAAAAACAACAACAACAATGCTGTTAACTTCTAAATACACTATAAACAGTTGTATACCCTTGCTGTTTTAAACATGTCAAAAAATTTTTTTAAATAAAAATAAAACGCTTGCAATATAACTGCATTGCAGTATAATGCAGAGAAACCAAGAAGGTCCTAGCCAAAGCTCTGACACTGAAGATTCTTTAGAGACTTAATAAGTAACTTGTAACAAACGTCTGCATATCAAAAACTTTAAACTTCACTATACATACTGTAGCTCTTTTTAAATCTGTATGTGGAGAATCCTTTGTCATGTCCTATAGGAAATTGCTGCAGAAGCTATATAGAATGACACATTCATATAAAACCATGCTTTGGGTACAAAAAAATTTGGCTTGACGAATCCCTAGGGGCACAGTAGAGTCCATAATCAAGAAGTGGAAATTGTTTGGTACCACTAGGACCCTTCCTGGATCAGGCTGTCCCTCCTAACTGAAAGAGCAAGGAGGAAACTGGTCAGAGCGGCTACCAAGAGGTCTATGGCAACTTTATAGCAGTTACAGGAATTTTTGGCAAAGAGTAAATAAATAAATAAGTGTACATGTCCACCACAAGGCTTTCCACTACATTTTGGATTGTGGCTGTGGAGCTGTGATAATTTAGCAACAAGAGCTTAAATGTTATAAGACACTGATGTCATGTGAGGGTGTCTGGGGTGCAGTCTGCGTTCCAGTTTATCTAAAAGTAAAAAATTTTTACTTTACTTAAATTAAAAATTTGGGTTTAAGTCAGGCATTTAAACAGGACAATTGATATTTTCCTGTTAAACCATGTCAACTTGTTTCTTCATTGTGCTTGCTTTGTGAACAAGAACACAGCCATTTTGGAACAGGTTTGAGCCTATTGATTTCAGTAAAGAGAAATTGTAAAGCTACAGCATAGAGAGACATCTTATACAATTGTGTACTGTGAAGCAACAGTTTGGGGAAGGACACATATGGTTGTAATAGTTAGGTGTCCACAAACCTACACTGTATCTCTAGCAAGCAATAGCTTACTTAGAACGTGGTTCTGAATTCCTAGACCCTGGAATTGTTTCCTTTGTTTTGTTTTTTTAATGTTTGGACCTCCAGGAAAGTGATGCTGCTTTATTGTCACCATATGTCTTTCTAAAATCTCAATATATGCCTCCACGTCAATGTTGCATTCACACACAAAACTCACCCATGCTGTGGGCATTGATCACAGATGCTATCTTTGGCAGTTTTGGTTGAAAATAATCTGGAACGTTATTTTCATCTTTAATGGGGGGACTCGACATCTGTTATTCCTGAAAACAAGCAGAATGTGGACTCATCTGACCACAGCATACATTTACACTGTCTTTCAGTCCATCTGAGATTAATTCATTCCCAGAGAACTTTGTGGCATTTTGGGATAGAAATGATGTATGGCTTCCTCCTTTCGTAATACAGTTTCAGGTTGCATTTCTGGACGGAGTGGCATACTGTGTAAAGTGACTAGTTTTCCGACATATTCCCAGGCCAAAAGGGCTGCACCTATCACAGTAGCATGCCTCAAGCAGTGCTTGAAGGCTTTGAAGGTCACACATCCAACGGTGGTTTTCAACTTTACCCTTTACATACTGAGATGTCTTTAAATTCCCTTTTAACAATATTATGTATTGTAAATTATGTACTGACTAATTTGCCTGCAGTCGGGCATTAAAATGTTTAATTTGAACTAAAATTTTGGTACAAAAGGTGTGAGCCATGACCTTTTTTGTTTGTTTGCAAAGACTGGGCCTTTTGTTGAACACTACTTTTATATTCAAACATGATATCTCACTTGCTATCAATTACCTCAGGACTGTTACTTGAATATTCTGTAAAAACTCTGTCTCAACTCTGTGTGTTGCAGAAATCAAATTTTAACTTTATTCATGTAAAAATGGCACAGTAATTTACATAGAAATAAAAAGGAGGGAAAGAAATGGGAAAAATTAGAAATAAATATGTTCAGGGAATTTTTTTAAGTGTAAAGGAAAAATACTATATATCGGTTTATCAATGCATTTAATAAGATATGTGAATATAATATGATATTTTATTTATGTATTGAGCAGTTATTTTGAATTTGTGTATGTATTTTCGATTTTGGCAAGCTTGGTAGATTAAGGATCACATTAAAGGATCAATTATTATTATTATTATTATTTATTTATTTTTCAGTATATGCTTAGTAAACAAACCTAACAAATATAAGAATACAGCTTGCATGGTCAGTAAAAGTATTCCATGAACTGAAGAGATGGTGAGGTCATCAAAGTGGTGTTTTGTTAATTCTGTTTAAAAGTGATGAGTGTTCACTGAAGCATGACTGTGTTGGTGACTTTCAGGCTCGTAACTTCATGCGGGATATGAAAGTTGGTCAACAGGCTTTCTTTTACCACAGCAACTGCAAAGAGCCAGGAATAGCAGGAATTATAAAGGTGAACTTGGGGGAAGATTGTAAGTTTAAAAAATGCAACTTGATATTTCTTTTAAAGATGACCTTAGTGTTACTGATGTTGCAGATTGTCAAGGAAGCGTATGTCGACCATACGCAGTTCGACAAGAAAGATGTGCACTATGATCTATCCAGCAAACCTGAGAACCCGAAATGGAGTATGGTAGGGTCCAACAACATGGATACACATGAGTTTAAAGATGCCCATTCACTAGTGAATAGCCGATGTGTTTTATCTCCAATTATCAGTTCATTTTGGCTGAATATGATAGTTTCCTGGTGAAATCACTTAGTATTTTTCATTCAGATCAGAAGAATGAACTTGCGCATGCAACACTGATCCAGAGAAGGTGGAAAAGTTTTATGTTTCCTCAACACACCCAGTGCAGACGTCATGAACACTTGCATAGAGGAGTAATCACATGGTTTCAGAAAGACACCAAAGATTTTATTTTAAATTTTCAAGAGATAACACTATATTTCATGTTCATGTTCATTAATATGCCTGGGAAGTGAATGGGCACCTTTAATGATATTCACTTCCTGACCAAATAAAGTTGCACACACTAACATTTTCATGGAGTGCATTTAGGCTTGATCACACCATGTAATCACCATGGCATTGTCCCTCCTGTTGGTCAGGTCGAGGCTCAGCAACATTAATGTGGCAATAAAATGGATTCAGCTGATGATCTGAATGTACTGAAAAAGCAGGTTATCACATCACTGGACTTTTTCTTCCCTGAAAGCACAGATATAAAATGAAGACTCAAATAATAAAAGAGTGGTTCAGGGAGCATGAAGAACCATTTTCACATATGTATTGGCTAGTGATGAGCGATTCGTGAATGAATCGTTGACCAGATGAAACCAGGATAACCTTGAGGGGGGAAGAAGGAGAAGGAAACGAAGGGCTCATGATCCAAAGCATGCCTCATCATACCCCTTCTATCAAGTCAATGAAATGACTTGAGAGAAGAAGCAGGATGAACTCTGAAGCCTCATTCACACAAAAAGCGACAAGAAAGTCAATGATCACGCGCAATACGAGAGGCAACAAGGCGAAAATTTTCTCATGCGACAAAAAGCGGTCGGCCGCAGAGTTCAGTTGAGCTGAACCTTCACGCGGCACGAGTCGAGCGATTACCGGACTGAGCTAAAAGATACTGTTGATTGACAGCTACTTCCAAACACGGAGTTTGCCATAAAGTTTCCAGATGGAAACCATGCACATGAGTTTAAATGTCCCGCTCACATCAACATGGAAGAGGAGCTTATAATAGCCGTTTATAAATATCCTGTACTTTATGACTGTGCACAGAAAGTTTAATATTTTAAATATAATAACCCAAAATGTGATGCCTGGGTCCACGTTTCTGAAACGGTTAGCATTTCCTGTGAGTTTATATTTATATAAGTTTATTTAGAGCTGCATGAAATGTATATTATGTGGGTTGAGCAGTAACTCGAGTACATGGTTTTGATAACGTCTTTTCCTACAGAATCGTGTTAACAGATACATTTTAACAAAAATAAATTAATCAGTAGATAAAAACTGTGCCGTTCAGAATAAAGTACTGCTGAAGGTGTACTCCATCTAAATGGAGCTCCTGAAGAAGTCTATGATTCTCCCTGTGATGATCCCGGGCTTGTATCGTTCGGTGAACCCAGCAAGAGCTGTGACGTTGTGGTGCTCTTTCTCAAATAGATAGCGGAGATAGCGAGATTCAGTTGTTCGTGGTTCAAGATGCACAAGAGTCTCTGTTCTATACTGGCTGTATGATAATAATAATGATAATAATCCATATATGATGATAATATGAGTTAAAATAAACTCAAACAATACAAGAGAATGATAATAAAAGCTCCCACGGACCTGCTGTAGGGAAGTACGGTTCTGCTCACAGTTTCACTCGGAAAGATTAGATGAGAGGTGAAGCGATTCGTTTCTCTCGCCAGGTGATGTCGCATGTCACTTCCTTTGTGAACGCAGCTTGAGTTCTACAGAGCTATACTTACTTCTGAAATTCATTCAAATGCTGCAAAACTGGTAGGCTAGTGCTTTACAATAGGTAATAATGACTCAGGACATATAGAGAAAACAACCCGAAAGCTTCTTAAGCTGAAAAAAAAAAGGCTGTTCTTAAATGTCTGAGACAGTGACTTGGCTTCACGCCAATTGAGCATACAGAAAGACCCAAAGACAAGCAGCACCTGAAAGCCACTGAAGTACCAACTTGGCCATACAAGTCCATGTGTAAGTTGTTACTATAGGAATGGCATGAAACACATTAATGTAAATTAACAAACACCCTCTGACCAATCAGAATTGAGCATTCAACAGCGCTATAGTATAAACATAAATATTTGTTCTTATACATCATCAGTATTGATAGTTTTTTCCATTTCAGAATAATAATGTTTTTCCTCATAGGTTTTCCTATTGATTGATGCTTGTGTGTAGGTTGATGTCCAATTTGAGAGGATGACTAAACGCTTTATTCCACTGAGTGAGCTGAAGAAATATCACCTGAAGCACAAGCGCAGTGGAGGAGCACTCCGTAATATGGCCCTGTTCACCAGAGCTCGGCTTTCAGTGCAGCCCTTAACCGCAGGTCTTACACGCAGACACGTGTACACATGCATACATACACAAAACACCACCTGTTGTGGTCTTTCTTCGGTGCACATTGCTGGTGAAATCTTTCAAGTATTTTAACTTGTTCTACAGAGAGGGAAAATAAATACTCAGATTTACACTCATAGTCTTTTGACTTTGTACTGTACATATAAATACAAGCATATACAAAGTCAAGCATGTATTCATCTGCATAAAACAAGATATTTAAAATTTGGCGGTTCCAAAAAAAATTGCGACGGGACCTCACTGCTTAGGCTGCTGCCCCCGCGACCCGACCCTGGAACAAGTGGAAGAAGATGAAGATGAATGTTCCAAATCGCCCCTAGGTGTAAGTGTGTGTGTCTATGGCCTGCGATGTACCCCACCATGCCTCCCCTTTGACAATTCATAATAAAAGTATTCTTGTTGTATGTTCTTTATTTTAGCGGAAGGACTCCGATTTTAAATAGAACCCAGTGGTTTTAGAGATGTTCGGCCCCAAACTCTGTCAAAGATAACAGATCCCACCAGATACGAATCTATATATTTTATAAAGCACATCTCTGGGATAAAATATTGGATTTATACGATCTCTCTATCCGCTCAGTGTGCTCCAAAAGTTTTTCCTCCCAGACAAAATCTTTTGGACAATCTAAGAAAATGGGTGGTGCTTATTAAAGATAATGTCGAGTTAACTAAGAACATGACCTGCTTGGAGCAGGGCTGAGATGCAACATAAACTACCATTGCAACACACCTTGCGAAAATCCTGCTCAGCTTTCGAAGCACTTCAGGAAGTTACTCCTGAACTTACCCCAATACACCTTTCACTCATTCACGTTTGAGGCATTTGGCCGCGTTCTCTGAGTTCTTGGTTGCGGAAGTTGTCACTGAAGTACGCTCATTATACGTCCATGTTGTCTATGTCCAGTATGTAGAACTTGCGAATCGCTGTTAGCTCGAACACAATGCCCAATGTTCATATGCTTACCGCGATCATTTTATACTGCATCACGTCCAATTTACGAGCCATTTACATCTATAATCTGTGTTTCGTGATCATAGGACCCTGACTACGGTTTTTTGTAAATGTTTTAACTACCATGTATGAGATATGTGACAAACTTGCCATCTGCTAGACACCATGGATACCCGGCACTAATTAAAAGACTCTTCTCATCAGAATATAATGAAACTCCTTTTTGTTTTTGGGAAAAGTATTAAAGAAAATGTCCTTAAGATCGCATCCATCTCGGAAACACGAAGTATTTACAGTTTAACCGAATTATAAAACTTTTAAACAAATGATAAAAATGTAACACAAAACTAGAACAACCAAGGAAACCTAGAGAGTGATTAACTTATTTTAAGTGATGGTCCAGTAACTGGAAATAATATATTATTTTAAATGAAATAATTAAAATTAAATAATATATTTTCAATTGCTTTAATAATACTAAAATGTATTTGTTCAGTTATTTTATAAATAGCCTACATGACAATCAGTTATTAATTTTTCACTCTTCATGATTTAGATTTTTAATGTTCATTTTAAGTGAGAGATTATTCTAGTATATGGCAACAGTCTGAATAGTAAGGGGGTGATCACGTTTGAGGTGCGATAGAAAAGCGACTGATGCGAATTTATTATTATTTTTTTTTTAGATTTGTAGCGAATTTTGAAATTTGTGTCAAGATGTGTTGCAACTCCACATGCAAGTGAATGTTTTGTGGCTTAAATACAATTTTCGTGACTGATTTGTGAGCAATTTGATTGGTTTGTGGACGTTTGGCAAAAAAAGCGAATCAGTCGTGTTTTGTTTGCTTTTTGTTCTCAAACCATTGCATTAGTACTGCAAACAAAATGCGAATAAAATACAAATGATGACTATACGTAATATGGCAGATGCCAGCCCGTCTCACAGTTTCCGTGTGGAAATCTCCAACTTGCCGCTTTTCCTTGTGAACAAAAAACAAAACATTTGCGAGCAAAATGACAACTTTGCGACATTCTTGAGACATGTGCGGACTGTTTGAGACTATTCTGTGTCAGAGCCTCGTTTTTCGACATTTGCAGAAATTTCAAATGTTTGAAATTTTTTGCGATGAGTTCTCGAACCAGGCGACTGAAATGCAATGCTGCGAATGTTGTGCAACAAATTTGAGAATGAAAAGCGACAGCCGTGAAGTGTGTCCATATGAAACGTGGTGATCGCGGGGGTTAGAAAGTGCATGTGTGAAAGGGGTATAAGGCAGTAATCCTGTTTCGTAGTACAGGCCTCAAGTGTTGTTCGCTTACTCGTATCTTTAGGATCATTTTCTTGTTCAAACTCCCAGTTCAGGAGTATTTCATTTTTGGAACATTTGTTGGAACAAAAGTATTTGTTCTCTCTAAGCATTTTGATATATGTAAATTGATTTATAATCCCTGGTTTATGATAAATAGGGCCAACACCATAGTATGAAAAACAACCCCACACCATGCTTTGCTGCGTAACCACAGACCAGTTCGGTGGTGTTAATGTTATGGCTGATCAGTGTAAATATAAGCATCATTTTTTTAGTGCTTGGGTGCAAATCCTTTGCAGTCAGTGACCGCCATGAAATCTGGAACTCATGGACGTCACCATGCTGAGTTACCAAAATACAAAAATAGTCCTCAGGAGTCCAGACGCTCCCACCGAAAGGACCACTTCAGAATATGCCAATATAGAACATGCATAGCAAGTTTGAAAGCCACAGCTTCAGCTGGGTCCCGAAACTAAAGTGTGATGGATGGACGGACGGAACCCATTCCTATAGCTCCCGTGCCACTTTGTGACACTGCAAATATGTACGTCTTTCCCCTCTTTAATAATCTTTTTAGAAAGTCAGCCGTTGTGGGTGTAAATCTGAAGTGAATCTGTATATACACTGATTTCTATAAAGATTTCTTCTCACATGTGATCCTGACTTCTTTTTTCTTTTTCTTTTCAGAGGAATTTGACTTTGTCTTGGGTTTGGAAGATAGAGACCCCCTTTAAAACTACTGTCATTTATACCCTGTATCAGTCTTTAAGTTTTCACTTTTCTGTATATAACAGCCATAGTCCTGAACCAATATCACAAATGTTCAAGAAGTCCATACACATCTGTAACCACCAACTTTATTTTTGGTTTATAATTTTCAATAAAATAAAACTTAGAATTTTGAAGACAGACCACATCTTGCTTTTTTTTCTCCATAGAATTTTGGAGTAAATTAAGCCAAAGTGTAGCAAAGTTTATTTACAGTGTTCGTTGTGCAAAAGTGCTTTCCCGCATCACAAAACATGAAACACTGCTTGACCTGAGCAGTGCTAAAATGGCAAGAGAGAGAAATGAAGAGCTCAGTGCAACACCCAACAGAAATACAACCCTTGTTTTCCCATCATTCCTAAACACCCATACAGAGTGAACATATTTAATACTTAAGGACTTTAGCATAAACAGATACATAGAAGTAGCATAGATTTTAAAACGTCATCAGAAATATAATTAGATTTCTTAAAAAATGATCATAGTAACCCTAGGAGTTGTTTACTTTCACTAATGCTGCATTCAACTGATTTGAATCCGGTGCTCTTTTTGTCAAAACGAAACCCAGCGCACCATCACTATTCTACCCAATGAGCAACCAGGCTCCAATGTGTTCTTGCATAGCGCAGAAAGCATCCTGCTGCTGATTGGCTGAAGGGAAGACGGGGTGGCATTAGTATCAGTATATTGGCAGTGCGTGTCCATGAATTTGTGGGACGAAGCCACTAAATGATGTTTCCGGTGTTTATTTATTTCACTGTTAAGTTCAAGGTAACGCTAAAGCAAAGTCGATGCCTTTATGGTCATTTAGCTGACTGTGATGAGTAATGTATACTTCAGTGTATAGTCAATGATCATTCACTCATTCGCAAAACTGCTTTATAATACATGGGCCGCATCGAGGTTGGAGCCCATCTCAGCCAACTCTGGGCAAAGGCGGGGTACACGCTGAACATCTCTCCAACGAACAACCATTCACTCTCACACTCGCACCTAGGGGCAATTTGGGATAGTCAATTAGAGTAACGTGAATGTCTTTGGGGAGAACATGCAAACTCCACACAAAAGCACTTTTGCCGAGCCCAATCAAACCCAGGACCTTCTGTCTGTGAGGCAGACATGCTAACAACTACACCTTCGTGCCACCCACTGTCAATATTGTACAAGCAATTTTTTTTCTCCAAATATGCTTATACACGGCCCGGCCAAAAAAAAAAAAAGTTGCACACGAATATATTGTTGTTCCGCCTTTATCCTTTCTTACAGCATGTAATCTCCATGGCACTGGTTCAACAAACTCAAGCAACATAACGTTAATTTCCATCCAGTGTTGGGTTCATTTCTCACAGACGTCTCAAATTGTTGAGGGAAAAACAGGACCACTCCATAAAGTCTTCTCCGGCACATCCCGAAAACGTTCAATAGGGTTAAGGTCAGGACTCCGGGGTGCCAATACATATGCAAAAATGATTCCATGTGCTCCCTGAACCACTCTTTCATTATTTGAGTCCCCATTTTATATCCGTGCCATCAGGGAAAAAGTCCATTGATGTAATAACCTGCTCATTCAGTACTTTCAGACTCCATTTTATTTCCATGTTAATGTTGCTGAGCCTCGACCTGACCAACTGGAGCAACGACGCCACTGAGATTAAAAATATTATATAATCTAAAAATATTAGTGTGCGACCTCTTTTTTGGCCGGGGTGTATGTTGATTGATTTAAATTAAGTACTTGTTTATACAGTATACCTCATTTACTTTGCTATTGTCGATGGTGTGAGAAGCTCTGTTGCTTTAATGTCACTATCTAGGGGACACTGTCCTGAGTTTTTGAGTAGGAGTTCTGGTAGAGCTTCTTTTTTTAAATTTTTTTTGCAGTAGAAGGTGCGGGTTACACGTTTCAGTTAAATGCAGCACAAGTGTTTGCAGCAATATTGTAGAGTACAGAATAAACACTGTATATAAAATCGATTATAAGTAAAACAACTTCAAATACACCAACATTTGACACCAACACAAAACACAAATCTTTCAGTGTTTACTTGAGGCTCATTAACCAGAACACAAAGAGAACATTAAAATAATTAGTATTAATTTGATCGGAATGTTTCTAAATCATGATTCATATATATTCTTGTTCATAATCAGCAGGTTTGGAAGAGAAGCTTTAAAAATCAGCATGTACATGGTGCACCTGGATGGCGCTTATAACTGACTTCCTTTCCCATCCGCCCCAACCCTCAGGAGCACACAAGATTTTGTAAAAAAAAACAGCTAACATTTCTTTTATCTGCTGTCCCCTTTCGCGTGTGCTGAAGCAGTTGTAGCAGCTCTGGATCCCTCAAATCTTTGAGCAGCTATGGTGGCCTGCTGGGACATACTCCT